>ML685879.1:6027365-6062134 GCA_007922175.1 Pelusios castaneus | reverse complement strand
CACCCGGGGCTGATCCCTGTGGGGGGGCCATTCCCATCCTCCCCCCTCACCCGGGGCTGATCCCTGTGGGGGGGCCATTCCCATCCTCCCCCCCACCTGGGGCTGATCCCTTTTGGTGGGGGGGGAGTGCATGCCCATCCTTCCTCTGGGGCTGATCCCTTTTTTGGAGGTGTCCATTCACATCCCCCGGGAGATAATTCCTTTTGTGGGGTCCAATCCCTTTTTGCAGTGGTGTCGCCATTCACACCCACTGGAGGCCCTATCTTCGTTTCTGTGCAGTCACTATTCCTTGTGGAGGTTTACAACCCACTCTTCCATCTTCATTTCTCATAATCCTCTCTCCCAGCACTCATGCCCTTTCTCCCGGGGGGAGCTTTCACATCCCTTCCATCCCCAGCTACTGTTTTCTTGGTGGGGCAGCCCAGCATCTCTGTTTGGATGGCTGATCCTGTTCTGGCTTTAGGGAGGAAGCTGCACCACTCCTGGTGGGGGCAGTTGTGTGGTGCCATAACCTCTCATTGTCCAGCAAATGCCAGATCCTGGAGCTCACTGGTAGAGAGTGAGGGTAGATACTAAGCAGCTGTGTTTTGGGAGGGGAGCCGTGGTGAGTGTATGCTAATAAACCTTTAGGAGTTGGCTGGTCTGCGGTTGCTGATGAGCTCCAGAGGAAGAAGTTCAGGGCTATGGCATCATGCTGGAAGTGGAAAATGGGAAACAAAGACTTTAGACCACTTGATTTAGCACGAGTGTTCAAGTTCCTTGGTTTACATCCTCCTCCCCAGTGTATGGGGCAGATACAGAAAAAGAGACTCAGTGCAAACTCTAGTTTGAGTGGGGTTGGGAAGAGAACAGGTATGGTTTCTTACCCTTGGGAATGCAGACCCAAAATAGGTCACACAATTACTCTCTGTGGAATTTGGAGTTTTGTAAAGAACATAAACAGCATCACCAAAAACTTTCTGTGAAATAGCTCCAGCAATTGAGTTTGAGTGTATAGCACTGGGGTAATATGCAATTCATGGCGTTTTCTATAAGAACATATTTGAATGATCTTTTCAGATAGAATTTTAATATATTGTTAGCCCTTTTGACCTGAGCCACTCAACAAGCTTTGAGGGTATGTTGGGAATTTCCACCAAGAGGAGGAACTGATGGAGAGTGGTAATTTTGAGGCCATAATTACTTACAAAGAATGTGCAAAGTCCTGTTTCCCCAAACACAGGAGGAACCAAAAATAACAGGATATAGTTTCTTTGCTTGCAGTCCCAAACCTCTTCTTGCCAGCTTATCCAGGCTGTCTCTTCTGCTCTTTTCAGTCTCTCTCTTTCTCTGCTTTGTCTATTCCATGCACAGAGAGGCCAGACCTACTTTAGAAAGTTTTGCTGGCATGGTTACGTCTGTTAGGCATGTGGGGAAAAAACATGCCTTTAAACAACATAGGTGTGCTGGCAACCCTGCAATTTACCGTCGCGTAAATTTCAGTTTATACTTGCACAGCTCTGGGGGATTGTTTAGCTGTAGCAGTAAAAGAAGTCTTTGGTTTCTTTATGCTACTTCTCCACTAAGAGGCATTGCCAGGATCATCAGTAGACTGGTGTATCTGGCTCTGCAAAACCTTTCTAATGTAAACTTGCATTTCTTGCATTGAACCTGAATGGAAGGTGGCAATTAAATTAATCAATTTGAGGTTTTTAAATCTAATCTATGAAATTATTATATTTATGCTGTTGATATAAAGGTCATCTTTAGCTATAACTGGCACATTTACTTTGCATAATTTCATAATTTTTCTCATTGTTCTTAATTTTTGATGGAAGTGATGCAAATGATATTGATATGGGGTAGCATGAAGGGAAAAAAATATAGTGTAGGAATGTGGGTGGAAAATGACAGACCAACTCTTGGTTTATCTGTGCGCTTTTTCTTTTAACTTTTTAATCTTTTTCATTTCTTGATTGGCTCACATCCATCCCAGGTGGCCCATGTAATGGTAGCATATTATGAAATAAACGTTGGGTATCTGGTCTCAATCCTCCAGCGTTACTGCAGACTTTACTTAGGCCATGTGGGTGCAAGAGTCAGCCCTTGCGCAACCCAGTTGTCAGTGGCTATCTGCCAGCGCTGAACTTACTTTGACAAAAGGACTTCAGTTCATTTCTTAGTGGATATATGTTCGTCTCACTCACCCCATCATCTCCATCCAGTGTCACTTTTAGAGCCCTTGGAATGTCGGCAGTCAAGTGGAGCGGCAAGAACAATCTAGGGCGGCCATGGAAACTGAAATCTTGCCACAGGTTAGGATTGAGACAGATTGGCAGGGGTGGAAGGAAGTGTCTCGTTCCCCTGATAGGAGAGACTGTGTGGTTTTTGCCCGTATTGTATTGGTTATTTGGCTAAATATTTTTGAAAATCTTTATTCCAGTGTACATAAACACAATCAAAAAAATAAGATTGGAAACTGTGTAGTGCTACACAGTCGGTAGCAGAAATGCCTTCATTGTTGTTTGAAATCTGAGTAGTCAAACACTTTCTTTCACACACACATCCAAAGAAATAAACCAAACAGCAGACTAAGTACAAATACTTTGAAGTGGGGCCTTGCAGACCGCACCAAACCTGGATTCTGACAAACTGCCAGAGCTAGGAGGTTTCACGGGCATTATGCTAAAGGAGATCTATCCACCCTGAAAGATCTGTTCTAAGAACTGATCAGAAGTGCTGATTTAAGCAGCTCTGATCTGGTATAATGAGACAGCCAGGAGGGGCACTTTAGTGTCTGGGGTCTCAATCTAGCATCTTTGTGAGGCCATCAATTTGCTACTGTCTGAATGTGTTAATTTGATTTTATGTGCAGTATAGTTGTAGCCAGACTGGTCCTAGGGTATTAGACAAGATAGGTGAGGTAATATTTTATTGGACCAGAAGGACAAGCCCAGACTTGAAGAAGAGCTCTGTGCTAGCTCAAAGGTTTGTGTGTGTCTAGCAGAAGTTGGTCCAATAAAAGGTAATACCACACCCGTCTTGTCTCTTTAACTTAATATTGTTACAAGTATCTTGCTCTTCTTGGGACTCGCTGATGCTTCCAGTGGGTACCAAGGTCAATGAGGCACCACCCGCCCTTAATATGAATCAGCTTCCAGCAGTAAAATCCCACCTTCCAGGACCTCAAAGGTCTTGCTTTCTCTATAAAGGCAGCAATAGGGACACACCAATCCCAGAGTCCCTGTAGCATTCCCTGCGGCGTCTAGATTTTTATCTACTGAACGCTTGCAGAATTACCAGGCTCGGTGTTCCCAAAGGAACCTAACACATAGGGTACAAGATTCAGCAAGGTCCATTACCTTGCATAACACTACAGCACTTGGATAATAGTGAAAACGACAATAAGTTAATTTCAGAGCTTCAGGAGTCTAGTAATAATGAGTAAGAATATTGGAAACAAAGGCTTATGTATGCCACAAAATCATAACACACATTTAGAGACTAAACTGATAACCTCCTGTCAAAAGAAGTTTTAGCTCATCCAAACGTTCCTCTGAGTTCTTAGCTAAGGCTGGCTAAGACTCCTTTTTCATTAAACAAACCCACTGTCTTTTTGTGCTTCCTCAGTGAGGGTGCCTTGTTTTTTTCTCCTTCCTCCTATCCCCCAATTATAGTAAAGCAAATCTTTGAAGTGTACCCATAAGATAGGTTTGTTCCTCTCCCTGACTCCCTCCCGCCCGCTGCTTTTCCCTTCCTGTTAGGTTTTATTTCTCTAAAGTCTACAATATTTCACTTTCTTTCAGCACAGATGGGTAATAAAAAGCCTCTTGTGAATGAGACGTTACTTAATTTATAGATGAAGAGAGAGAAGAATAAACATCTTTTCTCTCTCAGAAAACTTATTCACCTTTGCTAATGACCAGTAACCCCTTTGCACCTCCTTGCCAGTTGGGATAGCGAGTTTTTTGGGTTACCGACTCCTCATTAATATGTTTAATCTTAAACACATTTTAGGCATCACCTGTTGTTTTTTCCAGTTCTCATCATCAAGAGTCCTGCTCATGAGACTTATTTGGCTTACTTTTAAAAACAAATTCTAAATTCAACACTGGGTGGCTAATTTAAATAACTCTCTTTTTTTGTGTGTGTTTGTGATTTCCTGCACATATACACTCCCAAAGATGATGTATCTCAGCTCCTTTCTTCTTGAGCAGGCCTCATATTGGGTTACATTCACTACACAGTTTTTTTTTAAAGCATAGAATGCTTTGTAGGAAAAACATAAATCTGTTGATCAAAACAAAAAGGGTGAAATCAAAATTTGGCCTCCATCCTTGATGGCTACGTTTTAAAGGTAGAAAACTGGGTGGTTTTTTTAGTTTTAAGATGAGAGAGAGCTCTCCATTGAGGTAACAACAGTTTGAATTGATGAACCCAGAGTATCTTTGGTACACGCTTTTGGGAACTTGATCATTGTGGACTTTTAAAGTATGATGTTTCATATACAATAGATTCGAATCAGTCTTTTGAGGCAGATTGGGTTTATTAGAAGAATATCGTGGGGTTGGTCTGGATGAAGTCCTATGTGATTCTATTCCCCTGGACAAGTGCGGCAACTGCCTTTGAACATTTTAAAAAAGATATCTGAATTATGAGGCTGTAACTTCTTTTTGGGAATTCTGATAAGTGCACAATCCACTTAAAATTTGTTCTCAAAGTAGAGTGGCTGATCATTGTACTACTATTAACTCAGAAAACAAACTTATCTTCTCTAGTAGTAGTGCGACGTAAGACTCTTTGGGATTATTAGTTCAAAGGCTGGTCTTGTTCTTTCTGTCCAGTGTAAACATCAAGCTCTGTGTCTGGATTGCTATGTGGCGCTTTGCCCCTTTAACTCAAGCAGGATAAGAATTGATGAGCTCCATGAAAGAGCTTTTGGTTGTCTTGGTTGAAAAAACGGTCTGTGGGATGCAAGATCCTGAGGGCAACGGGAGTAAGGAAAGAAATAGTGAAGTCATCTGCTCCCAAGAGAAGTAATATGGGAAAGAGGCCTGGATTTTTCCCAGAATGCACTGATAGATACCTGGTGAGGCAGTTTTTGCTGTGATATAGACATACAAGGTTGGTTAACTGAGGACAGCGTGGGAGCAGGAAGAAAAGCTGTTGCATAGATATATCTCGGTTGTGTTTGCTGTAACCAGGTCACAGGGGTGTTACAAATGGGTTTCAAAAACATGTTTTGGGTTGTAGTGTGGGAAGGCCTTCATGTGAGCACCTGAAGAATAGCTCACCATGGGTGTTCCTTTTTATTCGAAACAATAGGGTGGGTTCCTGTGACGCAGCGCACTGTGGCATAGAACCCAAGGTTGAGCCTCTAGTAACTGAAAAGACAGTTTGTCACTATGAAAAAATGCCAGATCCTGCTTTGCTGTAATTAGATAAAGAGGAGTGAGTTCAGAAAAAGTCAGTTCTCAGATATTGAGTGTTGGTGTTGATGGGCACCGGGAAACAGAGCAGTAATTATTGAATGTGATGTTTGCTAAGTAAATACGATTACACTAGGAAAGACTGAAACTATCAAATGGTGGGAGCTCAGCTGGTTTAATAATGTACTTTGTTTACTTGATTAACCATATTCATTAATATCCTTCTGCTGCTATAGAGCTGTATGTATGCTTAGAAAACTGAAGTGAATTTGCTCTCTCAAAATCTTACTTGACAATTAAGACGGACTGAAACACATTCCCAGATGCAGTAACTAAGTTGCTATTGAAGCCCAAATAGATGATATCAAAATCAGTGTAGGAAAGTATGTACATGCCTTTTGGAGTTTCTCTCTATCCGTAACTCATTTCTATCTATGTGGGCGTCTCCTTCTGTTACAAAACTGTTAGAGGCAAATTTGAAAACAAGTTCCAGGGGGGTAGCCGTGTTGGGCTGTGTACAGCAAAAATGACTGACGACGTGGGTTGGAGCACACAAAAGCTTATGCCCGAAGAAATTTGTTAGTCTTTAAGGTGCCACAGGACTCTTGTTAAATTTGAAAACAGTTTCTGCAAATATGGTTACGCTGCCTGATGTGGAGGTGTAGCAGCAATGCAGCTTACTTAAAAATGCTTTCCAAAAACTGTTGTTGAGACTAGTTTCTAGTATTAAATGTTTTTAAAAGTTATTTGAGTAAAGTTATGATCCATCCGTTCTGGTTAGAAAGCAATTTTTAGGCTCTGCGATGATAGAATCATGAGGGCCGTGTATATTCTGACTAAATAGAAACTGGTTTTAGAAATTATGTTCAGGGTGGGCCATGGGTTGTGTGTAACAGCTTAGACATTATTTTTTCCATAACTTAGAGTTGCCAGCTTAACGTAGCGATTTAGATCCATGTGCTGGAAGTTTCACACATGAAACAACAGTGCTAGTAGCTAAGATAAACACCTATAGCTCCTTCTAAAGTCACTGGGTGTTCTGGATAATGAGTACTCCTTGACATCTGGCTCTTGAGTAGCAAGCTTTTTCTTGATTCTGCTGTATGGGGAAAAAAATGCAAGTGTCCAACCTATGCACGTGAAAAGTCAGGAAATAAGATGGTGCCTTGGAATCTTGAGAGAGAGAGATCTTGTGCTTTTGAGTGGTGTAATTCTGTGACTGTTTCATTAGTTTGATCAGGACTTCGTTTTTTAGTAGCAATATTCCTCTGATCATGCATTTGGATAAACCACTTCAAAAATGTAAAATGCCCCAGGGCTGTTCTTGATGAGTCTACTGCTGAGTGTTCAATCCTGCAGTGAGAGTTGGTTTGAAATGGCGACTGCAAATGTCCCATTTGTTGTGTGTGGGTCACTATTGCTGAGCTTGGAATGGTGTCGGGTTGGAATGTCAAGAGCCCGCTTATCAAGAAAACTACTCTCAGATGAAAGTGGGGAATACCTGTGTGAGTGTGAGAGACTTGAGAAATGCCAGATGTTAATTTCAGCGAATCTTCTTGCCCCTGTTTTGTGTCTGGTCCTGGTCATTTTAACTGGGAGGTAAGGATTTGGTTCCCCTAAGGTAGGAGTGCATGTTTTCGTGGAACAGAGTCCTATAACCCCTCACCTTAATTTCTCTTGGGTTACAGCTGGCAAGGTGTAAATGTACTTGCCTTTCTTGCAGTGCTGTTCATACAGAGGAATTTGATTGTCTCCCTTTTTTCCCCAATCAGTATATGCTGTCTACAAATGAAACTCTTTAAAAAAAAACCATTGTTCTTCCTCCTCATGCCAGAATCTTGGGTTTTTTTTTTTTTTTTTTTTTTTTTTTTTTTTTTTTGAGTCCATCAGAAACTGACAGAGAGGCTATCTAACACCTGTGGGCTCCAGAGATTGGCATGTGCACTCCTCTGTAAGACTAAGAAAGACACAAAACAACTTTCTCTTGTGGTTTGGCTTTCACTTGCCGCAAGCATTTTCATTTCCTTGCTCTCAGAAGTGGAAGTGAGCCAGAAATGTGCTCTCTGATTACATCCCATCTAACCTACACACAGCTACCATTTTTTGTTTTCTTACCTATGGGCTCCCATTTTGTTCGCTTGCTCTGTGTCTTGCTGGCTTTGTAATGGCATATTTGTTGTTACAGGACTTTACTTGTTAGGCAAAAACCGCTCTTCAGACACTCCAATTATTCTTGGATCATAAATAATAGTAAAAGCTAATGACCTTTTTGAAGGCCCTTTTCTCAGCAATTTAGGATTGGTGAAGATAAATACGTCCTTAGTGGTGTTACAGAAACCTGCTTGTAACAGCTAAAGATTTGATTAAATTTACCATTTTGCCTAGTATGTTAGCACATGTTCAGAGTACCATATAATTTTGAATAGCCTGGCACTGAATGTTAATCTCAGGAGAGTCTGTTGTTTTTCACCATTGAAGGGCCTAATCTTGCAGGGAGGTGCAAACCCATTGAGCCCAGCGAATCTATGCCTAATCACGAATACTATGTCTGGTGCTGTGGGCAAGGCAGAGATGAGAGGGTGAAAATGCAGTGAAATGTGGAAGGAATGTGGCTGCCCTCTGGTAGGGTGGATTGATTTAAATCATGGAGTAGAAAGACTTGATTTTTATGAAAATAATTGATTTTAGCCAACTTTTCTATGTGTACTTTCTAAAGAAAGGTGCATTTCTCATAGGTAGATAAAAGCATTAAAACAGGTTGATTTACAATTAAATAGAGACATTAAAGTAGGTTTGGTACATCTTTTTTCTACTTGAGGGGGCAGACTTAATTATACACTAATTTAAGCAATTATATAGCTTAATATTTTCAAATTCTTAACTGTACAGGTTTAATATGTTAGAAAATGGTGGATGAATGCATTGTTTATAGACTTGCTACTTAACTTTTTATCATGATTTATGTTAAGCTGTGTTAGGCTGTTTACTAATTTAACACAAAACCACAAAAATATGCCTAATAACAAAATCAAACTCAAGAAACACAACACAATTCTTTGGGTAATTGACATTTTTCATTCTCGGTGTTTAAGGTCTGTGGTCTAGTCATGATGTATTATCTTATAAATTAACTTAGACAGCTAACTCTTAGAAAACGTCTTTGGAAGAGGAAATGTAAAGAGAGAACAGAGAGGTATTTTCCCTTTTGGTGGGGATCCAAATTCATGCTCTACCTTTTTTTAAACTTCAGCTTCCACCATCACTATATTAAATTCACCGCACCCCCCTGAGAGACAATTGGTAGGGCATTTAGTCTTCTTCTGTTGTCATAGTATCCAGATCTGTAACAGTTTTATTTTTGCTTCCCAGGGATAATGGCCCAAGCAGCAACGCCGGCATTATCAGTCCATGATGAGGACTCTTCTGAAAGCAGAATGGTGGTTACATTCCTCATGTCAGCACTGGAGTCAATGGTTAGTGTTTTTAGTTGCTTCAGTATGTCGGAATTATGTCTCTCACATACATAATTTTCTTGCACAGCATTGAAATTGTGGGATGTGATTTACACTTATAGCTTTCATATGTTTACTTTTACATAGACTGCTCTATTATAAAAGAACAGAACTGTAGATAGCACAATTTTTCAAGGAAAAGAATCTCAGTCCGGTCTTGACTCAAGCAAACCACGCTAATAACCATGACTCTCATTAAAAGGATTCGCATGCTAAAGGAGGAAATTGGTTGTGTCAATTGTCCCTTTAATGGCCAGATGAAGAATACTCCTCTGGCTAAGGTCTAAGACTAGGAATTGGGGAGTCTTCCTTGGTCAAATCTATTCATGTTTATGCTTTGGTTTTCTCATTTTTAAAATGGAATGGATAGAACTTATCCTCACAGGAGAGTTTTGGGGTTAAGGCCCTTGTTAACGCGTCGAATTTGTACAGGCTTAACTAAACGGGTTCAGAGATCGATGTAGTTAACTTCGCATATCACCTTTGCAAGAACACTCTTAAATCAGTTCAAACATCATAAGACTAAACCAGTTTGAGTGTTTACACAACAAGGGTGTGGATTTAAGTCAGACCTGATCTACACTAAAGCTTAGCTTGACCTAGCTTCGTTGCTGAGAGTTGTTAAAACTGCACACCCTGTACGATGTGGTTAGATGGACTCAACCCACCCTGTAGACAGAATTTTTCCTTCAACCTAGCCACTGCCTTTTATTACACTCATGGAAAACCTTCTTCTGTCACTGTTGTACCTACTCTACAGCTGTGTTACCACAGTGCTCGCAGGGTACACAACTTGCATCAGTTTCTGAACAGATGTAGTTCAGCTGGTGCAACTTCTGTGTGTGGACAACACCTAACTCGACTAAGTTCTGTTAGATTTTCAGATGAAAGGTGCTATAGAAGTACAAATTATCTATTGTCAATGGCTGTCGCTGTTACTTTCAATAGCTTTGAGTGCTATCCCATGTCTCCACTGGAAAATCAAGTGTTCTCTGCATGGTTTCATGTAAAATTGCATTAACTGTACTTTTAACTATTGTAGGTCAAAGCGGCTCTGTTTTTTTTATAGTGTAAAGAACTTGCCAAGTCCAAGGCAGAAGTCGCCTGTATTGCTGTGTATGAAACAGATGTGTTTGTAGTTGGAACTGAGAGAGGAAGAGCTTTCGTTAATTCCAGGAAAGATTTTCAGAAGGATTTTGTTAAATACTGTAAGTTTCAAAAATATATTTCATAAATATTAAATGGTATGTTAAAGTACACTGAATTCTGTCCCTAACAAGTCTTGGTCTTGCTGTCATTGACAGAATTACAATAGGTAGGTAGGTGTTTCAGAAAATTAGATTTTTTACGCAAGCCTGCTAGTCTACATCCAGTGTTCAGTTCTGAGTGGTATTTTTATCTCAGCCAAAAGGTAAAGTTGTAACAAGACCAGCTAATGCTCTTTTAAATCTGTTAGACTCTGTCTTCACTGAAGATGTAGTGATGATTCATATGATGTTTGCTAACTTGATTTAAAAAATAGAAACTTTAAAAAACTTTTTTCTTAGTGTAGAAGGCAGTCCCTTAGGCAATCAACTACTTCCAGCTGTAAAAGACAGTCTCTTAATTCTTCAGGAGACTTTGTCTTTTCAAAGGATGCATTAAGCTTTTAACGAAAGTAATAAAACCTTAAGGTTTGCCTGAAGTTTTTATAGCACTACGATTGTATTGCACAGGAATAAGCTATACTGATACTCCACATTTATATTAGTATGACTGCTTCTGCACGTGAAGGTTATCATACTTTAACTCAATGTATTTCTAAACTCTGTTGGGTTAGCGACATGGTACAACTTTTGTGTGTAGATCAGGCCCAGGAGATGGCTTATTGAGAATGACAATCAGTAGTCACCTTTCAAAAGTCTTGAAGTCTGCATTTCAAATGTCTGCCTATCAAGAAAAATGGGTTTTCATGGGCCTCATATGTTGTTCATGGAAGAACAGAATTTTGCCTGACTAAGTGGAGCTTTGGTTAAAAACTAAAACTTGCTCCCCCACCCCACCTCCTTTGATTATTAAATATTGCTTGACTGATCAACAGATTGACCGCTCCCATCTTGTGTGTCTCGTATCCTGGAGCCAACATGCCCCCAGCAGCACAGCAAACAGTCCATCACAGAAACAGAGGACATACCTGAATAGTATTTTTGCTGCTCTTGAATTCTAAGTCTGAGCTCATTTCTTCAGCGCCCGTTCTTTATCCAGGGTGGTACTCAAAATTGTTTAACTGTCATACAGACTTGCAGACATGTACAGCCACTCTAGAAGTAATCATTCTGCTTGATCAGCAGTGAAGTTTCTGTTCTCTTGCCGTGGAAGCGGTTGCGATAGCAAAAGAGAACATTCTAACTTGACTGACGAGCCAAAGAGTAGATGGGGTGTTACTGAATCAAATCCTTATTTAAACACATCCAGCTCTGGTAAATGGGAAACACTAAGAAAAAGTATGATGAGCACTTGATGTTTTATGTGTGACCTTTGTCATGTCTTTCCTTCTTTAATGATCTCCATTGGCCACTTTTGAGTGATAAAGACCGCTGTGGCTTGTACCTTCTTGTTCTGAACATGGAATGAAAGAGAATTATTGCTCCTTATGTTGACCAAGTCACAGAATTCGATGAATAAAACTTCCCACTCAAGTATGGGCAGAATGAACTCTCCCCCTGATTTCTAGTCTTACCTCCTTCATGGGGCAGCATGGAACTGTTACTTTCGTGTATGATACAGTAAGACTGGAAGGCTCCCCTGGGCAATGCACTGCATGTAGATCAGTGGTTATCAGCCCTTTTCCATCTGTGGACTCCTAAAAAATTTCGAATGGAAGTGAGGTCCTCTTTTGAAATTCAACCTCTGGTCCGTGGATGTCTACCACAGAAGTCTTAGAATGGAAACGGACTGAACAGAATTCAGCTGTAAATGTTGCACATTTGACACAGCATGAGCAAAGACTCTAAACTAAGGGCTTTTATGTCATAACGACAGCACTTCTGGGTTTTGATCTCTGGGAGGGGCATTCACAAACTTGTGACTGACAGAAAAGCTGAATGCCTTTTCTGGCATCTGAACTTTCATAGTCATCTTTTACAGACCCCGTAGACATAGCTGGTGGACACACAGTTGAAAACCACTGACATCGATAGAAAGAAAGGCCATGCCTTGAAAAACTTAGTCTAACAGACAAAGGAAGAGACAAGCAGACGCAGATTATGAGTTGCCCAAGATCATGCAGAAAGTCAGAGAAATAGCTGGGAATTGAACCGTGATCTTGTGTCCTAGACCATGCTTTAATTACAGGACCAACTTTCTTCTGATAAAACAGACGTGGCATGCAAGAGATCCACACCATCCCACCCTTGCATTGGATTGTGCGCAGTGCAAACAGATTTCTGCGTACAAGCACAATATTTTGGTAACCTGTTAATCCTGAGCCTTCCCTTCTTTAGCTCCAGTTTACAGTGTATTCATAA
The DNA here is from genome assembly GCA_007922175.1 of Pelusios castaneus. NCBI lineage: Eukaryota > Metazoa > Chordata > Testudines > Pelomedusidae > Pelusios > Pelusios castaneus. The sequence continues at coordinate 6,049,708 of ML685879.1, read as the reverse complement.
GAGTGTTTTCTACTAAACTAAACTAAGGGAGGACTGCATTAGATACAAAAGATAAACGAGTATAGGCTTGTAAAAGAGGTGCTTATCGGTGTCTTTCGCATGTGATCAGCTGTTGCCAACTCAAGAACTGGGAGCTGGGCTCCCACACCAGGTTACTGTGAATTGTTTCAAAGATTTCTCTCGTTTTAAAGGAGATGTGCTAACTTTCCTGAAGTTAGCATTCCTAGTCTGTGTCACAAGCTTTGTCTGTGGGGAATTGGTCGTCTGTCGCTTCGTGGTTATTCTTGTTGTTCAGCTGTCTGGTTTTGATTTGCTGCTGACCTTTTCAATCCATCTGCCGCCTGGTACCTTTGGATTACAGGGGTGGGGTTTTTTCTGCTTGATGGCCGACTAGTTTGTAAACAAGTTATACTCAAGTCCGAGGCACTCTGGAGTTGTTAAACAGTTCGCCAAATGTCAACTAGACTTTTGACCCTTTCTGTGTGCTTGGCAATATCGAGCTAGTTGTTCAGCGCTTTCAGGGTGTAATGATCTTTGTGTAAACAAACCTTTGGTGTCAGAGGTGTTAAAATTGCAGTTCTTTATTAGATGAAACTTTTTCAAAGCCAATCGTTTTTCTTCCTGGAGTCGTTTTGGTTTGGAAGGGATGTAAAAGCAGGCCAGAAGGTGGTAATTGTGGGGGAGAGGGGAGGAGAATGACAGAGGTCATCTAATACATCTCTCATATTCTGTCGTAAAGGTTGATTTAATTATTATTATTCCTAATAAATGAATGTTTATGGTAGACTTAACTCTGTCAAGTGTTGCTAATTTCCACCCCCTCCCTTGGCAGTTTGCATTGTTCTTGTAGTGAGGGTTTATTACAATTGTCCTACTATGAAACTCCTCCTCCCACCTCCACGTTGCCTCTTTAGCGCAGATGTGAGCGTGAAGTATGGATGATTTGAAATGTTAGTACGGAGTTCTCAAACCGGGGGTCGTGATGCCCTCGGGGGGGTCACCGGGTTATTGGGGGCGTCGTCTTGAGTTGTCAGCCTCCGCACATGCTGCGGTGACGTGGTGTGGGGAGGTATGGGGAGGTCATCCCAGCCTGAAATATTTTCAAGAATACATTTGAGAATCTTTGCCCTCTGCGTTCATAGGTCCTCCAGTAAAAACAGGGAAGGCTGGAGATTATCCATCCATTTCTCAGGTTTAAACAAAACCAAAACCAATGGTAAAAATCTTTTCAAAGTTCTCTTTTTAAGCCTAAAAGAACAGAAAAAGCACAAGCTCAGTGTTTAAAACTAATCATTTGCAGTTCATTTTTTAAGCCAGTTGTGATGTCTATTGAGATTATAGATTGCTGATTTGATTTTACATATCTGTAGGACAATGAATTTTCTTTCTTAAAGCATGTACAGACTGAATTGTGTGGCTGTTAAGCATTTCTGTCTTTTTTTCTCAGCCACATTTTCTTGATCTTTCTCTGTGTTCTAGAGCCAGGTTTTTTTTCCCTTTGTCATTCTCTTCCTTTGTTTATTTCTACTGCCTCACACGTGCTATTCCTGTTCCCTTTTTTTGCCTCTTTTGTAAATATAGGAGGTCTCTGAAAATTTGCGGGGCTCAGGATCTGAGGTTCACTGTTAACTACTAGTAATGTGTATAATTTAATGCACCTCTGTTGATGGAAATCAGTTTAAATTGTTCAGGGACTTTATGGACGACATAGCACCTACAGTTTGGAGCAACACACAACTAATAGAGTAAAACCGCTCTAAATGTTTTAATTTTTTTCCTGTGCACATTGTTTTGATTGAAAAATCAGAGCCTGTGCATTATGCACTCAAGCAAAGAAAATTCTCTTTCTTTTTGTAAACCAAATGACCATCTTTAGACAGAGATTTTCATTGCCATCCAGTATTCTGTGCTGTCCTGTAGGCATTCTGATCATTTGATAATGACCAGGCTAACAACGATTTCAGTAAAAATTTGAATTTTCACAGATGTATTGCTTCTGCCACATCATGATGGGTAAGGAGAATGTCTGCAGTATTGTCCCCCCCTTCCATGTGTGCTTGTATATATGCCTTTTTATTTCTTTCAAACATGAAAAAGACCTAATTTTAATTCCTTCTTTTTTGCTGAAGGATCTCAGTAAATTTCAGAAGACACAAATGACTTCATTAGAACATAAAGCTGCAATCCGAAATATAGCTCTTTCCATCCATCGTATACGGTTGAGGGAGTTAACATCCCATACTCTTCGTGTGGTGGTGGGTGGTGTTTTTCCGTTTTGTTTGGGATTGGTTTTTTGTTGTGGTTTTTTCCCTCGGGGAACAGGATAAGAAATAGAATTTAGAGCTTGTTATTTTCAGTTCCTGCACTCTTAGCTTGACAGTACTCCCTCTCGTTCTGGAACAGTAGAACACATGCTTGAAGTAAAAAGTCTCTTGAAAAGATGAAAGAGCTGTACGGCATACGAGCAGTTGTACTGAGAGATCATAACTGATTCTTTCTGAAGGAAGGGATAAGTGTTACACGACATAAACAGAACAAGGTATACTGTAATTACTGAATACGACATTAGAAATAAAACCTGAGAGCTGACAGCCTTCTCAGAAATAGGGATTTTAATTTCTCTCATCCCTGCTTCAGTCTTTGTTACTTGAGAGTATTGCATTGCCTTTCTATTAAACTGTATTAATCCCAAGAGGAACAGTTTTCTAAGTCTTTATGCAAAAACAACCATCGTAGATGTCTTAGTTCGTCATTGTTTCGCTGTATGCCCTAATGGTGGTGGTATTTACGACCTTCATGAATACAGTATGATAATGCTGGCATAAACATAGGTTTACCTACAGGCACCTCTTCTAGGCATAGGAACAGACTTGCTTTAAAGGCACAAGTATTTTTTCTTGATGTGTGTAGTATTAGTAGCACGCCTCTGGAGTGGCTAAAGATGAGTTTTTTAGGGATTTGGGTTTGGGATTTGTGTTCTGATGGTTACAAATTAATTTGCAGGTGTTGCAGAAGAAGAAAAGGCCGCTGAAGTGCAGAAAACAAAGAGTACGTCACTTGCAAACAGGCTCACAGTGGATATCGTAGAAATGGACGCTCTCCGCAAGTCTGTAGAGGATTTCTTCTGCTTTTGTTATGGTAGGTGCTTAATCTCATTGTAAAAAAAATCTGAAATAACACTCTTCCTGGGATTGCTAAACCATCGTTAAAGTAGGATGGAAACTGGTTTGTAGTTTCTGCCTTCTGTCTCCAGTACCCAAGGTAATACACTTTAGAACTACTGAAAAATTCAGCTTATTTAAACTCTAGAGACTTTGCTGTCTTACACATGTTTCACAGCACATAAATGTTCAGAGTGCTGTGTGGAACAGCTTTTTTTCAGCAACAACAAATATGTAACCCAGTAGTAATTCTCCGCACTGTCAACTACGCAACCTGTACTTAATTCCTAAATTTCTGATCCATAATTGCATCCTGTCTTTCCCTGCCGTCTGAGCCAGCAAGGTCTTGGCATGTTGCAGTGGAGTATGTTCCTCTCTAGAGAAGACGAAGTTTCTATCTTTCTAGTTAAGGAGACAGTGCATCATGTTACTTAGTCAAGATCCTCTTTAGTCAGTTAGAAAATGATTTTGCAGCCCCGCTCCTGCTTCCATCCTCTGTGAGACGAATGCTGATAGTGATATCAGGTCGTAGGGTGAGAATGTACAGCAGGGAAGAACTTGGTTCAGGGACGTGGGGAAGAATTTAGGACTTGGAAGAAGGAAGGGAAAAATATGAATGCCTAGCTTGTTGTATTTAATCTTACATATTTTTGGTTTCTCAACAATTAATTTTATTCTCCAGGTAAAGCTTTAGGAAAGTCAACAGTAGTTCCTGTGCCATATGACAAGATTCAGAGGGACCAGTCTGCAGTGGTAGTGCAGGGCCTTCCTGAAGGACTTGCATTTAAGCATCCGGCAAATTATGATGTGACTACACTGAAATGGATTTTGGAAAACAAATCTGGGATCTCATTTATTATCAAAAGGTTCCATTCTCTCTCTCTTATTGGTTTGTCCATTTAAATCGGAACAGAGAATTGATATTTTTCTGTGCCTATCTTAAAGTCTGGAATTTTAAAAAATGTAGATGCGTATACTGTATGTTACGTGAAGAATTTGGTGTTTGTATTGAAATGTTTTACTACCAAATGGGTAATGGTATTTCTTTTTAGGTAATGAACGTTTCTTTCTTTGTGCTAATTGCAGGCCTTTCCTAGAGCCAAAGAAACACTTGGGTGAGTGTCAACTTTTTTGCCGTAAATATTAAAATGATAGTTAGAATATGTTTTATCTTCACCTCTTTGGGGAGTTGTTATACTTGTAATGGATGTGTTTATAGGCGCCCTACTGGGCAGAAATGCCTAGATTGTGATTTGACTTACTCACTTTGTTATTGAAGCATTCTTTGCTATAAAAGCACATGCTGTCTGAATACAGAAAGCTTTCTGGAGATATTTGTGAAATTCAGTTTCCTGTTTAGCAAGCCAGTATTAATTTCTTAGTGTGACATTTCATACTTGTATATAATGTAAATGATGTAATAAGAAAACTATAGATTTGTATCTTCATTTTCAGATTCTACACGCACGGTTACACCATCCAGTGGAAGGTAAAATTTTCTTTTTTCTTATTGGAAATATAGATACAGATGTGTAATTGCGTTGGGATTTCTTTTTCTGTTTCTGATAAATATAGCACCATTCTTTTTCTATCTAAATAACTTTGATTACCTAGGGCCAAAAATGGCATGTAGTCAAGATTTCTGTTACTCTGGGTCTCGTGTGTGTGTGTGTCTTTATATATACATACATACACAGGTTCTTCATAACTCAATAGATAGCAGTTTCACTTCAGCCTACATGAGTTTGTATAGAATGAAAACATAATTCGTATTTTATCATTCAGTAATGTGCCTGTGCACCAAGTGTGTGCACCACGCTTGTTCCTTCCCAGTGCCTCTTCTTCTAAACGTCATAGAATTTTACCATTTGGTAGTGTCTGGAAAAGTTGGAAATTCATAAATATAAATGTACTGTATGTTACAACAAAAATAAAATAAAACTAAAAAACCACACATCTTACTAAAAATAGTGCAGTTCAATGATGCTAAATGTCTTAGAGAAGTTGAATAAGAAACTGCCTAGGATACTCTAGAGTATCTAATACATGGCACTATAATTTTTTTCTCTTGCCTTGGAAGTGAAATATAGAAGTTATTCTTAGGCAATACAGGCACATCAGAAACTTCCATAAGCGTATTGGGGTTGTTTGTTTTTGTTTTGTTTTGTTTGTTTGTTTTTTAATTTTTGGTGGGTTTTTTTCCCCCTTTTAGTTGTCCTCCTGTGCAAGTAAAAACTGAACCAAATGAGGATTCTGGTATGTAAGATTGTTTTGTATCTTTTTGCAAAACATTCTAAGCAAGCAGCTTTTATATGAAGAGATTGCATTTAGGTATGATAGACAGTGCAAATGACTGTAAGAAATATATTAATACATTCCTTTCTTCATTTAACCATACTATAGCTTCCTAATGGAGATTTTCCTCAGTATTTTAGGATTTAATTGGTCGAAAGTATCCGTTTTCATGACTGAGGAATAATATTTATTAAATGTTTATAGGTTGTCTAATATAATTGTACTAATGAAAATGTCATAAGATTGTGAGTAGATGGGGGGGGAAGAGACTGTAACTTTATCCCCATTTTTCTTTAGCTTACTCCATCCTTTGGTGGAAGTTAACTAGCCCTGCCAGCTGTAGTGTTCAGCCCTAAAGTATGGGCTTTAATAGCCCATAATATTTACCCTCCATAGTGTAAATACACAGGTGCTCTGTAGATAAATTTTTTTAAGCTAATGTAAAACATACAGAGAGTTAATGTGAATTCTTGTTTTTTGGAACGTGACAAGTCATGGAGAGTCTGAAATGAAGACAAAGAGTCAGATCTTTGCTGCATGTGTTGCTAGAACATTTGCAGCATTTTTAATGCTCCTCTGCCAACGCTTGGGCTCGTAATCCTCCTCTAGTCAAAATGTTTTGAAAACATTCTGGAAATAGTTTGATGGCATGCTGAGAGCAGTGCTTAGAAGGATGTAGTCTGGTTCAAGGCCTTTCAGGGCTCCCACCCACAGCAAAATAATTCAGTCCCAGAAATCTGATTTCAGCTGCATTTACTTTGTATAGACATAAGTGAGCAAAAATCAGTTTAGAAATGCTGTGTGCCTGGGAAGGGATACAAAACTTTCATGACTAATGATTTTGTGCAAGAAGGGAAGAACCCAGTTTGACTTCTTGGATCCAAGGTTGAGTTTTAAAACGAGCAGGTTTGAAAAAAGAAATAGAGTAAATTGAGCCCATTTGATAAGGAAGTTACTGAGATAGAAGAAACCTGGAACCACATTATGCCACTTTTAAAAATGGTCACTTATGGATGCAGAAAGAGGAGCAATCAGTTTGAAGTAAAGACAAGCCAGAATGTTTGTTTCGGAATCCTTTTCTCACATGTCTGCTTATGTGGTTGGGTGACTTTTTGGTTTTCTGCAGGAATTTCACTGGAGATGGCAACAGTCACAGTGAAGGAGGAATCAGAGGATCCTGACTATTATCAGTATAATATTCCAGGTAATATTAGCTTGCATATATTGGATCAGAGAAGATGTTCTAGCTAAGTGTGATGATTGCCGGTTTTTTCCGGTCGGTAGACATAGTGTAGTTGCCTAGCTAAACCAGATTTATTTGTACTGATATAAAAACCCCATGCTGGTCGCCATTTAACTAACTGAATGAAGCAAGTAGGCATACAGCTACCCCAGTAGAACGGGGGGTGGGGGGCGAGGGGCGAATGACATTCTAGCTCACTTGAAATTAAGTTAGTGTTAAATATCTACATTGAACTGGTAGAATTGTGAAAGAACTCTTGGGAATTGATTTTGCTTTGATGACCCCAGTGACAACTTTTTGTCACCTTTTTACCAGGCTGTCTGGCTCAATGTTTCACCTATCATAAAAATTAAATTCTCTAAAACGGGTTTACATTTTTTTAATTGCAAAACCATCAGTAAATTTGACTGTTTTTCGTTGATTGCTTTTTGTAATGATTCAGTTTTGATCGTACTGAGTTTTAAATTTTTCTGATTTTTGAAAACCATCTAAATCTAGATGGTAATGGAATGATATTTCTGTGTGCCACACATGCCTTAGGTTTTATTGTCTATACTATTTCTGTGAGATACAGTAACCTTTTATTAATGCAAAGCCATTTATGCACCCTTTTATTTATGTAATGCCATTTGTGCTATAAATAAAACTGTTCTATGCTAAAACAAAACATATATTTAATATTTTTCATTTTAATTGAAGTTTTCTGTCAGCATTATGCGGTAAGGCTTAAGGGCATTGATTTATTTCTTAAGTGGCAGTTGAATGGTTGTATGCTGATTTTTTTTCTTTTTTTTTTTTTTCTGAAAGCTTTTTTCCAGGTGGTAGTTATATTGCTTTCAAAATGGTTGTTGTTTAAAAGCTAGTAAATTTAGTGTTGTATTCGTAGCCTGCGGTCTACTTACAATGTGTGGAAGTTGCTTATTCATCGTAGGGAGTCACCAGGAATGGCAGAGTTTAATAGCTCAAAAGTTTATTTAAAAAACAAAAACTAACTATGAAAGTTTGAGTTCATTTATTAAAAAAAAAAATTAGGCTATTAATATATTATAAGAAGTAGACTTAAAACTGCTATTCGTGATGATTTTCTTTGACTATACAGGAGTTCAGAAAATGTATATATTTTTCTTGCCTGATCTGTTTTAAGTTGGTCTCTTCCTGAACTTGGTCACTAATAGGCAATTTGTCAATGGGGTCCAGTTGTGGGTGCCAGGGTTCACCACAATGGATCTGGTTGCCAGACTGGGGTCAAAAATTCTTGTACATTCAGTCGAATAACTAATTGTTGGCTAACATATCTTCATAAACTCATTGAAAGTTCTCCATTTGTAATTTTATTGTGATAGTTTTTTTTGAACTATGGAAACCAAATGCATTTCATTGGTATACTTAATAAAAGGAGCTGGTTTAACAGAGTAATTTAGTGGGAATTGAATTTTACTGTGAAATAGATATTTAAAGGTTTACTTTTGTTTCCCCAAAGCAGGTCCTTCAGAAACTTCAGAAATTGATGAAAAAATTGCTCTTGCAAAGACGTACACAGGTATTTTTGCAATTCTGTTTCTCTGAGTAAAGTTTCTTACAGCGGTGTTGGCATTGGGATATATGAGTTCTGATTCTCAAGATTCAGCAATTTTCAGTTTGGTAGGAGACAAAAGTAAGAACTGGGATCTAAATTTTCTAAAGAGACAATATTTTTGCATGTCTCAATTTTTGGGTGCTCAGTTTGAGATAGTAAAAGGGAACCTTTTTGCAGAAGTGCTCTCTGCCTACCTAATCCATTCTCTTAAAATCAGGCCCTTTTAAGACATATTTTGAGGCATCAAAAGTTACTGACAATTCTTGAAAATTTAGGCCTTTTTTCTCTGGTGGTTTTGGTTGATAAAGTTATGTTATTAATAAACTTTTAAAACTCTTTGCATGCCACATTTCAAACTTGATTCTATTATGGGCTAAGGTGTTAATGGAAAAGAAAACATTGGTGAAAAACAATTTAATGGGAAAAGTGTTTGTGTGTGATGTGGGTTAGATGGTTCTTTGCAGAATTTGAAAATCAGCTGAAATAATGTTGTCTAAACTAATTTGCACTTCAAGCCAGACATTTCTGTATAAAGGTCAGAGTGCTTTTTGCTTTCATGAATTTTTGAGATTCAGAAATTGAGAGGCATCTTTCCAGATGGTGTAGATTTTAGATATATATAGTTTTGAACTTGCCTTATTAAAATATTTGTTTTGGCTATTTAATGTTAACGCAAGTTACTCTGTATTTTTATTATGGTACATTTTACTTTATATTTGTCTAAGGAAACCGCCAGGGTTCCGATTGCAGTGAAGGAACAGATGTGGAAATACCGGTAGAAGGTTAGATATGTGAAACTTCTTTCATGAAAATGAATTAGCACTGAAAAAGAGAATTTCATTTTTGAAAAATAAATATTTGAAAACAATAAAACATCAGTACATAGAAACTGTACATTATCTCCTCCTCAACCATTCTTCTTCCACGTGGATAGTTGGTTGTTTCTTTTCCCCATGAATCATAACCCTCAGTGGCTTACTGTGATGGGAGTGATCATTCTTTTAAGTCATTAATTACATTTGTCAGGTGCCCATCATCATAGTATCTAAGAGCTATTACCGTATATACTCGAGTATAAGCTGACTTTTTCAGCACCCAAAATGTGCTGAAAAAGTCGCCCTCGGCTTATACTCGGGTCCAGTGACGGACCGCCCGGCAGCCCCCGCTGCTCCCGCCAACCCCCGGGGCTGCGGCTTTGCCGCGGCAGACCCGGCCTGCGCCCGGTCTCTGGGCTGGCCCTACCCGCCCCCAGGGTGGGACAGGCAGGCTCAGGCTGGGGTCAGGAGCGCTGGTCTGCCTGCCCCACGCGGCCGGGGCAGCGGGGTGGCTGCGGCAGCGGCAGTGGCGGGCTCCCGGGCTCCCACCCGCCGACCGCTTGACTTCTCTGCCCGGGGCCGGGCTCGTCCGACGGCCTCGGCCTCCCAGCACGGGGCCGGGATCAGCCTTCGGGGCTGGGGTCTGCACTGCCCCACCGGCGTCTTCCCAGGGCCGCGGTAGGGTCCTCCCCCCTCTCTTCTCTCTTTCTCTTCTCTTCTCTTCTTTGCCTGCCTGCCTTTTTTCTTTCTTCCTCTCTTTCTCTTTTTTCCTTATTTGTCTTCCTTTTTCTTTCTTTCTTTCTTTCTTTCTTTCTTTCTTTCTTTCTTTCTTTCTTTCTTAAGTTAATAATATACAGTATATGATCAGCATTGCTAATACAGGTGAATGATCATATACTGTATATTATTTGCTGTATTGTACTTCACATTAATTAATACCGGTAGTATTCACCTGTATTAGCAATGCTGATCACATGATATGGATATACCTGATCAGCATTGCTAATACAGAAAAATACTGGTACCGGTAGGTAGTCTCTGCCAGCGACCATAAACCATAAAGTTCTTTTTCAAAATCTTCTTTTCTTATCCTGTTAGAAATGGATACCGGTACCGCTAACCCTGGACCAAAACAAAAACGCAGGTCATACGAAGCTGGTTTCAAGCTCAAGGTTGTGTCAAGAGCAGAAGAAAGCAATAACAGGACTGCAAGTAGGGAATTTTGTGTTGACGAAAAACAAGTGAGGGAGTGGCGGAAAATGAAGACTGCCTTGGAAAAGCTTTCAAAGTCTAAAAAAGCTCGACGTGGTTTAACGACTCCTTATGGGGCTCTAGAGACTGAATTGCATAAATGGGTTATGGAGTGTCGTCAAAATGGTTACTGCGTACCACGCATGGGAATTCGCTTACGTGCCCTTCAAATGGCCAAGGATGACAAATATAAAGCACCAAGCACTGAAAAATTTGTCGCGTCAGCAGGATGGTGTACCCGCTTCATGAATAGGTTTGGCCTATGTTTGCGACAAAGAAGAAAGATTTCACAGAAGTTGCCGCAAGACCTTGAAGAAAAACTGATGTCATTCCAATCATTCATCATAAAACAAAGAAGGATTCATAACTATGACCTGGGAGATATTGGGAATATGGATGAAACACCAATGACTTTTGATCTTCCAAGCAACAGAACCGTGGCAAGTTTGGGAGACAAAGCTATTTCCCTCAGAACCACAGGAAATGAAAACAAACATTTCACAGTTGTTCTGTCATGTTTGGCTAATGGAACTAAGCTGCGGCCTGTCATTATTTTTAAAAGACAGACCTTGCCTAAAAAGGTCAAATTCCCACCACGAGTTACAGTGTGTGCACATGTTAAAGGCTGGATGGATGAAGACGGAACAAAAAAATGGCTGGAAGAAATTTGGAACACACGACCAGGAGCAGCCTTAAAGAAGAAACCATCATTGCTAGTTTGGGATATGTTCAGAGCACACACATCTGATGGCATAAAAGAATTGGCAAAGTCTTCTCAAGTTACTTTGGCCGTTATTCCAGGTGGGCTTACATCTGTATTGCAGCCCCTGGATGCGTCTTTAAATAAACCTTTCAAAGACCGGGTGCGAAAGATGTGGCATGAATGGATGTCATCTGGTCAAGCACGACTGACAAAAGCTGGAAATCTAATGAAGCCCGATATAGAATTAATAGCAAAGTGGGTTCGAGATGCATGGGAAGACATTCCAGAGAAGATGGTGCAACGCGCCTTCCAGAAATGTGGCATTAGTAATGCTATGGATGGCAGTGAAGACAGCGCTTTGTATGAGAATGACAGCAGTGATGGTGATGACTGCGAACTCAGTGATGATGACAACGTCTATGCTGATAACCTCACACCAGCTGAAGCTGAAGCTCTGTTTGGACATACAGATGATGAGGAGGAATCCAGTTTTGAAGGATTTTAACTCTGTGTGTTTTAGCTTGGATACTGATTGAGCTAATTGTTGTTCTTGACCCTCTATATTGTTTTTGTTGACCCTCCTCTCCACTGTTTTTCTCTGAAATAAATATTCAAAAACATTTAACCCACTGATGCCTTAATTTAATTAATGTAATTTTATTGGTATTTACGGTATCTTGATTATTGAAACTTACCAGTAGCCGCTGCATTTCCCACCCTAGGCTTATACTCGAGTTAATATGTTTTCCAGTTTTCGTAGGTGAAATTAGGTACCTCGGCTTATATTTGGATCGGCTTATACTCGAGTATATACGGTACATAAAATCAGAAATAGGATCCTCCAGCTAGTTGTGTTCCCCCTGCTTGCTCCCTGCCCCAAATCATGGATTTCAGGGGCGAGTTATGATGGCAACAATACATACTGTTACAATGCTCATTATTTGAATTTCCAAGATGCCTATTCCATAGTGTATGAATGCCATTGCACAAATATAGAAGTGCATTATGTCCCTCAGAAGAGAATAAAGTTCTCTGCTCTTCCCCTCTGCATTAATAAAACCACGTGCATAGGAGGAATAATCTAGCTGCATTGTTTCCCCAAGCATTTTCATGACGGCCATGCCACTTTATTGGCATGGGTTTTACAAGGTGACCTGAGGGTCAGCCTCATCTTTGGCAATACTGAATTCCACAGCCACAGATCCTCCATTAAGCGTGCCTGATCTCGGCCCCTACTTGTTCAAACCTGAGCTCTATTATTCATGACATTCTTAAATCTATTTTTTCTTTTGATGAATGAGACCTGTTGCATAGGGTATATTGAAAGTTGCACCCTGTTTTTGCCAAGAGCTGAAAACCTATCCATACTTCAAGTAGTATGTTTAAAAAAGATGCTATGGGCAATTCTGATGATTACAAGCAATTAAGCCTGACATCAATACTTGGGAAAAGGGATTTGTAATTTAAAAGAAGTAAAAGAAATGAGTAGACAGACATATGATACGGACAAACTAGGATGGTTTATATAAAGGAAAATTGTGCATCTCTAATCTAATAAAGTTCTTTGTGCCCACAAAGTAGTGATAAGAGAGAAGAATCAGTTGGTTTGGATTTTCAAAAAGCCTTTGACGAGTTCCTCATGAGACACTTTTCAGGAAACTAGGGACATAAAAGGCTTAGTGAAAGGGCAGCACAATGGCAAATGCACCTCAGCATGAATCATTTTAGCTACTTATTACAGTTCTAAATTCATTGAAACCACTCAGGAAGAACCTGCGGCATCATTCTCTTGCCTTAAATGTGCAGTGCTGGTAAAACAAACATGTTAGGACATATAAAGGGTGAGACAAAAGAATAGTGAAAAGATTCTTATGTTATATAGATCGTTTGCCTTCATCTAGTGGATTGTGGTCAGTAGCCATTCTGATGGTACAGCAAATATTGAAGACACCCAGAAAGGTGATGAAAATCTATAGATGGGGACTAATTACAATATTCTGCAGACAAAGAAAATAATATATAAAAACCGCAAGTTATGGATGAAGTAAATTTACCATTTAAAACAAGGAGGAGGCAGTCAGTGAAACTGAATGGTAACATTTTAAATGGAAGAGATGATTTTTAAAAATATATAAACAAGGTACGATTTAACCTCTGGAATTTATTGTTATAGAATTATCATTGAGGCCAAGAGGTGCATAGAGGTCAAAAAGGATTGTTTTATATTGATGATGTGATTTACTTCCGGGTATAATCATTGGCTAGATTTAATGAGAAAATACTCTACTCTTCTGGGCATACTATTTCATAACTGTGCATTATGTGACTTCTTGCATGTTCCTCTGAAGTATGTTAGTGACCACTTTTGGTTGCTGGATTACATGGACTGGTTTTCTGATCCTCTGTGACTAAAGGACCAGGACATCATAACCTTTTTTACTGTTGTTTGAATTTACCAGTTATCTGTGCTGTCCATGAATTAAATGGAGCAATCTTAGTACATTTTTTTCTGAACCAGGTGTTAGATTTGACATAGTTGAAACATGCTCTATTTAATAAATTACAGTAGATGTTGCTGATATTTATATGATATAAAGTGTAATGATGAAGGGAGATTGCTCCCCACTGAACAAAACACAATATACTGTGTTTCCAGCTCAGAGATCTCAGACTGTGTTCATCTAGGTGTATAAAAACAGTACCTTGGGATTAGAGAATTTGCAGAAATCTTAATCAGACTTGAGAAAAAGTGCTTTTTTACACCAGTCTGTTTTAACCATTTCAAATAAGAATCAACTTCCTTTTATATATATTTGTCCAATGTATGCGTTTTTCCCCATTCTGTACTGTTATGCCGCATCCATCTTGCTGTGTTAATGGACATTGCCTGACTGAGGTCAATTTGACATACCCCCCCATCTTTATTCTTCACTGTTAATATTTTTATTAACCAGAACAAGTCTGACAGGATCTTATGCACGATGGCAGAAATGATCATTTTTGAGGGCACAGAAGTCTTTGTTTTCAGTAATCCTTGATAACAATGAGAAATGATTTATAATTATATGACTCCTACTAAGCCAGGAATAAGGAATTTGCTACATCATTAATACGAGTTCTCCGCACTGCTGCACATGCAATTTAGCATGTATAATCCCCACCTCCTTACCGTTGTCTAGAAATGCTTAAAGGCTTGTGGTAAAGTGTTTTTTTTCTTGTTTTGTTTTTTTTAAATTCACTACGTGCAACAAATATATTCATATGCCATTAGGATTTTGTGACAAGTGGCAGTTTGAACATTAAGTTGCTGAGTGTTTGGGTAAAAGTACTTTACAATGCATGTGCCGTTCTGAAGATCTTTCTTTTGTTTTTATTCTCAGATTCTTCTCAGCATGCCCCTTCTGAAACAAGTGAGGACCCTGAAGTTGAGGTCACCATTGAAGGTTAGCTTTTCCAATCCCTGTATTCCAGTCTTTTTTTAAGCTTCCATTGCTGATAAAAGCCTTTCCTAGCTGTCTGAGTATTCATGGCATTTTCTTGTACCTACTACCTAGAGGAGAATAAATTTGATCACCAATTAGCACTGACTAGAGTCTTCATTGAATATAAGCACATTTAGTCCAAGAGGTTCAATGAAAACCCATCATACCAAAACATGATGAACCCTTTCAAACTAGTTTTTGAATGGTGATTAAATCTTTTGTCACTTTTCCTAGCGTTAATAGTACAAAATATCAATGACTCTAAAACTGAATATTTAAAAAAAAACCCAACTGAAGAGCATATTCATTTTTGAAAAAGGAAAAAGGTATTTTATTAACACCACTTTTTTGGCACCTACAAATTCCTAGTTCAGACAAACTACTAGAATGGACTCATCAATTGTATGTATGCGCACTGTAACTCAAGCTTTAAACTAATTATATCATGCTGATTAAAAATGAATTGGCAAGAAAAAACAGTTGAATCGGCTTGTGATTTGTAATAATTATGTTCAGTAATGTAGCTGCAATGAAAGTAGCTAATATATGTTCATTTTATACTAGAAGTTAAAATGTTCATTTTTCTTTTTGAATGAATCAGCAGCAGTGCACTAAAAACATTTTCCAGACTGCCTTCGAAAATGTCTCTTACTGTGGTAAATAAGATGATCCATCAGGTTATCCCCCAAACAATCATGTCATACAAAGTATTCTGTTTCAGGATAGAGTTGATGTTTATACAGGTTACCTTTCAACTTCCTCTTATTTTCCAACAAGCATAAAAACATTACTTGACTCCAAGGGAACAGATAATTGTGATGTATGTTGTTGTTCTGACATATAAAGTCCTCTCCCATACAAGTAAAAATGGACTGAAAAGCTGGCAGCAAGTTCTCTTATGGATTGCAAATATTGTGATGGTGAAAGGTGTTTTTATAAGACTAATAACATGAAGAAAAAAGTCAAAGTGCTGCTATAGTTTTGGGTTGGTTGGTTTGTTTGTTTGCTCAGCCTCTGTCATCAGAGCATTCTTAACTGCCTTTTCCATCTGTCAGGAGTGATACCTCGCTCTGGAGAAGGGAGCCCTTATAACACAAAAATAAGAAAGCCAAGGTGTCTTAATTCCTGCTTGCTGCTACTACACCCAGGAGTTTACTGCAATTAAAAGCTTCAGAACAACTCCTGTTTTTCTGAGCTCTTGTTAGATGAAACTCATTCATGTCTTGCAGGGTTGTTGTTGCTTTGAAGCTCTACTTCTGTGGAGCTTTTGATCTCTGCCGGGACAAATGTTCCATAAGATCGAGTGGAGCTTTCTTTCCTGCTTGAGTTCCCTATGGGCCCAAATTCCGGTAGTGCGTTTCCAAGTTTAGGCCCAATCTACACTGAAAAGTTGTATTGGCATGGCTGCGTCCGTCAGGGTATGAAGAAAACACATCCCTGACCAACACAGCTTTGCTGATAAACTCTCGTAGACGCAGCTATGTTGATAGAAGTCCTTCCGTCAACATAATAATGTCATTTGGGGAGGAGGGGTTGCTACACTGGCAGAAAAAACTTTCAGTCATTGTAAGCTGCATCTAGAGTACGGGGCTATGCTGGTGTAAAATGTGTAGTGTAGGATAGATTTTTCTAGTTGATCAGATAAATATGTAGTAAATGTTTGTTTACGTTTGTTGTCCCATGATGACTTTGTAACCAAGCATATTTTCAACACCATTTAGTTCTTGATTTGTTTAATATCTCCCTTAGGAAAATATGAAATAAATTTTGTTTATAGTAAACTTTGCTACATCCTGGTACCCTTACTCTCCTGAGTAATTTTTACACAGGCAGATACCCTCTTAAAACCTAAAGTTACTCACAGGAGTAAGGTTGCAGATTTGGGCTCTTAATAAAGCACTGATCGATACTTCCAGTAGAATTCTGAAACACCAAAAGAGCGCTGACGTCGTTAAGTACTTGGCTGAAGAGTCAGTGATGTCTCTTGTGATTGTTTTAAGATGATGAGGACTACTTACCACCCAACAAGAGACCCAAGAACACTGAGTCGGCAAATGAGGCTGCCAATGCCGGGAGAAGAAAAGTGAGAGAATTCAATTTTGGTAAGATCCAAGTTCAAGTTTCCTTCTTTCATTTGCTTCTTGAAAAACTTGATGGCACTAGATAACATCAGGTTGTGGGCCTTGTAAAGGGACACCAGCAGAGGCGTCCGGTTAACAGCTTGTACCTCTTTGTAGATATGTTGCTCCAGTGCAAGCAGTTCTAAACCAGCTGCATTTGCTCACCTGTAAAGTGATCCTTTGTCAGAGAAAATTTGGACTAATCAAGTGTTTAGCTTTTATAAATGATGTGGAAGCTGTTGTGGAGAGGAGGAAAGCTGAACAATATAAATGTTAGAATTAGATCACTACATGAAGAAGTCACTTGAGCCATTTTCTCATTCAACCTCTTGGGGAGGGGGAGACTGAGGCCAGTTGCTTTCACTTTAGCTTAATGGACAGTTGGAGGTCCTGGGTCACTATTCAGTCTTAGTCATTTTCTTTCTACACAACAAAGATGTGCCAAAGGGAGCCAGGCTTGGGAAAAGAAGAGGGACTCCTTCATGGTGAGTAACCCGGCTTAGGCCGTGTCTCCATGGGAAAGTGGTGTTCACACTCGTTTTTCTGTTACAACTTGTCTTGAGAATCACTGTGTCCACAGAGCACTGCGGGTTTTTTTTTTTTAAAGTAGTCACACAGCATTCAAGGCAGGTGGCCCATGGTTCAGTGTGCTGCCATTAACCTGTATGCACTTTGGGATTTTTCTCATAGCGCATTGGGGGATGCCTACCAGAACAGATTAGGATTTAGGCTCAGACTGAAACTTCCATGGCTCATCTGTTTTTGTGAGGCAAGTACCATTTTCAAACCGCTGTCAAGTGGCCTGGAGAAAACATGTTGAGCGCCGTAACCCTGACCGTCTCAGCGGTAGAAGGAGCTGCTGTGTTAATTGGCGGTCATGCCTTTGGATGGGTTGTGTGACAGACCCAACTGTACAAATTGAGGAGGAGCTTGAAATTGAGCTGTTACTTCTGCAGGATGTTTCCCGGAGCAGCTCCACTCACTGGAGCACTGCTTTTGTGCTCAGCAATCTAACACTTACTCGCAGGACATGATGATGACGCAGAACTGGCATGGCCAGGGACGACTGAACTTCGGAATGGCAAAGGCCACCCTCCTAGAAATCTGTGCCGGATCGCACCCTGACGTTGCACTGGGGGAATCCCGACAGGCGATTTCCCCTTGGCATTGAGAAGCAGTCTGCCAGCACAAATGGCGCATCACCAGTCCTGATTTCTACCCGTCAGTAGCTAACCATTTTGGCACTGCCGTATTCGTTGTCTGGGCTGTTCCCGTGGAAGTGTGCTCTGCTATTGACAAGATGCTCTTGGGCTGTGTCAGGACACAGGAGGTTATAGATGGATTTGTACAGCTGTTGTTCCTGAATTGTATTGGGACAATTGTGGGGACCCATTTATCCATTCTTTGTCCCTCAGACTTCTTCAGCAGTAAAGGATATTTGTCTGTGGTATACTGCAAGGCCTGCTTGATCACTGTGGATGGAAGGTTCACCAATACTAATAGAGGAGGGTCGGGCAAAGTCCCCAATGCTAGGAGCTTTAGAAAGTCAGCCCTGTTAACCACAATGAAAAAGGACTTTTTGCACCAAGGACTGCTATGGACACTAATGGTGTTACAATTCCTTCTCACAAGCGGGTTACCCTGCTTACCCTTTGCTTCCTGGCGTATGAAGCCTTTTACTGGACACATGGAAAGGAGAAAGATGCAGTTTAACTATGTTCTGGGTAGCTACACTGAGTAGTATGACAGTGGAAAGTGCTTTTGAAAGATTGAAGGGTAGGCGGAGGCTTCTTATATCCTAACAAAACTGGATGCTGGTGAACAATATCTGCTCGATGTCCTAGATGCTTACTGTGTCTTGCCTGGTATCTATGAGAACAAGGGAGAGATCCTCTCATGGCTGGGTGTGGATGTGGAGGAAGATTTCTGATTTATGAATAGCCAGGGAAAGTGCCTGAAAGCTGCCACCACTGGTCGGTGAAACAGCATCAAGGGAAATACTATGCTTGTTTTTTGATGCCAGAGTGCAGTAGATAGAAAACGAATATACGGTAATCAAATGAAATGTGTGCGTGCATTTTATTAGGAAGTGATCTTTTTATGGGACAAAGGAGATTTCCCTGCTGAGTTTCCCATGATAAAAACTTCTGAGATGCACTGGGGAGGTCAAAGAATATATTCTTCCATGTCATCTTTTCCTTCACACAGAGACTCTGCAGATCCTCAGCTGATTAAGGCCCCCTGTCTGTCAGGGTGGTGCAGTTCATGTGCTGAGGGGAAAGAGAAAAAGGTGTAAGTAATTGTGCTCTCCATGACAACAATAAGTTATTTTCTCCATCTTGAAAAGCCATTGCCATCTGCTCTTCCCAGTCTGGGGTGCACTGTGCGACATTTTCCATCTTCCCTTTCCTATAGGAGCACTGTATTAATGCTGGCTGGGAGATTGCTGAGGAATGTAGAATGGCAGGGGTAGGTTAATACGTTCATGTCCATCGCTGCAGGCAACACACTGGAAAATGTTATACTTAGCTGTGTACCCAATAGGCAGAGGATGGGTTTCTTCACAGGCAGCCAGCAAACCAGAGAGCTCTACTATTTGCTAGGGTGGTGCCCCACACTCTGAGCTGATGCAGGAGAAAGGAATGCCATCTATCTTGGTCCCTTTGCAATGTGCATGCCAACCCGTGCAGATCAGGAGCACTACAAAATAAGGAAACGTTTGCAGGAATTGGTTTGAAACAAACGGGGGCCTAGTGCTGAAGGTCTAATGAAAATTAGCCCTGAATTCTTTATAATCCCTATGCATCTGGAAATCTCTTAGCCTAATTTTGGCAATTTAGGAATAAAGTATAAAGATAGGTAACAGCTCGGGCCTCGGATGAACCTGTGAGCCAAAATAATGTTTCAATGGCTTTTTCTGCCTATTGTAGCTGCTCTTACAGTAAACATGTGCTATGTAATGTGTCTGGTTTTTTTTCACCCCTTCAGTACCACGATCTTTGGGGGAGAGGGTGTTGCAACAGAGGGAGAATCACACAGGAAGGGGGATGGGAGGGTGAGTAGCAATTTGGAAGGCTTAAATGGCCGGTGCTATTTTGAGCACACTAAAGAAAGGGGGGTGGGAGCTGTGTATGCGGAGATGCCACCCAAAATGGCAGCATCCAACCAACATCTGGAACAGTACTGTTAGATTTCTTATTGTGGTACCGCGCCGAATGCTTGGTGGTAGCACTTCCGCCACTGCAGTTTCAGGCTGGCTTTCTGCCTGCATTTCTCTGGTGCCTGAATCTCTGGCTCGGAGTTTGGCATTCCCAGGGGATCTTGGCTTTTTGGGAGAGGCTCCTTCTGCATAAAGTCAAGTGTTGCCTGGGTACCTTTGGCGATCTCTTGGGTACTTCCAAAGCCGCCACCCTCAAAGTGTCCAGATTTAGTGTGTAAAGTGGGCAGTCCCCAGCAGAGAATCCTCTGGGGCTCCCTAAATCTAAAGAGGATTCATAAATGCGGGAGGAGGTGCCAGATCCTTTGAAACAAGAGTGTTTGTGTGGAAGCAAAGGAGTTTATCCTGAAACAACTAACATTTAAAAAAAAAAGTTGCCATGTGGACAAGTCCTTATTCTCATCGAAGCTTGAAATAGACCGTATCTTTGGCATTCAAGAAGCAGCATTTACGATCAATTATAACCTTTAAATGGGGTCTGAAGCTGTATATATTTGTCAGCAGGAGACTTAATATGTTAAACCCATTTCGATAGAGACGTGAAGCTGAGCCCTTTATCGCATCTTCTGTGAAGGAATGATTTGTCGCAAAAGGAGGTGTAATGGCGAAACATATCATTCTGACTTAGGACTTGTCATTGGAGGGTTCAGAAAAGTCTGCTCTACAAATAGGCAACAAACATGCTTGCTTATTAAATTGTCACTAAAAGCCAGCCAGCAGCTGGAGAGAGTCTTAACGGTATTGAAATGATATAAAAACAAGATGTGATTTCTGTCCCAGAACTTAAACTGTTTTAAAATACTGCTGTTAAATCCAGTTTGCCGTACAACATGCAACTGGATTTGGATAACTTCTATGTCTTGCAGCCTGCATCTTCTTTCAGAAATAGGAGTTGTATGGATGACTTGAAAATCCAGCCAACATCAGGACTTGGGCAAATACTGGATTAATGAAGAGGGTGGCATGATGCCTCCTGACCCATGTAGTTTTACACCAAAACATCTTCATGTACTCAGTGTAAGCTTTATCAGGCTTCCTTAATTAAGCTTCTCAGGCTCTGGATTTAAATAACTGTCAAGAGCTGCTGAAAATTGACTTTACCCCTGATGGTGGTGTGAGCTGCTGACTGAAACGTCGAAGAGAAACCATTTTTGGACTAATTTTAGTCCACTTTTGTCCTTTTAATTTTTTTTAAAACTTGGTTTAACATCTGCACAAGTTTTGGAGGTAATCTTAAACATTTTATTCTATCCTATTCCTTTGATATATTGAGATGTAGCGTGTATATCAGACCCCATATATATATATATTGAAATGTAGCGTGTATTCCGCACCCCACATGAGTCTGTGTGCGTGAGAGCTCTGGAGGCACACTGTTATTCCAGAAGTCAGTAGCAAAATACTCTTTGTAAAGGCTCGATCTCCTTTATAGTCTAATATGTCCTCCTTTTTGCCTTTCAGAGAAATGGAATGCCCGAATAACAGACTTGAGAAAGCAGGTTGAAGAATTATTTGAGAGAAAATATGGTATGTGTTAACAAACTCCTTTCCAAACAATTGCCTCTAGCCCTTTGACAGCGGAAGTCTCAACTTTTTGGCATGCGTCCTGTTGTTGGCTCTGGAACATGTCAGGACTGACAGCACCGAAGGGTTTAATATCATACAGGACTTAAAATGGGGGGAAATAGCTCTTTCTGAACACTCTGGCCAAGATTTTCAAATTTGGGTGCTTAAGGTTAGGCACTAATAACTTGATTCTGCAGCCATGCTGAGCATTCTGAGCTCCAGTAATCTCTGATATTAGACATCCACACCTGAAAGTTGGGATTTTTACCCTTACTTTATTAATTTTGCTAGCAAAAAATCAAGTCCTTTCATAAAGTAGCATTTTCATCTGTTACCTGGGAGGACCCGTGGTGTTTATTAGCTTCTTTCCTGGTGTGGCTGGCAGGTTGTTTTTAAAATGAAACAACTTTGTGATTCCGGACTGAGTGTGTCCAGCTGCGAGGCGAGTTGCTGTGTTTTGCACTCACAAATGTTTCTGTGTCTGTACAAGAGAGCCGACCAAATGCATTTGTTGAGGGAAGGGCAGACGTTTATTACGTTCTTTGAATTTTTTTTTCTGATACCCATCTACTGTTAAAAATGGGAATGTCATTTTGGATGTCATGCCAAGCTGAAGTTGTGACCACTTAGTCATTAAATATCCAGGGCCAGATTCTCAGGTGCCGCAAATCTCCCCAGCACCACTTAACTCAAGTGTGATGGCCTGCTTTTAATGGAGCTACAGGCATAAATCAGTTGCGAATCTGGCTCGCGATACCTGGTTTTGCCACAGAGGGGATGTTGAGCCCTGGGGCACCACCAGCTATGAATTGCTGGTTGCTTTTAGACAAAAGAGTCTTGTGGCACTTTTAAAGACTAACAGATTTATTAATCGCATGAGCTTTCGTGGGAGAAAATCCCACTTCGTCAGACGC
>ML685879.1:5982790-6022365 GCA_007922175.1 Pelusios castaneus | reverse complement strand
ACTCAGGTTGTTTTTGCTTATGGCTTGTTTAATTAGTTAACTAGGTTTAGAAACTATTGCCCAAATATACAGTACAGAAAGCTGCAGGAAGAGAAATTTAGAGTTGCCATGGGGTGTTGTATTCTTGTTTCATATTACATAATACATATCCATTATTTTGGAACATCATTGCCACAGACTATAATGGTGATGTCATAAATCTATTCCCTATTTTACTTCATTATAACTCAGCTTTCCCAAGGGAATCCTATCCTGTACTTATTTCCTCAAAACCCAGAAGTGCCAGTCAGTTCAGTTGGGCTTACTCCAAAATTAAGTGCAGTCAGCCTTAGCTCTTTTGATAATTTGGGACTGGATCTGTACCCATGCTGAAAAAAACATAAATGAATAACTGAATAATAGAGTGAGAAGAATGAGTATTCAAAATCGTTTTTGACTTTTGTTTCAGGATCCCTTTTAAGCATAAGAGACTTTGACTGCCCATCTCCAACAACTTCAGAGTCATCCATTGGTATTTTTAGCAGCAGTGCTCCATAACGCTCTTTCAGATAACAAAGTATCAATAGCAAGCAAAAGATTTCAGTCATCCACCAGGGATGGGTTTGTAGCCCAGACCAGCAAATGCCAACAAGGCACCTTAGATGAAAAGATTGCTCAGTTCGTTTATGCCACCAATTCTCCTTTTCACATGGTTAAGAATAACTATTTCATTGACGTGGTTGAGTCCTTACTGCCAGGCTCCCCTCCACCTGGCAGAGCAGAGAATGGTGAAAGGTTGCTAGATACAGTGTCTGAGAAGGAATTTGAACAGTGTGCCAGAAATACTGAGGGGAAATATGCCAGTTTAAGCCTTGATGGGGAGGAGCAATGTACGCAATGAGCTAGTAACATGCCTGTGACACAATAGACGATAGGGTTGCGTGTTTTTTGGAAACCCTAGAAACATCAGGAAATGCCCACACAACAGAATATTTAGAAGAAGTGTCAGTGAAAGCTGCAATAAACGGTGAATAAAAATGTAACTGTCAAGTCCACAGGTTTGTCATAGACAATGCTGCAAACATGGCAAGATGAGAAGATGCTTAGAAAAAATGAAAGGATGCTCTTTAATAACATAAGACTGCAGTGCCCGTTTAATGCATCTTTTAGCCAAAAAATTAAGTGCAGCTCCTCCAGGAATAAAAGAAAATGTTCTTCAAGTTGCAAAATATTTCTCTTAACAACCATCTGGCTTCAGCTTCTCTGAAGAGAGCAGGAGGATCCAAATGAATTCTCCCTCAAAATGTTGGGTGGAATTCTGTAGTCGATTGTTTTGAACAATTTATTAAGAACTGGCCTCTTATCCTAAAACTTAGTGAAGAAAACGGTGATAAAATAGATGGAAATATCTCATCCAAAGTATCTAACGCTGGATTAAAGAGGAATGTAGAATATGCTCAGTATACTGAAGCCTATATTCATAGCTTTAAAGGAGCTTCAGAGAAAGTGTGGCTGCATTGCTGATTCTGTCAAAACTTGGAAGGCACTTCGAGACACTGAAGAAAGAAATACCTCACTGGAAAGTTAAACTGCAGGGAATAAAGAAGTGAATGGATCAAGCATGAAATCCATCTCATTTTCTTGTGAACATTCTCAACCACAAATATAAATGTAGATGCCTAACTTCTGAAGAAGATGCTGCTGCCACGGCATGGACATCTCAAAATCACTCCTCGGTTATGCCAGTCGTAATAAATTTCAGGTCTTTAGCAGAACCGTTTACCTGGTTTATGTTTACCGATGGTGTTTTGCACAAAGTCACTCCACTGAATTGGTGGACATCATTAGCCTGGCACCTTAAAACAGAGTGCCTTCAGTTGCAAAGCCAACTTTTCCCACCAATAACTTCCTCTGGAGGCACAAAGAGAATATTTTCGTTGTTTGCTATAATGCACTCAAAGCTAAGGAATCGACTGGGGGCTGAAAAAGCTGGAAAAGTCCTATTTTTGCTGGTTTGTGAATAAAAATGCCAGTGACAGCGGAAGAGGAGTGAGTTTGAGAAGTTTGAAGGGCAGGCTGTGTTCAGTGTTGGGCTGACTTGTCTTTTGGAGTTAATAAAATTTGAAAATAAAAAAAAAGCAGTCAGCCAGCTACTCAGGAGACTGCTGCAATTACAAATAGGAAACGTTTACGTAACGTTGAAGATTTTGTTTAATAAAATGAGTGCTATTGGGTTTGTGTGTGTGATTTAGTTCTTACCAGTCCTTCATCTGCAGCTGGTGCAGGACAGCTGCCATTTTGACATGTTGATTATTGTTCATGGAAATCTCTCCTTGGACTGCAGTGGGTTTGGAGCAAGCTGAAATGTTGCATTCCGCATTGCTGTTAGTTTGTCAGATTTCAAAGGCAGATGTTTGATTGTACACAGGCTGAATGGATGCCCACGGGAGAGTAAGATGAAGCTGAAGTGAGAGCACAGACTCTGACCTGCAATTGTTTATTGTCCTCTAGATCTGCCACTTTGTCACACTTGGGAAGAAAAATCTCTGAACAGAGATTCCACTTTTCATATAGTGCTATCTCCCACCATCCTTAAATTCCAGAGGGGTAGCCATGTGAGTCTGTGTACAGCAAAAACAACGAGAGTCCTGTGGCACCTTAAAGACTTAAAACATTTCTTCAGGCATAAGCTTTTGTGGGCTCTGATCCATTTCTGAAGTAATTTGGAGCCCAGAAAAGCTTATGCCTGAAGAAATATGTTGGTCTTTAAGGTGCCACAGGACTCTTGACATTCCTAAATTGATCAGAATCCAAGATTCCTTAACAAAGTACAGCAATTCTATTACTTTTCCACCGTTGTTGTGTGCAATAACTAGAGCTGGCTGGAGAACAAACATTTTTATCATGGTAAATTTTGAGTCTTGCAAATCTCTTTTCATTCCACAGTGGAAGAAAAACAAACTCAAAAAAGAACCCTAAACTCTCAAACATTTTTGCTAAATAAAATTGTATCAACGTAGATTGTAAGCCTCTTGGAGCAGGGACTGTTTTTTAGTTCTGTGTTTTGTACAGTGCCTAGCACACGGTCGTGATCCAAGATTAGGGCTCTTAGGAGCTACAGAATTATAAACAATTATTGAAACATCAGGTTTTCAGTTTGGTTCTCTATGCCCTGTTTGTGAAAGGAATTGGAGAGTCCACCCTGGATATCAGAAACCTGTCCATCAAAATTTGTATGTGTTTGTGAAATGTTTTGGCTTCAACCAACCAGCCTGTATCAACAAAAAGTTTGTCAGAATTGTTCTGACTAGCATTAGTAATAGCCTTTGTTGGTACTCGTTAAAATCAGGATGCTAGCGAGCCTGAATATTGTTCTGCACTGGTAGCAGTGGAATTGGCTACAGAGCTGTATGCTGTGACTTCTCATTTGCTCAAAATGTATCAAATGGCATGTTAATGCTGAAGCCCGGCTGTTTGTTAAACTTTTTCAGACACGAGCTTTTGAATTCAACACGAGACGATGTACCTCTGGACAAACCTGCCACAGGAGGTAGGATTTCTACGTGTTGCGTAGCGGCGGTATGATGCAATAATTTCTGTTCGGAAAGAGGCATGAGTGGTGCTCTCGTTGTGTTCTTCATGTTCTATTATGAGCGCTTTTTAGTATAACAAATTGCAAAAGTATCGTTTGCTTTTGGAGAAGTTTTTTTTTTTTTTAACAAAAAATAGTTATTTTCAGCAAATTAATGAAAAACATAGTCTCCTGGAATCATGTTGGGGATGGTTAGCAGTTCTCCAGTATTTGTTCCTCTCTCAATCTCGTATTTCACTGGACAGATGTATTCTCTTTCTTAGTTTCACTGCAGATTAAGATGCAGAGTCACGAGTCAGATATAGAACGTTGTAGCTCCACACCACTGCTGAGCTGTTGTCAGGCCAGAAGTACTCTTGTTAAGCCAGAAAAATTAATACTTTGCAAATCAGAGTTTAAAACACTCATTAGTGTGGTGGGATGGTCTGTCAAATGATTTTGATATTGAAGGCATAGATGGTCTAAAAGCAATCAGTCTTTTGATAACCTTCCAACCCCAAATTTGCAAAATGGGAATGAGCAAAAAATGCTGAATATCCGTTTATGCTTTATACATAATGGAAAATGTATTTACAGTAAGCAGGTATGTATAAAGACAACAGAGTCCTGTGGCACTTTTAAAGACTAACAGATTTATAGTTTGTTACTGACCTTTATAAAGTGCTTTGAGATCTACTGTTGAAAAGTGCAAAATAAAAGCTAGAAAATACTCTTGTGGTTAGAAAATGTAACATGAAGCCCTGAAAAATGCATTAATGAACCTGAATTTAAAGCATGCCTGTTGCACACAAGTGATGAAGATAGAATGAGATTTGAATGACCAGACTGTCTCTACCACTTTTCTCACTTGAAGAAATATTGTGGTTTTAAGAGTCTGTTACTGATCTAACCTATCCAATCAAATTGGCCATGTAGAGATGCTCTTACTGGTTATTAGTTTGACAAGGTAGGGTGGATAAGCTCTGTCTCAAGAGTCGATGCTGTTTTAGTGGCTGGAGAGGTATATTTACCATAGAGCGTGTTTGGTGAATTTGATGTATTCAGTGAAGTATGAGACTAGGATGCTGTGTGTCAAAATGTTAATACTGGTTAACGTCAGGATTTATTGCCTTAAGGCAAGAATAACCAGAATAATGTGACTATTGTCTTTTGCATTACAACAAGACAATTGATATTACCACTTACTTTTTTCTCCAGTGTTAAATATTCTCAATAGGGAAAAACTCCTTTATTGCTTTGCCTCCACTCACAGGGGTTAGAAATTTCTACTCAAAGATAAGAATGCAAGCATTTATCTTCATCAGAATCTATGTCCTGCAGTTCTTTTCCCTTGGCAGACAGAGAAGTATTTATTGAAAAAAGTTAGCTTAAAATCTTTATTTTTTTAGAAAAATATGTGTAGCCTTGTGTGAATGGTAATTGGTAAATTACTTTCCTCAACCTGTGTTTTAATTGTTATCTTGCCATCTGTCCTCAATTCAGAGTTGTTTTGCAAATGATCTAAAATTGGATTTTAAGAGTTTATATAAAAGGCAATGTAGTTTGAAGCGGCGGTAACTCATATACACTTCCTATCCCTCCTCTCCCCAAGTGCACATTGTTAACCTTGATTGGAGTAAAGGGTAGTGGGAATATTGAAGAATTCCTGAGTCCAGGGAAGAGGCATGAGAGCATAGGAGTGAGTGTGTGCCTTGCAAAGATTGGATATCATTCTTTGTGCGGCCATATAGTAGTACTTCAAGAAAAACAAATATTTCTGTGTTAAAACAAACATTAAGGGTTTGAATTAAGCACAGAAAATAAGAATTAAGGATGTCATTCCATCCTAACCAATTGCATGAAGGTATTGTGTGTTCCCTGTGAAGTAAGATAACCTGCCGTTGTGAACCTGTTCACCCATCAGCTTTAAGGACCAAATTAGAGGGATTGTAGGCACAAGGCAGGCTAAGTATGGAGTGTAAAATGAACCTGTATATTTGCTTTTGTGTGGGTGTTTTTTGCGGGGGGGTTGGGGTTTTTTGTTTGGTTTTTTTAAATCCAGTCCCCTTTTGCTGTTTTCCTGAAGCATTTAGTGGAAGTAGTATGAAGACAAACAGGGTACACTGTGAATTTCTTTATACCCTTGACTTTGGGGAAATGAATAACTCAGAGTGCGAATGAATAGCGTCTATCTATCACTTGTCCCTGCAGTTAATCAAAATAATTGAGGTGTTGTCCTGTTACTGTTAATTGTAGTGAAAGAAGAGTGGTATGCCCGAATCACCAAGTTAAGAAAGATGGTAGATCAACTTTTCTGTAAAAAATTTGGTAAGTGCGCTACTTAGTGCTTTACCTTTGTGTGTGTCTCTGAATCAGTCGTAGATTGATTTCATATTAACTATCCTATAGAAAGTTTTGTTGAATCCTTCTAAGGCATACATACATGATGAAACTCTTGAAAGGAATTTTTCCAAATGCTTGAAATCCCGATCGTTAAGCAAAAGAAACCTTTTATTGCTGTAATGTTTATTCAAAAAGATGAATTTACACTAAATTTCATCTGTAAAATTGTCTGATATGATTCTGATTTTTCTTTCCATTTGGATTTTTCTCTCTAGGTGTAAAGCAAATATTTTTATTTTTCAATGTACAGTATATCCACTGGGGCACTGTTAAGAATATTAGAGCATTTCCCCCCAGCCTGCTTAGGAATATATAGGTCAAGAATGAGACAACTGAATGAAAACTATGAAAATAAGTGGAAAGCTTTGAGCCAAATCCTGCTTTGAGTTTTTTCTCCTGTGCAAAACTCCTTTGCAGTAATCTTCAATCTGTCACTGTTGGTGGGCGACCTACTGAACATCAAATGAGACAATATGATGATTAAACCATTAAATTCTGTGCATGTTCAATGTAGAACTCAGTGGAATTGGATATTCTTTGCTATACTAGTACCTAACATTGTTTATGTGATGGCTCAGAGATTTTTGTACTATAGTTATTGCTAAATGAAAATGTTTGACTGAGCAGATCAAGCATTGCATTTATTCGTTGAATGTCTTTCATTCTAACAGCTGAGGCCTTAGGAAGCACTGAGCCAAAGGCAGTCCCATACCAGAAATTTGAGGCATACCCCAGTGATCTCTATGTGGAAGGTCTACCGGAGAACATTCCATTTAGGAGTCCCTCTTGGTATGGAATCCCTCGGCTGGAGAAGATTATTCAAGTGGGCAACAGAATAAAATTTGTAATCAAAAGGTAGGTGAACAATTTAGTGTATAAACCAAAAAACGCAAGAGAGGAAAAGGACAAGAGTTTGACTGAAGCGAAAGAAAAGCTTTCAGCTTTATAACACTGGAAAGCATTCTGAGTTCTGGGACCAGGTAGACAGAAGGTATTTAACATCGTAAAGAAAATTGGCGTTCACAACTTAAGCCATAGTTTTTCTAAATATTTACAGCATCTAGTTCATTTTGGTGACAATTTGAAATAAAAATAAAATCAAAATATGGATTCATGAGACCAAAAAACCATTGTTTGGAGATTGCATGGAACAATTTGATAATCTGCTCTCTAATTTACAGGCCAGAACTACTAACACTCAGTCCAACAGAAGTTACTCAGCCAAGATCAAATACACCAGGTAGGATGCGTACTATAAAAAGCAAGTTCTATGTGTGTCCATATGCAGAATAAATGAATGATTGAATATTTTTGAACTCCCTGATTTATACAAAATTTGTATAAATACAGAAGAAACTCGTTAATGTTTGAATTTGAAGGAATCTTTCTTGTTTTGCTTGATTAGACATTAACCACAAGTTTTATAAGAGCTAGTGTGTTTGATATAAATAGGTCTTGATTGACGGTTAATTCTCCATCTCATCTTGCTGTGTGGGAAATTTTAAAAATGAGGTGAGAGGGATCTTGGGAGTGAGGCGCAAATTTGGAGCACTACATCACTTTTTCTTTTTAAAAAAAATACTACTTTTGCTTGTGAGAATACTGGTATGCTTTTAATGAGAGACTAATATGGACATCTTTGAAGATAGTAATCTAAACCATTGTAGCTGGTGTCCAGCTAACATCTGAGACTTTAGAAATTGAATGGGTCAGACTTGAATGGGTCAGACTAGAGAAACTGCAGTTCTCAAGAAGTTCTATTAAAGTCTAATCCAAAGACCATTATATTTACTGGGCACTTTCCGATTAACGTCAGTCGGCTTTTGATCCGGCTTGTAGTCTCTTATATAATCAAAATCATCTTTTAAAGTGAGCGGTTCCCTGCCCAGAATTTTTTTTTTTTTTTTTTTTTTTTTCTAAAGCATAAAATGTAGTGAAGGGAAAGACTCTGACTCTTTCTGGCCCTTTTTTAATCTCCTAAAATAAAGGAATTGCTCGGAAACATCAGGTCTGATATTATTTTATAAGTACATTGTTTTATACACTGTACAATCCAGAATGTGGTGTTTCATGTAAGTGGCTGTAACACAGGACTAGGAGTCACGAGTTCCTTGAGTGTCCTCAGCTCTGCCATTACCTTTACATCAGTGAAAGAAGGAAAAACACGGACAAGTTTACCCATGAAGAAGACAGACAAATGGAATACTGCTAGATAGTTAATAGCGCTCTTGTGCATAGCACTTTTAGAAGGTACTCAAGTACTGTGACAGAGCATGGAAAAAGAACCTGCATTAATAGAGTTCTCTAGCTTCCCTTTACTCACCTGGGTGCAGTATCTAACAAACAACAATGTTACGACACTGAATTTATTTTTCAAACCTGCCGAGATCCTCCGTCAGAGGTACATGTATGTGCTGGTTGGTATCTTGACTCTTTATTGACTATGAAGTGCAGTTCGATTGAGTCGTAGGGCTGTATTCACAATGTTAAGTCCATAGAATCACAAAAAGATTAGGCTTTACCAAAGTAGAAAATACACATAGCTTTTTCCTCCAAATATTATCAGTTCAATAGTATCCCTATCTTATCAAAGCATATTGGCTTTCAGGAATAAGACTTTTATATGGAGATAGGGTAGACCCATAAAATGGGATGTTGAAAGCTGCAGTACAGAGTAGGCAGCAGCTAATTTCAGTCTTGCTCCCCAAATCCTAACTCCCCAAATCCTTGCTCCCCAATCCTAATCCATTGTCCTGCGTTTACAATGTACAACCTGTTGCAGTGGTTGACGAGAGCTGCAGCAGTAGGGATGACCGGTATCAGTGACAAGAGAAACAACTTGAATAGCGTCTTATTTCCAGAAGAACTGGCGTGCAGCCGTTATTATTTTTAAAAAGCGTCCAATAGACTGAACAGAAATCAACGACAGGCTGATTTCCTCCTGGTTATTTTATCTCTCATCAGCTGCTAGGAGAAGACTAGGGCTGTAAATACACATAGAACTTGGTCTGTGGTCACAGTATCACAGGGCCCAAGGTTAGACAAATGAACATAGAAATATGTTCAGTTTGGCTTGGAAAACTAGCGAAAACCGCTGGATGCAACATTCTTTCCTAGTAATTAGTCCTAAGGCAAAACTGGGAAATGTCTTCTATTTCATTGCTGTTGCTTAGCAGACTATGAACCTCTGAACAGGAATATCAATTTTTTAAAAAAGTTCAAAATGGTGCCATTTTGCATAACAATAATTGAAAGGCCATTAATCAGGCAGTTTAGTGGCATAACATTTTAGGAGAGGGTTTTTTTTATTCAAGAACTATTTTGGCAGTTATGAATAAAATTTCCCCTGCTATGTGTTCAGCCCAAACAGTATTACTTGGTGCTACTTATATGGTGGAACTGGAAATGCAAAAATAAAGCTGTTTGGTATATTTTTAACTCCCCATAATAAGGCCCCAATCTTGCAAATACTTTATCTGCTTAAATTGTGTGTTAAATGCTTGCAGGATTATGGTCCACATGAGCTCTTCTTAAAATTAGTAAACAACATCAATGGTGAAAGCATGAACATTCCTTGTTTTCATAATTAAAGGAGTTAGAAGTAAAACAGGCCAGTGATGATATGTAAATATTGCCTGCTTCATGCACATTGCTTTTTTAAGGCATATTTCTAGTTTCTTTGCTTGAGTAAGTTATCTGTCCTCAATGGATATGGTCAATACTGATAGTTACACTGTTTGTTGGGAAATAAAATGAATGACTATTTATGTATTTCCACTGACATTCTCCCTGCCTCCCTCTCCACATAATTTAGAATCTGATCACTGGCTCGCTCTCTATCAGCAACTTTCATTTACATTAAAAGCAAGATTAAATTTTCGATAGTCAAAATTTATAGCAAAGCTGTCTCTAAATCTTCATGTTCTGTTCAGAAAATGTTTAATCTTATGTGCTAAAATATTAATTTTTCCAGCTGTCTTAAAGCTACTAAAATAATTCCTTCCTGCTGCTCAGAGTCCTAAAGGACGAGTGTTTCACACACTTGGAAAGCAACAGATATTTATGACCGTGCTTCAACATTTTCCCATCGTTTTGTGTGTATATATATATTCTGCGTATAGTTTGTTACCCCTTGTAAGAAGTACACTTGTAAAGGTGATTGTGCTCCTTAGAAAGTAAGGCAATTTTTGCACTGATCGTTTAGAATCCAGGGGTAAAAGAAACATGCCTAGGAGCACCACATACCACTTATATTGTTGATTTTCAGTCAAAGAAGATTGGAATGTCAGAATTACAAAACTAAGGAAGCAAGTGGAAGAGATATTTAATCTGAAATTTGGTAAGTTATACCTTAAGTAAACTGTGTTGTAATACTACTCTGTTTTTAAGTCATCTTCTGTATAAGGAATAGTGCGATGCACTATAAATTAAAACAAACATCTAAAAATGTGGCTGAAGCACTGGTCTAGAAGTCTTGGGTTTGTTCCCTGCTCTGCTAGCGGCTTGCTATGTGACGTGGAGTAAGTCAAATTAGCACTCTATCTTGGTTTCTTTAAAATGGGGATAAATGATGTATTTATGCAAATTCATAAAGGGCTTGGAGATCCTTGGGTGAAAAGAGCTTTTATTGAGTAGAGTAACAGATACCCTGGATCTAGTTGATAATTAGTGCAAGATTCAGTATAGTGGATCTAGTTGATAATTAATGCAAGATTCAGTATAGTGAGACCTACGAAATCACTACGTGCAATGATTCCAAACTGTGGAGTGATCTTGGGAAAATTTATGAGAACCTGCTTCTGGCTCTCATTCTTTTTCTATTCTGATTAGAAGTGCTACTGCCACTCTAACCAAGAGAAACACATGCCAGTCTTACCATCTTACTGTTATTTTCAGCCCAAGCCCTGGGGCTTTCGGAGGCGGTGAAGGTTCCTTACCCTGTATTTGAATCAAACCCTGAATACTTGTACGTGGAAGGCTTGCCAGAAGGAATCCCCTTCCGGAGTCCCACATGGTTTGGAATTCCACGCCTTGAAAGAATTGTCCGTGGCAGTGGCAAAATTAAATTTATTGTTAAAAAGTAAGTTTATAATTTGATTATTTTAACTACTGAATGCTAAAATTATAGGAAACTTTTCCCGAGGCGTTGGGGTTTTAAATGGTGCCTAATTTCTTTTATTGGTAGAACAAAGAACTCTCTTGGCACATTCCGTTTCTCTGATAAAAGAATATGCCTTCCTGATAAAATTTCACAAAATGAGCTGTGTATGAATAATTTGGGGTGTGTCATGCAAAATATATCTAGGGAAGACAATAGTTCTGTATCTTGAAGCATTTTTTTTCCACGAGAGGAAATGCAAAAAGGAAGATCCTTAGCCTTACAGTTTTTGAAACGTTTCCCTGTTGGGTTACATTGCCTTTCCCGCATGTCAGGATGTGAAAAAACTGTTTGTTACAATGACTGTGTGTACAATGGTTCTGGATTTTGATAAATATGAAAAGAGTTCACTGTACTACTTTTATGTGTAATTTATTAGATGGCATTCTGTAATGTATTTTACATTTTTAGGCCAGAGCTTGTCACGTCTTATTTGCCCGCTGGATTGGCTAGTAAAGTAAACACTAAAGGTAAGTGGTTAAACGTTACATACTGCCCTCAACTCGAGGCCCACATTCTGCTTCCCTTACCGGCCTGAGTAACACCTCAGTTCTTGAAAACAATAAGACCACTGCCAGAGGAAAAGTGCTATCGAACATGAGCGAGGGTGGTAGAATCTGCTCCTAAAAACACACTGCCTGCATTCCTTTTAAACATGGCAAAATGTAACAAAAATCAGACATTAATATCTGCTTAAGAATATGCCAGTTAATTATACCATTCATTTATTTTATGACCAGGAACAATACAAATCGAAAGGTAGAAACTACACAAATTACAAAGCCGCAGGATGTCATACATTTTGCTGTTAACACCATCATCAAGCATATAAATTGGACCTTTGTATTTAAATATATATTTCTTAAGGAAGCCGTCAAATCATTTACAAAATAAAGATCTTCAGCAACATCAAAGTGAATGAATTTTTTGGCTTTAGAAATAAAAAAAATCAAAGATTTAAATTCCACTTAAACTCAATTGGCTGCAAATATTGCCTATATTTAGCTTGTTTGGTGCTTACAGTATGTAGCGAATATTGACGGAGCTTGTATATTTCACAAGCACTACAGTCACCTTTTAAAGTACATGATCTTGTTTTGAGTTTAGAAATCACACCATTAAGCAGTACACTTTTATATGTTAGATTTTTTTCTTTGTGGGATGTTTCCAAATACTGGCTTTCAGGAGCTATGCAGTATGTCCAATATTGAAGAGTAATGGTATGGTTGATTTGTAGCATTGAGTCCAAAGAGCTCAAAGAGAACAAGAAGTCCTGCAAGCAATTCAAAGGTTCCAGAGATTGAGGTTACTGTTGAAGAAGGTAGGAAAGCTTCATTTAGGGAATATTCTTACTAAAGGAATTTGTGGTAATAACTGTAGAATACCTTTCATACTGAATAAAATTTCATAAGATTTGCCCTCTGTAGAAAACTTAATTTAACATCGACACCTTCAGTTTGGTTTTTCATTTCAAATGAACATTATAAGTTATCGGAAGAATGATGGTTTTCTCAGAGATTAAAGTTTCACAACAAATTTGGATCCGATGTTCCAAAATGAGAACTTGTTTTAAGGCAAATAATATAGAATGGTGGACATGGACTAACTTGGTGCTAAAGTGTGTTATGTTTAATTCCAGAATTATTAAAGCACTTCTAAATGGCATTTTTGTTCCACTGTTGACTCAAAGCTTAAGTGTTAGTTAGTAATAAATTGCCATACTTCATCACTTTTGTTTGTCACATGCTTTCTCATACTTGTATGGTTGTGCTCTCTCTCATGTATAAGTATATATGTGTGTGTTTGTTTCTGCAGGTACTAATAAACCACAAACAGATGTTCGAACTAATTCTCAAACCAATGGATCCAATATGGGCTTCAAGCCACGAGGAAGAGAGTTTTCTTTTGGTAAACATTGTGGTTTTGATCTACATGATAGCCTTAGTTCATTTTGATATTTGAAAGTTCTTGAGATTTTGTAGTAATAAAGATTTGTTAACAAAAATATCCTTCTGCATTTCATGACTAGGGTTGTAAGCTTTTTTAGTTTGTATGTAATGGGGTGGGGGATCATAGAACTTAGAAAGCTAGACTTTGGGATTCCAGTATTCCTCAGAGCAGTGCTCTTATTGTGCCTCTCTGCTTTTAGAGATGTAGCAATTTTCTTTTGTCCTCCCTATTGTGCATTCATCCTTTGTAGCTTATTGGCAAAATAGTCATAAAATATAAAACCAAAAAACCTTTCCCTTTGCTCAGAAAAAGTTTAGAATAGAGATATAAGGGTTAGTATTGATTTGTGATGAACTTCTATCTTGACATGAAATGACACTCATATTGAGAACACGTTTCTCAAGGAAATAGCATGTTTGTCCCACCTTCTCAGTGCCTTAGATTCTGGCTCAGATTACTCTTTAGTGACTCTCTGAGGACTGCAGTTATGACCCAGATGGATTCATTACGATTGAGTCTTCGCTTTATTCATTGTCTAAGATCTTCTGTAAAGCTTCAAGGAGAAGGGTGTGAATAGTGGGGATGAGTTAGGATTAGAGGGAAGGTTCAGTGCTGTTTAGTTTGTGATATCCGTTCTGTCATTTTTGACTGCCTATTAATCTGTAAAGAATTATAGTAAACATTCTTCTGAAAAATGTAAATATGCAATTCCTAGACAGACTCTTGGCTTAATACAAATCTACAAATGTTGATCTGTCTCTTTTTTTTGATTTACTGACAGAGGCGTGGAATGCCAAAATTACTGACCTGAAACAAAAAGTTGAAAATCTTTTTAATGAAAAATGTGGTAAGCATGTCTTCCTTTTTTAAAATATACCTTTTAGAGCTTGATGAGATTACTTATTTAGGCATGTACATCATGTCGGATGATGCTGTTCATCAACAGATTCTGAAAAGCTCTAATAGCCTTGAAAATTTGGGCCCTTTTATCTATTAGGAGATTGATTCTCACATAGCAGACTGACAACTCCAAACGATTGCGTTCCCTCTAACTTTTCCATGGAGGAGTGGTGCACCAACACTGTGTGGGTTTGACTTCAAAAATCCACAGCTCTCTTGTGGTCCACCAAAGAAAGACCCATTCGTTCCACATTGCCATGTACCTCCTTGTGGTTCGTCAGGACCACATGGCTGCAAGAGGAATAATGCTGTTAGGGACTCTCTCACTGTCGCAGGAAGAGGAACTTGCTTGATCTGCTGTAGACTTGACATTTTTCCCTTGTGTTTGTGGAGGGTGTCTGAAGGAACCAGGCCTGCTTTGCTTGAAGCCTAACTCCTTTGTGCAGGAGAAAATAATTTTTTTTTGAATTTATATGCTTTTTTCACTCCAGGGGAAGCTCTGGGGCTTAAAGAGCCTGTCAGGGTCCCATTTGCGTTATTTGAATCCTACCCGGAGGATTTCTATGTGGAAGGACTACCTGAGGGAGTGCCGTTCCGCCGACCATCTACTTTTGGCATTCCAAGACTGGAGAAGATACTGCGAAACAAATCGAAGATAAAATTTATCATTAAAAAGTAAGAGAACTATCTGTGTCAATGGAAATGAGCTGCCAAGTTGAAAAAACAAAGGATTTACGCCCTGAAAAGTGCCAGGTTCCACTACAATATGTACTGAAATGTCTTTAGCAAACCAGGAAATGCTGCAAGATTTTTTCCGAACTGTGGATGGATACTTCTGAATGCTTCTCAAAGCCTGCTTTATGGGGAACAGTGCACATTTTGGGGCTTATTTCAATTTTAATGTTGCCTTTGCATTTCCCCGTTAGTGGGAGTTGCCAGCTTTGTAGTTAATGATCATTTGTAGCTAGAACGTTACCAGTATTGCAGTAAGGAATGAAGATGTTAAGCCAAGCTTCTGATGAATTATAAATATTCAGATTTTCCCATTCCAAATCAGTGCAAATGTCCGTGTGCAAATGTAGGTACAAGGACATGACATGGATTTGTGTAACCTTAGCCATTGCAACCTCCCTTAATTCTTTGGGCTATAGATCCTGTGTTTAAGATAGCAGTCTGCTGTGATTGCTAGAATTTCCTTTGCTGTTGGATGGAAATGATGACCGTAATTTCATTGTTCTCTCTGAAATTTCAATCTGTTCACCTGCAGACCTGAGATGTTTGAGGCAGCGATCAAAGAAATCTCTGCTAAAAGTCCACAGAGTAAGTTTCCTAATTACTAATGTGTTTCGACGGTGAACTGTCTTTAGGTGGCTTTCAAAGAAGATGACGTTTAGGGAATGTGGCACCGTGTAAGGGGTTTGAGCGCCTTATCCCCAGACGGTGGAGCTCAGTCTCCTATAGCTTCTGAGAGCCTTTATAGAGCTTGTCTGAGTGAAGCCCTGAGCTGCTCCTTGTTTGTCCTCTTTCCTGCATACTCTGCTAGGTTGCCCCATTCCCCTTGCAATTGGGGCTCAAGTGGCAGGGCAGGCTATTCAAATAGAGATCAAGACACAGCCTAAACTCTGGGGTGCCATTGGTACTCCTCTGTAATAAAGATATGTTCCCACTCTGAAGAGCTGGAAAGCTGTTATATTTTCTCAACTTGTATTTGGTTCCTCAGTGCAGCAGTTCAACTTCAGTGATGGCTTTCCTGTTTTACCAGTCAACGTTGTATAATCTGGCCCCCTTGAGGTCTCCCATCTCTTTGAACTGGCTGTTAAAGTGCCTCCTTCAAAGCAGTAGGAGTCTGTGGCTGTAGGGCACCCTCCGAGGTGTGAGGAACAGCTTTGTGCCTCTAATTCAGCTTTAACAAGGGAGTAAAATGGAGGGAGCCGTAAAGGTCCTGCAGTTGTAAAGGACTAAGGTACTGGTTAGTGGGTCTTCTGCACTAGCAAACTGTGACACGTTCTAGGTATTCCATAGAAGCAGGTGGGTTTTTAAGCTGTATTCATGGGTTCTCATGCTCTTCAGTGGTTGACTCCCTTCAGTTTAGTGAAATTAGCCCATTATAAAGTTTAGCATTGTCAGCAAGAGGAGGGTCAGGAGCAAAACATGCTGGAACTGATCCTCAGTCTTTGTAAATAAACCTCGCTCCAGTAAAGTCAACTTTGAAAGATCCCCTGTGTGAATCAGTTTAATAATCCTGTGTTCGGTCTTTTTATCAGTATGTTTTACTCGCGTTACTAGAAGTTGAGTGTTCTAGGTTAATGCTTTGACCCAAACATGAAAATAGCCACATGTTCTTTTTTAAAAAAGAATTTCCCATTGGAAGATGTCCTAGGCAAAGAAATCAAGGATCTTGTAGTCTAAATAAACCTTTCTTCTCTTGACTTTGGTAGTTGGTAAGAAATAGCGGAAGGGTAAAATGTTGAGAGTTGAAGTCTCATTTTCAGTAATACTTGGCGCTGCGGAGCATAAGTGTCATTGATAGTTATGGGGTATATTCTAAATGCCTAAGTCCTTTTGGAAATTGGGGCTGGGGCATTTCATTTTCTCTTTTTAATGCAAAGCTATTTCTCCCCAGTGTTTGTTTATATGTATATAAAAACTCATCTTCAGCCGTTTTGCTCACAATTTAAATTCCTGTTTCTGTTTAAGAAAAAACCAGTTCATCCAATACATCAAATACAGCGAGCACCACAACGAAGCCAGTGGTAAACACTGCTGCAGGTGTTGAAGATCTTAACATCATTCAAGTGACAATACCAGGTATGTGGTCTCTCTGATTTTACTGATGCTAACTGTCTTCGTAGCTCTCATTCTTCGGGGCAGGAAATCTTTGCCTAATGTTCCCCCCACATCCTGTCCTATAGTACAGGAAACAGAGTTTCATTCAGTAGCTTCTTATAAGTGACCTTTGCCTGAACTGTTGCCACACCGATGGTTTTTGAAAAGCTTTTATGATTGTGTCCTACTTAATGAAGTCTGCAAAGCAAATGAATCCCAGTCCAGTTTCCATTTGCAGGTGTCCACATCTCCTTTCCCACCTGATAAATATACTAAATTAAGCATCAAATTTGCAACCTCGTTGGCAGTCTAAATAGTTAGGATTAGCATTAAGTGATCATGGAGATTCTCTGCCGTAGATGTGGTGGCTTTAGCTCAGGGATAAATTACACTGGGTAATCACTGTGGGGAAGTTGGCCTTCTGGCTAAATAGAGGATTTAAGTCTCCAATCTGACACTTTGACTGCATTACTAAGAGTAAATCATGGTTTGCCAATAATGGATTTATTCAGTGAATTTTCTCTTTTAATACATCTGACGTTGTCTGGTAAATATTTTGAAATCATTGCAGGTGTCCTTAAAATATTTGTGGTTTTTTTATAGTTTGCTTATTTACAAAACCCTCCATTACTGCTAAAGTCAAAACCAGTGAAAAGGCCTATTTTTTTCTGCTCAATGAGGTGCTTAATAAAACAAATATCCATGCTTGTTTTAAATAACTACTGCACTATTTAAAGAAGAATATCACCTGCTTAACCCTGACACTGTTCGAACACTTTCTTTTAGATGATGAAAGTGAAAGATTATCAAAAGTAGAAAAAGCCCGACAGCTGAGAGAACAAGTAAATGACCTATTCAGCAGGAAGTTTGGTAATTACTTTTCTTTCTGATTTTGAAATAGCTTTGAAAGTAACGACTGATTTACATTTTGGTTTTAAATAAGGACAATAAATAGTATATAATGTTCATTACAATTAACATTTTGGCACTGTATATGTAACCAATATTTAACATTTTAATCTGTAATTTATATATGCCAGCTTCCATAGATATATAGTCCAATGGCAAATGGAGCTTTTAAACAGAGAAATCCCTGTGGCTATAGATTATACACGCGTGTGGGCGTGAAAGTGGTATATGTACACACGAGCAGAATGAACAAGCAGTCCTGTGGCACTTTTAAACACTAACAAATTTATTTATTGCATGAGCTTTCGTGGGAGAAAATCCCACTTCGTCAGACACTATTCTGTAAGTTCTCCATCTTCATGCGTCTGACGAAGTGGGATTTTCTCCCAGGAAAGCTCATGCGATAAATAAATCTATTAGCCACAGAACTCCTTGTTTGTTTTGCTGAACTAGACTGACACGGCTCCCCTTGGAACTTTACAAGCAAAATGAATATTTTACATGTAAACCAGAATCTGTTAAAACTACACAGTCCTGATCAGGTAGCAGCTTAAAATATTAGAGCCGAAAGACTTTCACTGCTCAGTGTTTGACTTTTACACTGTATTCTGTTTGAATGATGAAACCAGCCTACTTGGTTTCTTTTTGTTGGTCCTTCACTGGCATTGTGCTGTGTTGCTTTCATTGTGAGAGGAAACGCTTTTTCCTTTCACGAATGTGTTTCTGTGGGTATTCTTTTCTATAAAGGTTTTCCGTAAAACCTAATTTTTAGTCCTTAAAACTGAGATACCAGTGGTGCTCATGAGCCATAACCTTCATGACTGTAGCCTGGAGCCCTGTTCATTTGAAAACTACCCACTGGAATGTTTTAAATAGCAAGTGAATTTTAAAGGCCTAGCACTTGGGGTGATTTTTAAATGCTTGTTGTTAGATCACTTCAGTTTCTTACGATGCTGTGTATTTGTAAATTGAGATTATTAGGCTTGTGTCACAGTTCAAATCTCAACTTCTCTTATTTAGGTGAAGCAATCGGTATGAATTTCCCTGTGAAAGTCCCGTACAGAAAAATCACAGTCAACCCTGGCTGTGTGGTAGTGGATGGAATGCCTCCTGGAGTGACATTTAAAGCTCCCAGTTATCTGGAAATCAGCTCCATGAGGAGGATTTTGGAATCAGCAGAGTTTATTAAATTTACTGTCATTCGGTATGTGACTGTCACTTTATGGTCATTGTTATATTCTAGTACCGTGATTAGCCATATGTCATGGGAGCAGGCACTATGTTTGGGTAAATCAGTGTTTCAGAAAATTGAAGGACTCTTAAATGTTAGGAGCTGTAGACTCTGTTTTGGATAATGGTGATGTGTAAGTCATTTCTAGCACACCAGATGAAGTCTGTTTCTACGGTATTGCATATCCCTATACAAACAGTCATGGACCTTGCTATCAAAGCTGTTAGACAGAGAATTCTTTACTTTACGCAACAGAATTCCTAGGGTGACAAGCTTGTTTGCTTTCAACAGTAAGTTGTATTTCTCTAGGAATTTAAATTTCCTAATCAGCATGGCTATGTTTTAGAAATGATTTTTCAGTAGTCATGTTGCTTTACAAGGGATCAAATCCAGCACTTCTCCGAGTTAATGAAGAATTTCTAAAAAGTCAATTTATAGATGTCCACATTCTGCAGCTCTTAATCAAGAATGGTTCTGAGCTAATGGGTCTTGCTAAATATAATAACATGCATTATGTGGGCTCAAGTGGAGATTTGATTCTCTTAGCCACTGTTTGAAGGTAGGAGTTGTGTTTTCTTGTAGATGTAAAATTGACACAGACTGCTGGATAAATCATTTTGCTCCAGGGGAAACTATGGCAGAATATTGCAGTTTCTCCTGTTACTTTGTGCTCCATTATGAACCCTTAGCCGAGGCCCTCCTTTAGAGGGAAAGATGGTACAGGAAAGCAACATTGGAAGCATTAAATATTATATTGCATTTCTTTTTTTTACAGGCCATTTCCAGGACTTGTGATTAACAACCGTAAGTGTTTTTCATTTGTTGTCACTTTGAAT
This sequence comes from Pelusios castaneus, assembly GCA_007922175.1. Taxonomy (NCBI): domain Eukaryota; kingdom Metazoa; phylum Chordata; order Testudines; family Pelomedusidae; genus Pelusios; species Pelusios castaneus. The sequence goes on along the minus strand of ML685879.1, from coordinate 6,002,602 downwards.
TGTACTCATGTAGCACTCCAGGGACATCATCCCAGGGTGGCAGAAGGTCGTGAGCACTAACTGCTAAATATGTCTAGCCTTTTTCCTTAGTACTTAGTTAGGAAGCCTAGACTTGCTTGGTTTATTTATAGTAGGGCATTGTGGCTGACTTACAAAACCACACGACCTCAGTGCTAGCTTTGATATCTAAATGCCAGATGAAATTGCACAGTTCGGCCTACAGGATCGCAGAGCATGTTAGAAACGTGATGTGGTCAGTTAGAGACTTGTTAAAGGTTCTCGTCACCTCTGCTGTGGTAGTACTGCAGTCGTTTTCAATAGCTGCACAGAGGCATTGCGGTGAAAAATGATGTGTTGAGCTGCGAATGTAGGGAGACAGTGTAACTGCCCAGTTAGGGGCTTGGCCAGGACACCCAAATCTTGTGAAAAATGCCCATGTGGTTTAAATTCCCATTTGAAAAACTCTGTACTACAGATTGAGAGGGCAAATACCTGCACTGAGCCTCAGTTGGATAGCTCTAATCCGTTCCCCAGTGCCCTAGCACACTGGGTAAGATGCTTAGCTGTATCAGCTGGATGTGTCAGGGTACTGCTCATTAGTCCCTTGAGGATCGTCTCACTGACTCTCCCATTGGCCACGCATACCCAGTGTCTCCTTCCCTCCAAGCAGATAAGCAGTTCCTGGCAAGGGTTCCAGAAAATGGTATTAGGAGAAGAAAGGAGCCACTTAAGAGCATCCCTGTCGACTGCTGCATATGAGTGCAGGAATCAACAGCATAAATTATCATTGGCAATGGTATTGGGAGCAGCTGATGGTGCAGTAATACCAGTATAGACATCCAAACTTCTTCCATCACTGGGAGGAGACTGATCCTGGGATCACGTCATGGTTTTTTCACATACAAATGTCTGCTACTGGATCCTCAGTGGTTGAGACAGCCTGAGGTGTCTTGGGACAGAGAGAATTGTCTATTGCTGCAGTAATGTTACTGATCTTTCCATTCCTTTTATACCATCCTTTGAAATCCAGTCTTGTTGAGCATTGTAACGAGTGAAGTTAGCACAGGAGATTATAATGAAGTTTCAGGTTCTGAGGAGGAAAATACAGGGCCTTTCTAGCAGAGATGATGATGGAAAACACTTGTATTGAGCAAAGGACGGTATATTATTGAGTTACTGTGAATATAACTTGTTCATACAACAACTTCACAATGAAATATAAATACCACTGAACTGTTTGAGGGACCTTTTCTTAAACAGTTGACCAGATTTATTCTTTTAGAGTTGATGGAGAAAAGTGAATCGGAAACACCAACCCAGGCAGCGGTACCAGCACCAGGTCCGGCACCAGCAGTAAAAGGTGAATATGGGAGTGTGATAATTGGCTTTTTGACGCACGGGCCTAGAGCAGTGAATCTCACTCAATACTCTGACAGGGACATGGTGATGGCTTTTCTAATTTGAAAAAAGACTTCAGATTTTACTTTTTAATTATCCTTAGCAGCTCCATTATATCTCAGACACAATAATTAAGTGTGACCATAGGAGACACTATTCAGTAGCTTACTGAAGACTTGTAACGTTATTTACTGTATGCACATTGTGTAAACTACAGTCGTGTTAATTTTATTATCTATTTTTTCATTTAAGAGCCAGCTGAGCCAAGCCAAATAGAAGTATCTGTAGAAGGTAAATGTCTGCTGTCAGTTCTTTTAAACAATATGTGTTTTTAATGTGGGTGCCTCACTTCTAATAAAATGAAGAAAACCGAGTGGTGGTCAATCAAAACACAAGTCATTCTAGTTGGTTTCCACTTCTGGTTCCATGTGAAGTGATGGTGTCTTGTATGATAATCATGCAACATTGTATGCAAATTACTCTGCGGTAAAAATTCATTGCTCAGATTTTGTTTAACAATAAAGTATTAGGAATTTTAAGTATTAAGTCATGACTTTGTGTAGGACATTTGAGTGATAGCTCATACTTTAAGTGATGGCTGTCTGTATTCAAAGTAGCTGTTCCCACAATTCCTATGATTGACTGACTGCCATCACCAAAGAAAAGACATCACATTTCCATAGAAGTGCACCATTTTCAGAGTCCTTTTGCTGTTTCACATTCACTCTGTATTTAAACTTTTCCAGTGCAGAACTGGCATTGAGAGCAATTAAACTATTTTGATATTAAACATTCTTGGGTCTTTTTCCCAACAGATGTAGCAGAAACGGAAGAAAGTTCTCAAATAAAACAGGAGCCAGACCCAACGTGGTAGACCTCATCAACATTAGGGTAAAATAATTTAGTATCTGTCAAAATGAATAGCTGTCAGGAAAGAGTACTTTTACACCTCTTTCGTAGGGAGCGCCCAACTTATGTCTGAGACACAAGGCTGGGAATTAGGAGATCCGGCTCTGCCATTGTCTTTGCTTGACTTTATGGAAGTCACTCGGTCTGTGGCTCACTTTCCATATCTGGAAAATGGTGATATTACTAATTTGTCTCACCCAAGGACCGTGCGAGTTAATGAATGAATGCTTAAGAGACATTCAGGCACTACTGTGAGGAGTGCAATAGTACTACCTAAATAAAAGTGGGTGATAATTACCTACCAAAGCAGATGTAAGACTGAATTCAAGTTCGTAAAGAGCTTTGACATGCTTGGGTGCCACGGCCATTATTTTTGGTATAGCCTGTCTGGTTGAAAATGATAATTAAGCATGGTATCTTCTTCATTTGAATATTGCCTGAATTTGAGAAACACGTGGTGGAATAACTAGCTATGTTTATTAAAAAAAAAAAAAAAAAAAAAAAAGTCATTACTATTCATTTTATAAGTTCTGTCTCTTACTTTCTTTTAACCTCAGAAAAAATCTCAATTCAAGTTTTGGGACAAAGATTCAGGGTAAATCTTATTTTATTTGAAAAACTTTTTCCATTTCTTCTCATAACAGGGTGCTGGTGGCAGTGGAGACTATACAAATTACGGTGTTATGCCAACAAATAAAAAAAAAATATGCAGAGTTGCAACTTACTGTTATGAGTTTACTTTGTTATAAAACATTCAGCAATACGTTAAATATTACAAATGGTTACAGAGGCACTAATTTTTCTAAGTTCCAAGCTATTAAAATGCTCTGAATGAAGTTTTTCTAGTTTTGAGCGTTGATATTTTTATATCGGCTTGACATAAAGATAGGTTGCGTTTGTTTGCCTTGTATGAGTTCCCTATCACAAAGTTCATGATTTGAGGCTGAATATCAATTAAAGCTGTCCAACTCTGACATCTGCGTCAGTCAGTCAAGAAGTCTTTCAATAGTTGAAATGCCAATATTATGAAATATTTAAGATACACCGGACAAGAAATGAGAAAGTTTTGGATTTGCCGGGGGATGGACTTAATTTAACAGATATCAAGGCCTGTTAAAATTTCTGTTAACCAAAGTCCGTAAAACCTCACTTGGTTTAAATTTCAGTTGAAGTCATTTAGGGTTTTCTCTGAGTAAGGGCCTCGGGATTTGATTCCTGTGGTTCTTTTACGATAGCACACACCTAATGGATTCACGGGAGAATTTACATGAAATGAAATGCCTGGATAAAGCCCTGAGTTAAGGCACCCAGGCACATAGTGAAGTCCATTCTTACTCCTGAAAGCATGTGGTTTTGGTACTTCTGAGAGTCATGGCCAAAAGAGGACTTGAAGAGATGTCCAATCATTTCCTCAAGTGCTAGTATTTGTAATAGCATACGTAGCTGCAATGAAACTAACTTCACCTTTGTACTTTTTTCTGTCTAGTCAGAAGCGTGCAGTCTGGAGAAGAACTTCCTGAGACTGTCCTGAGCTGTGTAATATAATTGTATAAGAAAAATATACAAACCCTTCTATACAAACCCTTTTTGTACTTTTAGATAGAAATGTCTACTTTTTCAGCAGTTCTGTGAATTGACTTAAAGCAGAGAGTGACTGTAGATTTGGAAAGGCTGATTTTACTTTGGAATATATTATAAGGACTAAATTTCAGGCAGCAATGCTGAAAAAATAACAGGGATTAATTCATATTAAAAAAAAAAAATACCAACAGGAGTTAGAGGCCGTCTACATTTTCCAGTAAAGTAGAATTGTACTGTGCCTGGATGCATCTCAGCTTTTGCAATGAAGAAAAATACCTACAGTAGTTCAGTTCATGAATTTTCTGTTTTGGGAGGAAAAAGAATGAATGATTTTTGGTTCTTTCTCCTTAATGACTGATTGGACAATACTATCTGTATATTTGAACTAATTTTTCCTATGATATCTATCTCAATTCATATGTTTTTCATAAATAAAATAAAAGATGAACTGGTTCACCTGACCACTAGTATGCATTAATAAAATGGACAATGAGATGGTCAGTATTTCAGTGTGTGGATTAGGAACCAATTTTAATCGGGCCCTTCTTATATTTTGCTCCATTATTTCAAACTAAAGAGTGCATGTTTTATCAGGGTATCAGTCAGTTTCGCTAAGAAAAGGGGCCAGTCTTGCAGTCCCAATGCAGGCAAAACTCCCATTGACTTATGTGAAAGGTTTCCGCATGCAGACTGCCAGATGATTCCTTAATTCATTTAGAACCAGTCATGGACACTTACGAAACTAAGCTGCTGTAAGTCCTAGTATGTTGAGAGTGAATTTACCTGTAGTCCTTTCTGATTGCTTCCCACATCATGTAAAAGACTAATGTAAGCATTTTTAAATTTTGCAAACCATAAGAGATGTAAAATGCTGGCTATGTAATAAGCGCTATAGAGAAAATATGGAGTATTGTAAAATTTTCTTTTTCTATTAATGGCATGAGTTTGGGTTGACTGCATTATGCACAAATGAGTACATCTTATTTCCAGATTGCAGAAAGAAATAAATTTCTGATGGTTTTCATGACTACTCATGTAGTATAAACTGATGTGTTTTACAGCAAATTATGTTTTAGGAGTTTCTTTTAAAAAAAATTGCTAAAATATACTTTAGCATATTTATAAGTTGAGATTAAATAAAATCCATTCATGCCTTCAGACACAAATCCAACTTTATGGGGCTCTTTTTATTCCATCTTTGAGGAAACTGTTTTGAAGGATCAAGTTTAACTAGGTATAAAAATATGTATGCACTTGGAATATACATCAGAGGAAATATTTTAAAGTCACTGCAAAACTCTTTTCAGAATCACATCGTTTCTGCAATTCTCAAGCCAAAAGATTTGCTGCAATCTTACTCCAAGAGCTGTGGAATCTGTTTGTTGTTGTTCTTGTGTTTTGTTTTAAAATGGTGAGATTTTTCAGAAGCGTTCAGTGGAGGTCCAGCTGGTCCCAGTGAAGTAAATGGGAGTTCTACCATTGACTTCAGTGGTAACAGAGTTAGAATTATGCTGAGTGCCTCTTTGAAAACACCACTTGAAGTTTCTCATTCTGATAGTTGCAAAGAAAGCCTTCTAGATACAAAGCAAATGGAAACTAATGCAGGAGTCTTCTTGTTTTTTGTAGATCGTACAGAAGTTGGGGGTAAGAGACAAAGCCCTGAATATGAGGACTATCCCTATACAATCGGGACATCTGGTCACCCTATGTCAGACATGTTCAGCTAGATTTGTGTGTGAACTCTGAACTCTATTGATGTTATTTCAGAATTTAACCACTGTGTTTCAGTGCTGATAACTATAATAGAAATGTTCAATTAATGTATTTCTACATAATTGTTTGAAGTGGTAGATACTGGGACAATGGCAAGCTGTTGCTCAAGGGTAGTTAGAATGGGGAGCTTGTTTAAGTACCTCTCAAAAGTTTGGAGTCAACTCTGACTCTGCCCCTAACAAGGAGAAACATGGAGCATCACTTCTGCATGCCAAAAATCTAAACTGCGCTCTGCACAGCTAAGCCTTCTGTCTTCCCTTAGCAATGCAGTTATGCATTGCTAATGGAAAAATATACCAGAGTGAAAACTTGATGTGGGAGTGGTGCAAAATGAAATAATACAGAAACTATAGAATTTGTTCCAAAGGGTAGTCTTGTTAGTCTAGTTCAGTAAAACAAACGAGTCCTGTGGCTCTTTTAAATAAAGACTTAATTTATTTACTGCATGAGCTTTCGTGGGTTTAATCTCACTTCCTCAGATGAATGAACTGGCAACTGTAGTCCAGGGGTTGACAAAACTGGAGCCCAGCTAGGCACCCAGCTTCAAGGGAAGGCACCTAGCTGCCCCACTGCTGAAATGCTGCCAAATCCGGTGACCATTTGGTAAAGGCGTCTGCAGTGCTTATTTTTGGACACCAGTAGGTGCTGCTCCACTGCGTTCCCCCAGCAGAGCTAGAAGCCAGGCTACAAATCCTGGTCGGCGGCACCCGGATTTTATCGAGGTCTGCTGTAGACTGTAGGTGAGTATATATTTACAGAGAAGGATAAGGTCACTTCAGTCTTTTTCAGCAAACAAAAAAAGTTATTTTGAATCAGAACAATTGTTCCACGCTGTTCGGTTTGTTGAAAAAGACTGAACTAACCTTGTGACTTACCCTTCTCTGTCTATATATAATATTCACGAACAGACTAGTTTCCATTTGATTCATCTGATGAAGTGGGATCAAACCCATGAAAGCTCATGCGACAAATAAATGTTACTCTTTAGAAGTGCGCCAGGACTCTGTTTGTTTTACAGAATTTGCATCCACCTTGCTGTAGAGACTTGGGAATTGGATGCTCTTCCAAGACACAAAATACTAACAGAAGGAAAACCAATGCAATGTTTAAGTGAAGTAGTTATATTTAATATATTTGTATGCATTGCATCTGTCCATCTGATGGCTTATGGTAGTGCTCTATGAAAGTCGGTATGCATCATTCAATCTTCAGCATGGCTCGGTCAGAAGTGAGAATATCACCTCAGTTGTCTCAGGTAGACTGAGTCGCATGCAAGAGAAAAATCTCACTGATAAAGTATTGCATGCATTTGTATTCTCCAGGTATTTAATTGTATCTAAAATCAATAGGTCAGTATCTGAGACATTTGGTAATAGGTGTGAAAACTGATTTCCAAACAAGGGATATCACTCTTTGTGTCTGAGGGGAGATTACCCTCTGAAATGCATGTCTGCCTTTAGAAATTGGTGATACCTGACAGCAGAATCCTGAATATTTTTATAGGAGAGGAGGAAGGACCTGGGAGTACTGGTTGATCACAGGATGACTATGAGCCTCCAATGCGATGTGGCTAATGCAGGCCTAGGATGCATCAGAAGAGGTATTTCGAGTAGAGAGAGGGAGATGTTAGTGCTGTTCTATAAGGTGCTGACGAGCCCTCATCTGGAATATTGTGTGCATTTCTGATCCCCCAGGTTAAAAAAGATGAATTCAAATTGGAACAGGTGCAGAGAAGGGCCACAAGGATGAATGGAATAGTGAACCTGCCTTAGGAGAGGCGACTTCAAGAGTTTGGCTTGTTTAGCTTAATCAAAAGAAGATTATAGGTAGATATGATTGCTCTCTCTATACATACATACGTTAGAGGGATAAATACCAGGGAGGGAGAGAGTACAGCACCATTTTGGAAAAATTCATCAGGAAATTTGGACTTGAAATTAGACGTAGGTTTCTAAGCATCGGAGGAGCAAAGTTCTATCAACTGAGCTTGATAAATGTATGGTGGGATTGGTGTGGTAAGATGACCTTGTTTGCAACTGATTCATTTTTGACTACTGATGGTGGATCTACCGATGACCTGGGATGGGTTGTTAGATGGGGTGGGTTCTGAATTATTACAGAGAATTCTTTTTCTGGGTGACTGGCTGGTGAGACTTGCCCACATGCTCAGGGTTTAACTGATGGCCATATTTGGGGTCGGGAAGGAATTTTCCCCCAGGGTGGATGGGCTAGGGTTCTCAGGGTTTTTTGCGTTCCTCCGTAGCATGGGGCATGGTTCACTTGCTGGGGAATTCTCTGTACCTTAAAGTCTTGAAATCGTGAATTGAGGACTTAAATAACTCAGTCACAGGTTAGGGGGTCTATTACAGGAGTGGGTGGGTGAGGTTCTGTGGCCAGCATTGTGCAGGAGGTCAGACTAGATGTCATATTGGTCCCTTCTGACCTCAGAGTCTGAGAGAAATATTGCACAGTCTGAGTGATACGGGCTTTAATATTTCTGTATGTATAATAAAACTTCAAAAAGTATTTCCATCTCCTTGAGGATGGGAGTCCTTTTCATTTAAACAACAGTCTTGTTTCTGATAGTCTATGGATTAAAATTTCTGAGAGAATTAACCTTTGAAATATGGCACTGAACGGATTTTATGAGGTCCCATTAGGTGTCAGTTAATGCTCAGTGCTAACTAGAAGACATTTCAGCTTTAACTGTACCCCTTCTGGGTTTGTCTCTTTCCCTGGAGCATTAAAGATTCCCAGATACAAAACTGAGCCCCATTCCATTTCATTTTCTCATATGTCTTCATTGCTGTTAGGCTGGGAGAGGCATCTGCACATTTTGACACTTTTTCACCAGCTATTAGAGCATTTAGTGCTTTTGACCCAAGTCCTAATGTGCCATCAGTGAAATAAACAAAGCCCCTGTGATATTGGAGGGAATTAGGTTTTTACTTTGCCTCAAAGAATCAAAAGAGAAATTGCTTTTGGAACAGCTAAGAGCAGAGTTCCAAGAGCTTCAGCCTACATTACAGGTGGATCAGTAAAGAAGGAAGGGTAATTCGAATCCTAAAAGGCCTTCAATCTCCAGCTTTCAGTCTTTAATAACGTCATTAACTGTCCGGAATGTTAAAATGTCTGTGTCTATGCACAGGCAAACCCGCTCAGATGTCATTGTAGGTGGCCATAGAGCTGGAACCTGTCGACCAAATGTTCCAAACTCTTAGTGCCCATTCATAACCCGAGTTAGCATTTCTACCTGCGTAGCACTTGGGCCAAGGCCAGACCTAAGCTAACTGAAGGCTGAATGCGGAAACATAAAAGAGAATCATATCCAACATCGTCTGAAACCCCCACACCCCTCAGGATATTGCCACTACTCTTAATTACAGCTGTTCATTTCAAATGAATAAGCTTAACCTACCTTTCATAACCCGTGGGCAAACTTTTCAAACAAGGGCCCACGTAAGTCTTTAGCCTCTCTGCTTAATGCACTACTTGTTAGGTTTATTTTTCAGCCGGAATCATCCTCATTTCTTTGGAAACTTGCTCTACTCAAATCCTCTTTGGTTTCTTTTTCAGCCGGAATCATCCTCATTCCCTTGGAAACTTGCTCTACTCAAATTCTCTTTGGTTTCTTTTTCAGCCGGAATCATCCTCATTCCCTTGGAAACTTGCTCTACTCAAATTCTCTTTGGTTTCTTTTTCAGCCGGAATCATCCTCATTCCCTTCGAAACTTGCTCTACTCAAATTCTCTTGCGTCCTATCTCTTTGAAACTTTAAGCAATTACCACTCGTGTGCTTGAGAGGCAAATTAAGAAAAATTGAGGGGCTGTTTCATGTCCCATTATAGAAGTATTTTATCTTCATTGAAAGCCACAAGTTTAGTTTCATTTCTTGCCCCATTGTAAAACGGGGGGTGGGGGAGTAAGTATTTCTAGCCACATACTGGCTGTAATTCAGTTTTAAGTGTGGTATGTACATAGGCTGCAATTACATGAAAGTAGCTTTCAGTAGAAAAATGATTTTTGTTTCTAATAGTTTTTCACTATTTTAAGAATGATAAGCATGCCACTTATTAATAGGGTAGAAATCAAATAATATAGCAAAAGAGAGTTGGATTTGTGTGCGATGCTACATAGTTACAAATTTTACATTGCCTGCTTTGGAGTAAGGCCCCATCTTCAATAAATACAAAGGAACCGTGTTTAAACAGTTACACACATCTTCACCACATCGGGCTACACTGCTCCAGTCCACTCTCTCTACTGCTACCCTTGAAATTCAGCAAGAAGCGCCTGCTGTAGCTGAGTTTGTGGCAGTCAAATAACAAAGGTGCCAAGTCACCTAGCAGTACAGAATGCCGTAAACCTGCCTTATATGTATGCAGGCTGGTGTGTGCACATCTGCGCTGCAATCTCCATTGGCTCAATATTGCCAACCCCCTAGGATCAAAGATTACGAGATAAACTCCCCAAATCACAAGATTGACTTAAAGATCTTCAGAATTCAATTGGGAGATTGTGGTGGTGGGAGTGTTTCGGGTTCACATTGTGCTTTCCCCTGCAACACTGAGGGCTTGACACCTTTGGGGAGTGAAAGCTGAGCTGCTGAGAGTATACATCAGAGAATGCGGTCTGATTTCTAAAGCAGAAGGGTCTGTCACACTTCCTTAAATGAGGTGCCATCTCTTCCCCTGCTCACCACGCTGGCAGCTCGGATGATGGGAACGAGTGGTTGAACCAAGGAGGCCACACTGGTGCCAAGTTCAGATGAGCTGCGTAAGTGTGGTTTCATTTCAGAAGGCACAGTCTAGCTACGCGAGTTATTTGCACCCGTGTAGTTCAGTGCCCACGTCTAGGAAGCGGACAAGCCGCAAGGGTGAACTCTTCCTCGGTAATGCCAGTGCTGAAAGGCCATGCCTTCGTTTTGGCATTTTCTCCCTTTTAGCCTTTGCTTCCGTCTGCCCCATTTTTTGCCTGCATCTTGGGATGAATCTAGTAGATTCGTTCAATGTATGATTCCACTGGATTCCTCTCTGTCTGCGCTGATTATCACAGGCGCCCTTTACCATGTTAGGTTCCTTTCAACTGGAAAATAACCTCCAAACTGTACAAAGATGAGAGTGCTAACAGCTGCTGGCCTGGATGGCTTTACAAACAGGCCCCTGCTCCTGAAAGGCAAGTCTTTTACTAGCCTGTGCCACTCTTCACCTCCTACCAGGGATCGGTCAGGTAGGTCGCTTGTCTATATGGGGATTCCTGAGGTGCTGATGCGAAGCTGGGGAACGGGTTAAGACGATTCACCGTGCTTTCAGGGCGCTGTATTGAATGACTTATGCAGCGGCTGTTCCCTCATGGTCTGAGTTCTCCTTGGCTGTTCTCTGTCGCACCAGAGATTGTAAATTAGCTCCAGCTGGGACCCGATGGCAGCAGCTGCCAGGAAGTGAGCGAGTGCCCCATGGAGCTGAACTTGCTGAGCCAATGGAGCAGGGAAGCTGTTCTGCCACCTTTTCCTCAGGTACCATAGTGGCAGGGAGGGAGAGGGTGGGGTAGGAGGCATCCGAGGGAAGGAAACGATGTCTCCCCTTGCTGTGAGGGAATGGGAGGACGGTGGAGTGTTGCGGTGATTTAGAGAAGCGAAAGGGAGAGTTCGAGGACAGTTAAATGCGTTCGTGTTGCTGTCCCGTACACACCTGAGCTAGGAAGCAGGGCGGGTTAGTGCATGCGGCTATTGCTGGCTTTCAGGAGCTCTAACCCAGCGGTTCTCAACCACTGTGTCAGGACCCAGAGGTGTGTTGCGAAGAGCCGAGAGATGTGTCACGGAAAATTGGCAGCTCAGCTTGGGGCTGCTGTTGTCTGCTGCCCTCAGCAGCCCGCGTCTGCTGCACAGCACAGGCAGTGGCCTGGGCCAGATGAGTAAAGTGACTTAGGGGCTGCAACCTGCAATCCTGGGCTTGGGGGGAGCATCGCCTGCTCCCCCAAAATAGACCCAACCCCATTGAGGCAGGGCACCAGCCTGCGTTGGCTTGACTCTGCCCTCACCCAGGTCCCGGGTGCTGCATCCTCCTTTGCACCACAGCTTCCCAAGCGCTCCCAGTCCAAGTGCAACCGCCACCAGCAGATTGTAGTGTGTCACGCAGGGCAACAGCATCCGACGGGTGTGTCACAACGGAAAAAAGGTTGAGAACTGCTCTAACCTAATGGTTCCCAACCCTTTTGGGGGGCGCCAAACACGCCATGAGCCTTCAGTGATGTTGAGATCTGCAGCCAGCCCGTCCTGATAGCGCCCCCCTTTTAAGCCAGTGGTTTTCAAACCACGGGTCGGGACCCAATACTGGCTTGCGGATCCTCCAGTTCTGGATCGCAGCACCCGCTGCTGCCGCAACACCAGAGTGCATTGCTCAAAGATGTAATTGCTGGGTCGTGGGCATAAATGATTTTTTTGACTGGTTCCTGTGAAAAACAATTGTGAAACCCGTGCTTTAAGCCACTGCCAAATCGGGGGGTGATTAGCTCATCTGTTGCTGGAGGGTGTGTGCAGTGAAGTAGGAGGAAAACATTGCTACCATCAGTGTCCTAAGTTCTTCGGAAACCAATTACAGAAGGTGCTGTCATGGTTTTTTCTTGCAATGTTAGTGGTTGATGAGGAAAGCGGGTAGACGTGCTTCTTGGCCTTCCCTAAAGTCTGAGCACCCGGCGGGTGCTGCAATGCAATCTTGAGCCACTTTCCAGGCTTCTTTGGACCCAGGGGAGAGGCCCTGAATTCCATGGTTTTCTTTCTTGTTTTAGTGTTCCCATGGTGCTCAGTGCTGAGCAAGAGCCATAAAGCCTGGCCTTGCCCCCAAAGAACGACTACAGGTGTGTAGAAAACGGCACATGGGGAAATCCTGCAGAGAGAAAACTAAAGCCTAGATACTGGAACCTGATCCGTGCTGACAGACTCACTGAAGTCAGGGCTGTATGTGGGTGTCGGGGGCTGATCCTACTGACTGAACTGTGACCCAGGGCCTTGGGGGAGCAGGAATCAGGCCAGAGAGGAAGGATGGTTTGGTGGTTAGAGGGCTAGCATGGGACTTGGGGAAACCTGGGTTCAGTTCCTGTTCTGCCACAGACTACGTGCTTGAGCACATGAGCACTGCCCTGTCTCAGGAATATTGTGTGGATAAATGCACTGAAGTGTGTGAGGCGCACGGGGGCTGTGTAAGCACCCCCTTAGCTGGACAGAATAACGAGGGGGTCTTTTTTCTCCTGATGGTTTTGTGCGCTTTGTTTGAGGGGTAACAGAGTGGAGTTGGAGGAGAGCCAGGTGGCTGATGGGACTGGAGCTGGGAGTTCATGCCGTGCTTGGGGGGCTGCAAGGAAAAGGGGGGGACAGAACTGGACTAGTAATTTGGGGGATTCCTCTGAAGTTAGCGCTGGTTTGGGAGGCGTATGAAGGTTTTTTCAACAGGGACGGCCTCTGCCACTGATGTTGGTATTAAATGGACAACCTTCCCCAATCCTGGGAGTATCTAGGGGGTGGGAATTGGGGGCAAGGCTGGCAAGATTCCTGGCTAATGTTTTTAGGTGGACCACCCAGAGCTGAGGCGGTGGAAATGCCATTACAGGCTCAGACTCCTTCGGCTGGTGCAGGAAGAAAGGACTGGGCAGGCGCTCCCTAAAAAGTTAACCCTCGGTGGCTACCTGCATACCCGCTCCTGACAGTGGCCCTGTTTCTTGGTGCTCCTTTGGGGTGCCCTGCATGGCTCCCATGGGGTGTCTCCAGGCACACAGCAGTGTGCACGCATCATGTTCTCTCTCTGGCATGTCTGCTTGGGGCTGATCTCGTCCCCTTTCCTTGCCCTTGATTCCCCCTTTCTCTTCTTGAGGCCGCAGTAAGTTTGCTGAACCCAAGTTAAAATATGAGCTGAGTCGTCCCTCTGGTGGCCCTGTTACCAGCGGAGGTCTGGGGGATAGCTCATGGATCCCTCTAAATGTGGTGGGAGTGCACATCTTTGGAACTCCCGGGCAGGTTCTGTTTTACAGAATCAGCCGAATTGCTTCTTGCTTCTGCTTTTCTCTTGCTCCGCTCACGACGCAGCCCCAGGCATTGCTAGCTTTCAGCGCAGAGGGTATTTTGGCACTTTCTCTATCGTGGACTCCATCCAGCCTGTGTCCATCCCTAGCCCCAGGGAAAGGAAATGGAGGAAGTTCTGTGCAGACACATAGGAAAGAGCACTGCCCCCTTGGAGAGCCTCTAAAATACCTGGTATCTATGGAGGGGAGCAGGACTGAGGGACGTTACTCATTCTTTCCTCCAGGGGAGCCCCGGTTGTTCCTCCCCGCACTGAGGGAAAAAATGGCCGGGGTATTCCTGCAGCAGAACTGCAATTGCTTTATCTCTGGACAACTGGAGAGCAAAGACTGACTCCCATGGACGTGTATTGTCACCTCATCCGCCCAGCCCACCCTCTGCTCAGTGCGTTTCATGCACTTAGGACAGGCTATCAGAAGTGTAGCTGGTGAGTGATCTGGGGCCAGGACTCTTGGCACCCTGGCTGCGTGGGGCTTAGCGCAGTGGGGCCCTGGATCCAGGTACAAATAGGAATAGACTTGCGTGTGGCAAACTGCGAGGAAGGAAGGCTACCAGCCTAGGACTTGGGAGACATGCATTTAATGCTCCACTCGGCCATGATCTCCCTGTCTCACTGGGCATAAGTCAATTATCCCATCTGTGCTTCATTCCTGTCAGAGGGATGTTGTGAGGCTGAAGACAGTGGAGATTGTGAGGTCCTTGGGTGACGGGGGACAGAAAAGTACAGTTTCTAGATAGATTCTGCTCACGCCAGGTGGCAAACATGCAAACTGTAGACTAGAGAGAGACCTAAGCAAAATTCCCTGGAGCTTGGGAAAAAAATCACCGTCTCAGGGGACTAAATGATAAAATTCTTGTTAGCTACCAATCCTAGGGTTTTATTTTCATGGTCTCCTGCTGGTGACCCTATGGCAAGCCACTCTTTCCTTGTTCCACTCAGCTATCCCCTTCCCAACGTGATATAAAGCCTGCTGGGATGTTTGATTGCTTTCCAAAACCCCAGGCGTTGCCTTGTCATTTCAGAGGTCTTGTGAAAGCAGGGATCTCATATTGCGCCTGGCTTGGTGGGCCAGTAAAACCTGGATGGGGCAAAGCTCTGCTGTACAGTTTACATATGATTGTTCCTTGTGGGAAAAACACACTTTGCTTCATTAAATTACTGGAATTCTGGAGTAAATGGCCCCTTGGGCTGTGTAGGGTCCATACATCACACACACAGAAAGCCACTGAGAAGCTGCTGTTTTCCTTGAAGTCAAGAGACAGGCCAACATATTTAAATTAAGTGAAAGGCATTCCTTATGGACGGAAATGTCCACACAAAATTGAAGGGTGTTCAAGAAAGATTCAGCAGCATTGCAGGTGACCTGGGTTCCTGAGCCTCTGCGGCTCGTAATGAAGTGGATGCCATTTTTAGGCCAGTCAACAAAATATCCCCATAAGAAATGAAACCCACAGCTGTGTGCAGAGGGAACAGAAAGGGGAGAGGAATTCCCCACTGCAGCCAGAAGAAGGCACAGCCCGTGGCTTTGTGCATGTGAATGCTGCATGCTCAAGACAGCGTGGCATTGAGTCCGGTGACCCTGGCCCACGGGAGGATGCTGGCGCTCTTCCCAAGGGAGGAGCAGGTTGTTTTGTATCACTGGATTGGGCATTAGCCTGATCCAAAGCTCACTGAAGCCCAAGCCAGGCTAAAGACAAGCAAGCTCCTGCTTTTCTCTCCTATCCTATCAACCCCTTGAAACTACCAGAAGGGAAAGCCCGAACATAAATCAGTGCTCTGGAGAGAGGAGCTCTCAGCGTTCTCCCTGGCCACCTCCTGGGTGCGGTGGGATGTGTGGAATTTGGCTGTACTCCCAATGAGTGCATGGTTAAGTCATGCAGAAGGTCATTTTCCTCGTCACCCTTCTCAGCTCTCGCTTTGAGTTATTGCCACCCTATTCTACAGTTGGAATCAAAACAGCTAAAGAAATAGGCTAGCAGTCTATCCCTCTAGATCTGTTTGAATTAATCTTGTGACCAGCCTTCTTTGTATTGGTATATTTTCAGCTAACATGCTGTATTTTTCCATTTCATGCATCTGGCAAAGTGGGAGCGTGCCCGCAAAAATGCATGCAATAAATAAATTGGTTAGTCTTTAGAAGTGCCACTGGATTTGTTTGGCTGAAACCTTTATGCCATTGAAACTATCGCATCGTGCCCTCCGGAGGCCACAAAACTTTTGGACGCTGTAACCATGGTAATGGAACCGTTTTCACATCTCCCTCCGTCAGAAGTCCCTTAAATCTTGGACACAAATTCATGGGAAGGTAACATTGACTCAGGAGGGGAACCAGTGAGTGCCAGGAAGGTATTACAGAACCAGGTGATTTCTGATGCCTTGCAGGGCTTTCCAGACAAGTTGAGAGCATACAGGAAGTCAGATGGGGTGAATCCTGGTGGCTCTTGGGGTACTTTTCAGTAAGTAACCAATAAGTAACACGGTAGCACTCCCCGGTCTCTTTCCCTTCCTGTCTACCTACGTTGTCAGCATGAACTTAAGTGTCCCATTAAATCTTCCAACTAACCCATTTTGTTGTGATTGATATAGGGCAGATCTTCACTGTTTTACCCTCACACCTTTTCCACAGCTCAGAGACAATGTGGGCTGCAATATGTGACCCGCACTCTAACGAGCAGCTGTCACTCTTTCTGCCTCTCGCTACTTGGTAGCAAAATCAACTACTACCAGTATATATGCTTTGGTTTTTCCCCCCGTTTCCGGATGCCTTAGGAAACAGACCCATAAAGGCCATAATAACCATCCAGAATGCTGCTCCACTTAGAGGGAGAGGTTGTAATGGACTTTTCAGAGATGAGCAGTTTTTCCTCTGTTTTTGCCACAAGACACAGTACTTACTATTTTCCCTATGTGCAATTTATAGCAGGCCAGTAAAAATTCCTCTGAAGTCTTTCAGTGTCTTATCTATTCCTGGATGGCCAGAGAATGACAGTCGTGAGCTACCCTGTGCTTTGTGGGCAATAGGAGTTGTCTTTGTTCTTTCCTCCTGAGGATTCTGTAAATATCCCATCGTCTTCCCTGGTATCATCTACAGGAGTCCTGCTCTGAACGGCATCGCCAGTGCTCTTTAGGCCATACCTATGCCCTGATCCTTAGCAGAAGCAAATTCTCTCTGGCTGATTTGAAGGGCTGCTTTAGTGAGAGGAGACTGCTGGGCAGGCAGTTGGGCTTTCCCTGTCCCCTCTGTCTCTTCCTTTGCAGGGTGAGGCAAAGGGCTTTCTGGGGTGCCTGGGAGCATGTCAGACCCTTTGACCATCTTCCCTTTAACCGGTGAAATCTGCACAGCTGTATCTTTCCATGTCTGGCGTATTCTGCCATTAGCTGTGGCATTTTGAACACCTTGTTCACTGACCAAAGCTAACAAACACCTTTTAGATTAACCTGGGTTTAGTAAAGCTTAGTAAGAAGTAAAACCACACTCAACTCATTTGCTTGGGTCTGTGTCCTGGGCCAGAGGTTTGTAACTGGGTTACTTGGAGGGTACCTGTTTGGGGTATATTTGGCCTCACAAGCTGCCCTTCTGCCCCTTTCCATTTTACCCATTGTTTCCCCTGTAATCAAACCTTTGGTGCATGACCTCCTCATGGCTGTTACTGTCATGTTTCTTTAGGTTTCGTAACTTTACCCGATAAGATCTGGAAGGAAACTGAAATCTTAGCAACAGAGCTTGCTTATGTTTATCACAGCTCATCGCTTCCTCCTGGGCCATGCCAGTAATGACCTTGAAATCTTTACTGATATTCTGGGGACCAATAGAGACCTGTTGTTTGCTGTTAGAGAAGCCACAGGCCTGGCATGGTCTTTCAAAAGCAGTTATGTACTCTGAGTCTTTACGAGATGGACAGTCTGTGCCAGCTGGGTGAATGCTGGGGGATTCCCTGCAGGTTGGGGAATACCTTTCTGTTGCCCCAGCACTCTGAGCTCTGTTTCCTGTGCCTCCATCTCTTTGTGAGTTCAGATCTTTGCTTCCGTCACCTTCATTCATCACTGGTGGGCCTGCTCCTCCATAGCTTTCTCCCCTTCCATTCTGAGCTCTGCCAACTGCCTCTGCATGTTCCTACAGAGCTGCCGTCTGCCCAGCCCTGCCTGCGCAGTCATCCCTGGGGACAGGGAATAAGGTCTGGCTGGTTTCCCAGCTCTGGGCCCTCTCCCTCATTCTCTGCCTCCTCCTCAAAATACTTAGTGACTGAGATTTTCAGATCCTCTGTTGATTTCCCCTCGTGGGGTACACAGATTTCAAACACAGACTCCCAAACTGCTTTTTGTCCCCTGTGTCCAAGTGTGGCCACTGGCCGTTTCTCTCCTCTCCTCCTTATGTTTCCCTTAACCTAGAATACACAAAAGACAAGGATAAACTTGTCCCCACGTTGGGTGCAGTAACGCTGTGGCTCTGAGCTCTAATGCCAGTAGCTGGCCTACAAGCATAAAGGGCTCACCCAGGCTTCCACCCACTCTTTACAAGCTGACCCCCAACAACTGTTCTTCCCCTGCAAATCCAGCTCCCTGAATTCTTAACTATCGGACACCGGGATTTTTCCTCTCTGGTTCATCACCCATGACCTGCCTCAATTATCAGTCCACAGGGATAAAGCTGCTTAGGGTGAAAATAAACAAAATGTTGATTTAATATGAATAGCACAGCTGCAAAGATGAAATAGGAAGGAAAAGTAAACCTGCGTTATACAGCAAATAAACATAAAGAGGCAACCTCAGATTCTACACTGATGTATTAGCTCCAATCCCCTTCTCTGATACAAGTGACTGCCTCTGAACGGGTTCCCAGCATGCCCTTTGGGTTTCCCTCATGCCAGTGTTTCCCAGGTGGCCCCTGCTCCGGGGTTTCTGGATAGCTTTTGTTTCAGAGGATCCCTTCCCTTTCGACAGAGCAAGTGGGTTTTTCCCCCTTCTCTCAACCTGTGGCAATTCATGGTCACTCCCTCCTTCCTTTGTTTTCCAAAGCCACGGTTTCCTTTTCCGTTTTGGTGACTTCACGTCCCATTACCGTTCTTGTTCCGCCGTTGGCTTTCCCCCGTTGTACAATACTCAGTGCTTGGAGTGAGTTTGGCGTAACCGACTAGCATGGGAGGCACCCTCCCCACACCCCACGGGATCATTTCCCCGCACTGGTGAGCAGTGACGTTACAGGGCTTGCTGGGCCCAATGAGTGTGTTCTACACATAGACACCTGCTTACATTTCTCCTCCAGACCTGCACACAGAGATCTCCTGCAGACCATGGCGCTCAACTCAAAGGACTTTATTTGCCATCTGTTTCTACACTATACCATTATATACAGCCCCTTAATGCAACTGCTTGTTCTTTGGCGTTCAGGCCCCCCACCATTCTCCTCCTAGAGTATTTGGACCCTGACTCTCACAGTAGCACCACCCTTCTCCCCACGACATCTGCCAACTCATGAAGATCAGAAAGAAGGAGACAGCCAAACCCTGAGACTCAGGGCAGGAAATGGACTAATAAAACCTACAATTGGTGAAGCAATTAAGGGCGATGGACTCAGTGGAACTTCCCCTTCTCAGAGCGGATACAAGAAGCAGCCGTTGCGCACGGGCACAGAAGGAGAGGGCATCTGTGAGTGTTCAGACGCCCCATCCCACCACCAACTAACTAGCCAGCTTCTAGTATTGAGCCCCAGAGGCCAGCCTCAGCCATGGGGGAGACATACATCAGGCACATCGAGCTGCTGGGCTTTGAGAAGAGATTTTTTCCAAGCCAGCACTATGTGAGTATTCAGCAATCACATTACCGACCAGTATACAGACGGGGGCTTTTCTTTCGGTGTAGTTCCTCCTGGCTGCATTTCACCTTCAATTTTAAATCATACCTTGGAGGAGAACTGCTAAGAGTAACTTTCTGGGGGAACAATTGGGAGGCAGCAGGCTGGATTGTAGTTAGACTCTCTTGTATTTCTATTCTCTCTCTCTGTCTAACCTCCCTGATACCTAATTGCTTTTCTTTCTTTCTTTCTTTCTTTCTTTCTTTCTTTCTTTCTTTCTTTCTTTCT
>ML685879.1:5961869-5982780 GCA_007922175.1 Pelusios castaneus | reverse complement strand
TCTTTCTTTCTTTCTTTCTTTCTTTCTTTCTTTCTTTCTTTCTTTCTACAACAAAGCTAGTTAACATTTTTCAATCAACACCCATTTTTCGGGGGTGGGGGGAAATGCAGTTTTGTTGAAATAAAGACATTGGGTGATGACAGTGCTGTGGGGATGAAATTTTCAGCTTTTTGATAAAAAGATTTGAAGCAAAACAGAAAAAAACGTTAAATTCATTCTGAATCATTTTCGGGGTGGAGCGGAGGGGGGTATCCTGAAAATTTTAATGGAAATAAAATTAGAGTTTCCAACCTGTTCAAGGATATAACTTCTATGTTTGCTACCTTTTTTTAGTCTCTGTAATTAAAGAGTGCCTCTTCTCAACTGACCTGAAGCTGAGCCAGGAAAGAGTTGGCTGGTTTTCTTAGGTGTTTTTGGGAAGAGATAGGAAAAGGATGGGACTTTAGCCTCCTGGAACAGTCTTGGGGGGAGATTCCATTAGAGAGCAATGTAGAGGAAAGCACAGGGGTGCTTATGGGAAGAGCAGACAAGCATGTGGTCCAATCTGGCACTGGTAGCGGGGGGGGGGGGGGGGGGTGAGAGGGAAGGAGGGAAGATGCCTATGAATTGCTTTTGTTTATAGGAAATTGGACATTTGTGCCAGCTGGAGCTAGAACCTACTATACTATAGATGCTTGTTGAGTTTTTCTGTGAACAGAATAAAATGGGGCTCGGCAGTGACCGAGGTTTGGAAATAGAACGTAGCTAGACGTGTGTGCGCGCGTGTGCTCCAGCAAATGAGAGTATCTCTCTGGCATACATACTATGGAAAACAGCTCAAAAAAAGGGATTGTTTCTTCATGGTGGTGAAAACTGGGGTCCCACAGAATAAATTGGAGAATCTGAGCTCTGCTTTTTCATTCATTAGGTTTACATGTTCCTGGTGAAATGGCAGGATCTAACCGAAAAACTAGTCTACCGAAAATTTACCGACATATATGAATTTCATGTAAGTCAATTCTTTGTATTGGTTCAGGCTCACAGTCTCGCTTGTGGGGGCGGAGGGCTGAAAAGGCAAAAACTAAGGCCAAATTCTGTCCATTTTTAAAGGGCTGTGCAGGTGGCTTTGGGGTGGTTATAAAGGCTCGAGGGCACATTCTGTCTATCTAGGCCTTTATAACAGGCACATCTTTGTGGAATGGGGATATCTATACTTTGTATGCCAGGCAAGGCTCACAGCAGCTTCAACGAGAGTTGCATTTTTGTTTTCAAAGCTATAATACAAAGTTTGCAGAAGTCCCTCTGCAGCCTGGGCCAGCTCAGAGCATACATGATCTGATTTCCCCAGCAGGGCGATAGGAATTGACTGGCCAAGATACCCTGGAAAATGGTACCAGTCAGTTAAGTAGCAGCCTTTGATGATGGGCTGATTTAGCGGAAAGCCCCTGGCCCTTTTGTAGCCCCCTTCCAAGAGGGGCTTTGCCGTTCACCAGACCCAGGAATCGAACTGATTTTCTTTCTAGCAACATTTTCTGTCAGTGAAGGGAGAAGTTAAACTGGATACAAACTGCCCTCGAGTGAATGGGTTACTGCAAGATACAGATAATCTGTTCCTGGGTTTCTTGGGAGAGGGGCTTCTCTAGGTCCGCCTCTGCCGGCTGCACACACCAGGAGAGCCATATTGAAGGTTTCAGGCTCAATGAATCATGAATGCAGTTCACCCATGTGTAACACCTGTACAACAATATACTTACCTTCTGCTGACGGAGGGTTGTGAAGCTTGGTTACTGTTACTCAGATGGAGACAGGCTGTTACTTCTTTGCCTTTGTTTGCAATTTGTACTAAGAGCTCAATGTCCAAGGGTAAAATTTTCTCATTTTCAGAGGAGTCTTATGAACGAAGGTCAATGGGACTTAGGCCATGGGTGCCTGAAAGTCACTTCTGAAAATGGGATCGGGCTCCTTAGGCACTTGAGAAAATTCAACCTCAAGTCCTATTATTGTTTTCCAATCCTGCAAGGGGCTGAGTGCCATTGACTCTCAGGACGCAACCTTTTAAAGCTAGCTATCTGGTTGGTCAGCACAATAAGTTAACTGTCTAGCTGCTAGAAAATGGGCTTGCAAAATTGAGCTGTCTATTGGATGGCCAGTCAAAGGCCAGACTGAGGGCGTTGGAGAACCAGGGCCTGAGTCTCTTCTACAGATGTCATCCCCATGAGCCCAAGGAATGAACCGTGTAGGAGTCTGAATTTTGCCTGTTTGTGCATCTAATGCTGATTTCTTGTCTCACGCTAGAAATCTTTAAAGGAAATGTTTCCCATCGAATCTGGAGACATAAACCCTGAGAACAGGATCATCCCTCACTTACCAGGTAAGCGGATGCATGGAGCAGCCAGTCTTTTTAAAGCAGGAAGCTGGAATGTAAAGGGATGGCAGCTCCTCTGTAGTTTGTAATATGGCTGCACACATCTAGACACATGCTCTTCAGTGCGGAAGGGACCTGAGACTCTCAGAAGTACAGAGCAACTCCATTAGGAATGGTAAAACAAACAAGGAGTCCTGTGGCACTTTTAAAGACTAACAGATTTATTTCTCACATGAGCTTTTGTGGGAGAAAATCCCACTTTGTCAGATGCTTGGAAAAAAAAAAAGTGAATAAATAGCAGGCTATTGTAGTAAACAGAATTAGCCGCTCGGAGAGGTGCAAATGAGAATCCACCCACACCTACTCACAAAAGGCTGCTGTATGTGCTCTTATTTGAACTTCCTCTTTAAGTGCAGGCCATCAACTCTAGAAAAGCATGATACTGCTGCAAAGCATGCCACTGCTTTTAGAGTTATTTTTAGATAACTGGCAGGTACTTTTTGGTGAACCGACAAGCTTTTTATTTAAAAAATAAATAAATAAATAAAATCACTATAATTGTTAACTTACTGTAAATAAAAGTCACTGCACATACTGTTTCAGCTCACAAATCAGTAAGAGCATGTAGCTCAACTTCTGGCAGATGGAGGAAAAGGAGGCATAACGTTAATATGCGCCCATTTCCAGTCTCAGCTACTTCTCACTCTCGCAATCTAGTGATGGTGTGAGCCCCTGCTGTAAAAACACCAGTCAGCCTGAATGCCATTCTTGGCAGGCAGGAAGTTTTCTAGCTCCTATGGCCACTTGCCAAGGCAGTTGAAATAGGGGAGCTCTGGGTTCTATTCCCAATCTTCAGCAAGTCTCAACACCGCTTTGTGCCTCAGTTTCCCTCACTGTAAAATGGGGCTAATGCTACCTGTCTCCCGCACAGCTGCATTATGAGGGCTAATTCATAAGTGCTTCTGAGGCCATGAATGCATAGAAGTAGTCATTAATACTTCCTCGGGATTACCTGCGTGAATAAGTGAAGCCGCATTTAGAACCCAGTCAAGAGGACTTTATTGGGAGCTGGATTTGGTACTAGTAGTTTTTATCACTGATCTGGGTAGCCTTGTGATAAACCTAAATCTCTTAACTCCCGTTAATGGGGGAATGCCCTCGGAAACCCCGCTTTCTTTCCCCTATGTCTTCAGACGGAATTTTGCATATCAGGAGTTCTGAAAGATGATTTCACTTTCCCAACATTTAGTTACTGTAACAGCTGTGGCGGATGGCGTCCTATTTCTGTCTCGCTGTTTGTTCCTCATATTTAAGGGATTTCTTCACTGAAAAAATGGAGCAACGCCCACCATCCGGTCAGTTTGAGTTAGCATTGGAAGGTGGTGAGAGTAGAGGGAAGGACAAAGTGGTATGTTTTTCTCCATCCTGGGGCGTGGCAGTTCTTGGCTCTGTAAGTTGTTGCTATGACTTCAGGAACAACAACTGTATATCCGAGGAAATGATAAGATCTGTCCGCAGAGCTTGTGGCCATTCTCATAGCAACACGGTGAAACACAGGAGTTGCTCAAATTACGAATGAAAGCCATTCAGACCTTTCTGAGTGATGTGAGCAGGACAAATTCTTTGTTCCCCCTCTTTAAAGAAACCAAGGGAACAAAAAGCAACATCCAGAAATCGTTCCTAGACAGTACCTTGGGGAACCACAGCTATTTACAGCAATGGAAGTGGTGGCCCGTTGTCTTCTCTGTTACTTACACGTATGTGAAATAAATAGCAGGAGACCGTGCCCAGAGAAAACTCAAAGGAGTCAGTGGAGAGCTGTTGCCGGCACAATAACCATTGGCTATTTGTAAGAAGCCTTGGAACGGTGCTGTGTGGTGCACAAGACACCAAAGGACTACGCTCCTGACCCAGAGAGTTTGAAATCTCATCTGTTTTGTCTGTGCAAAGACAGATGAAGTGCTTAGTATGGCAGGAACAGCTGAGAATGATGGAAGTTCCTTTAGATGCCTAAGTAGGAACTGAGCTCTTCGGAAATGTGGGGTTGGAAATAGGGTCCCTGGCTAGGGGATAATGCAAGTTTCTAGGCCGGCACTCTACAGTTTAGAGTAGGATTTTCTCAGCTTCCAGCTACACAAATAAACCACAGGTTCCCATGACATTTGACAGTGAGGTACCGAGATGACAGACGTACATCAAGATAGATGCATTTTCTTGGGGGAAATGAATGTCTAAATGCAAATTACACCGCTGTGCAGCAGTTCTGAGATGTATTACTCTCTGCCCGTCATCTGAGCTCACTGGCCAGCAGAGTATTTATAGCGTTGATTTGCCTAAATGAGAGCGCTGTGCTCCAGGAAGAGCGTACACTAGTGTCGATTTGAGGAACTGAAAGAATCCTCCTTGTTCTCAGGCGAAGTTGGTGGTTGCCCTGGGTTGTAATTGATGCATGCCCCTGTGTTCTGCAGAGCCAAATAGACACGGTACAGGTCATTTCATTATCTAGTGCAAACCTGCCGGGTGATGTGATGACAGAGCGAAAGAACTGCAAAAAGACTCTCTTGCTTCCACTGTGTCCACAGTTCACTCCCCACCATTTCCCCTCCTCTATGAACAGTCTTTAACCCACCTAATATTTAGCAATACATTATAGGTCAGGTTAAGTAATTAGCTTCATCTATCCACTCCTGCTCATCTTCTGGTTTGAGAAGGTGTTTTTCCACCAGTTGATTAAATTGCTTTATTAAATCCTAAAGGTGTAGGCTTCTGTTCAGTGGCTGGATGATCATCTGCTGTCGCTAAGCCTGTGGAGTGATTACCACTACTGTCAGAGACCTTGGGCAATTCAGTTCCATGTGGAAATGAGGGGAAGTTATGGCCTGGTGGTTCGGGCACGAGCTAGGATGCAGAACACCCAGATTGTTCCCTGCTCTGTTACATGAATAACAAATCTCAGCTTCAAAGAGAAACTGTAGAACTCGAACTTATATGCAAATTTGACTCAGTTGCCTTGGGGTTAAACAGGGAGTACTGATTTTTCTCTCATTACAACAGGTGATTTGACCTCACCTTCCTCTATGTGCTGTTCCCTAGTGTTTGAATCCTAACACCTATTTTGATTTGCTGTTACAGCCTGACCTGATCCTGTGTCATACACTCCCCTGCATTTAATTTCCTCCCATTCTGTAAGTTCCCATCTTCAAAGCGTCTGACGAAGTGGGATTTTCTCCCACGAAACCTCATGCGATAAATAAATCTGTTAGTCTTTAAAAGTGCCACAGGACTCTGTTGGTTTGTTGCTCTGTTACAAACTTCCTGGGTGAGCTTAGAGTTACTTACGCCTGGTCTACACTGGGAATTGACTTTGGATAGCTACCTATCTCAGGGTGTGAAAAATCCACACACTGTGAGGCACAACGAAAGTGAACAAGCCCTGTCTACACCAGCGTTAGGTCAGCAGAAGAATTCTTACGTTGATCTAGCTACTGCCTCTCAGGGAGGTGGCTGACCTATGCCAACAGGAGAACCCCTCCCATCAGCGTAGACGATGTCTTCCTGGCTTCTCCTGAGCGTTTCTCTGTGTCACATCCCTGCTGGTCAGTTGGCAGTAGGCGCGTGTGCTTAGTGCACAGGGAAGTTGTGAAGGCAGAGACCCGGGGCAATTCCACTGCGCGTGGAATCGGGAGGAAGGATAGCCCAGTGATTAGGCACTACCTAGACTTGAGCGAGTCAAGTTCAGTTCTCGTTTCCACAGCAGTCTCTGCGGGTGACGTTACTTAGGGCAGGTCTACGCTTAAAATGCTGCATCGGTGCGGCTGTGATACCGTCGTGGTGAAGTGAAGATGTTCCTACAGCGACTGTAGTGGATTCACCTCCCCAAGAGGCAGGGTTATGTTGCTGGGGGAAACTCTCCCGTCAACATAGCGCTGTCTGCATGGGGAGGTGGTTCGTATAATTACATCACTGGGGTGTGTGGATTTTTCACACCTCTGAGTGACATAGTTAGATCGATATAAGTCTGTAGTGTAGACCTGTCCTTAGTCTGTCTCTCCGTGTAAATGCAGATAACAGCTTTCTCTCCTTCAGAGGGTTGTTGGGAGGGTAACATGGCTGGGTGAAACCTTGAATATAGGCTGAATTCAAAATGATGCGTGAACGCCCCCTGCTTGAGACTGTTCTAAGAAACACATATAGGGCCACCTCTTAAAAAAAAGCCTAACAGAATCTGCTCAGAAACAAGCCCCAGGCAGTTGGAACAGTTCTGGCTCTTGTGCCCAGGTGTGTGAGGGGGGACACACAACCTGAGAACAGAGAGGCAAAAGGAAGAAAGCTGGCCGCAGTCAGTCAGCACACGGTAACCCTGGAGAAAGCTGGAGGGGGCTGTAAGCTAAGAAATGGCTCCTTTTTGCACTGGGAGAGACAGGGCTTTGTCTGTTGCTCATCAATAAACAAGATTGCATTACTGAAAAAATCCAACTCCATCCATTTCTTCTTCTGCCTGGGACACCCCCAGGGTTCCATGTGGGAGCTGGGGGCTGCAAGTAATTTACTCCGAATTCTTTGGTCCCTACAAAGCTGCTCTGTCTGTCCTCACAGCAAACTTCTGTTTAGACTTGAGGTTTACAACTGCGCTGGGCTTCCTCTGTGGGGTTGACAAAATGAGGAACTCTGTGCGCCGTTGCAGAACTAAAACTCTCGGTCTGTATTTACAATGGGTCTTTCCAAACGTTTAGAAAAGGATACATGTTCCAAAGTACCTTATGGGGTTAGCTGCATACCATCCATCTGATGTCAGTAGTCACACCTGCTTTGGAAATTTTCCCCTGTGGCTTCTAAAAATCCTGTGCTCCCAAGCTCCTTTACCTTTTCAGGGAGCAGGAATGTGTCTAAGTACCAGCCCCTATAACTTAGAATCTTTGGGGAATCTAGTCAGCTCTTTCTCAGGTTGATTTTAGGTATCTAGGTGTGGCGGCTGTAATCTCAGGATATGGGCAACAGCCTGGGCAGCCCCATCAAAAGCTGAAATCACAAAAATAAGTCTCTCTGGTGTTGCTCTTTTCTAGCACCCAAATGGTTTGATGGCCACAGATCTACACAGAACAGACAAGGCACGTTGACTGAATACTGCTACACCCTGATGAATCTGCCACACAAGATTTCCCGATGCTCACATATGCTGAACTTCTTCAAAGTCAGGCCGAGTGACTTGAACCCACCTACAGACAGTCAGTGAGTGCAGCCGAGCGTCCTAACCACTTCAAAATCCACTTTCGGGTTTTTCTACAGGGTCTGCTCTAGTCCAAAGAGGGGTTAATTCAGGGAAGTCCTGCAGCGTGTGTTAGGCTGGAGGGTCAAACTAGATGATCACAGTGGTCCCTTCTGGCTTCATACAGGAGTCTAACTCCAATTGATGTTACGTTTGGAACGTGCTCATTTCTGTGCAGCTTTCTTAAGGGATTCTCATGTTTGTTTTTCCCCATGTGAGTTGGGGACAAACTCTCACCCACTCAATTCCATACAGCTGACCTTCTGATCCACATGATCAGTTTTCTGTTATTAGTGAAATAAGAAACTAACATGATATAATATATAACATAGCTGGAGACCTAACAACTGCTAGAGTTAAGGTTGGCTGCCCGTTTCCATTCTAAGCTCCAGTTTTCAGTCACTCTACCTGAGAGGAGGGATTTAACTTTCCCTCCTCTTCTCCTGCTCTGCACCACATGCTTCAGCTACATGCTGCAGAGCAGGAGACCTAAAAGAACCAGTGCACCTCTTTGCGCCTGCATTGCTGGCTCAGGATCGGGGTGCTGGCTTGGGCACTCTGAGTTCGTGCCCCCCTGTGCTCAGCACCAGCGATGCCCCTGGAGTAAACCCTGAGGCCTGTCTGTGTTCGAGGCTGAGGAAGGTATTTAATACCCAGCCCAGAGGCGCTGTAAGAGAGACACTGAGCAATGCCCAGATGGGGGTGGGGGGAAGTGAAGTGGGAGATTTACGTCTCCCCCCCAGCAGGTACAGACCCCCTCCGCAGGGCAGGTGAGGGGTGGGGCTGGAATTCCTCCTGCCCCATGGGAAGGTGGCGTGAAGGGGTGCAAATGTGACGTCTGATAGCCGAGTACCAAACAATTTCTGCTGGTACTCCTTGGATCTGAACAATTATGTCAACCCCTATCTAGAGTTGATGAGCTCTCTGATGGCCTTTGCTGTCTTCTAAGGGTGGTTCTAGACTGGAGCTGGAGGTGTCAGGGATGTAACCGCATGCACAGGAAACTCCTAACCCTCTCTCTGCATGCCAGAAGCCAGACAGGGAAAACAGAGCTAGATTTTTCCAAATTGCCCTGCTCTGTAAACTCCTTCAGATGCTCTGGTCCTGGTCACTGTCAGAAACAGGATACTGGGCTAGATGGATCCTTGTCTGATGTGGTGTGACTGTTCCGCTATTTGTATGGAGTGAAGGGAACCCAGTTGCTGCTAGGATGGGGGAGAAAACAAAGTCAGCATCCAGTGGTATTAAAGTAACTTCCTTCTCGTTGATCCAGCATCAAGAAACCGGAGACATATTTAGTGCCAAAGGACTCCAAGAAAAACGCAGCAGGTAAGAAGAAACTGTTGTTGTTCTCATGTTGGGAGGCAGCTGCTCTAGCCACAGTGAGAGCCCGGTTCTGTTGCACTGTGGGAAAACAGCTACGAAGTGTGAGTAATCTCTAGGGTTGGGCCATGTACCACGCAGCGACCAGCTTGCTGGACAGCCGTGATAGGAGCGTCCGGACTCATTTTAGTTAGTTGGAATTAACTTAATTCGAATGAGCATGTCCCCACTGGAATTTTAGTTCAAACTAAGCTTAGTTCAAGTTAGTCAGTTGCATTAAGCTCAATGTGCCGGTTAGTTCGAGCTGAGCAGTTAGTTTGAACTAACATGGCCACATTGACTTAATTCGAACTAACTAGTTCGAATGAAGGGTTAGTTCAAAAGCCGAGTGTGGCCAAGGCTTAAATTAGTTCGAATTAATCTTCCTTAATTCGAACTAACTTGCCAGTGTAGACATAGCCTTTGTGCTTGGGGCACTCTGCGGCCCTTTCTCCCGGTGTACATAGCAAAACTTCCACCCAGATGTCTCCCACGAGTGACTGGAGAGGGAAGGCGAGGGCGCCTTGAGCATCAACCCTACTCCCAGGGGTCTCTCCCCGTGAGATTGCAAACTGAGCTGCAGTGGTATTGCTTCTGTTACTTGCAGAGGGTTTACCATCAACAGGAGAAATTCCAACTGCTCAGCAGAACCAGAGTACCTGGAGCAACATTTGGTGACCCTTTATGGCAGCTAGCGTTTTCTGGGACACTTATGCAGCATGCTAAATACCACCGCTTACAAACAAACCCTTCTTATGAAAATGATAATCTGGGGTTGTTAAGCCGCGGTGGATGTCTTGCTAGTACAGTTAAAATTCTTGCTGTTCTTCTTGATCCTGGCTAAAGAAACTCAGAGTATCGCAGCTAAGGGCAATGAGAACTCTTAGGGAGACATTTTCCACCGAGTTCGAAAGGGGTAGCCGTGTTAGTCCAGTGCAAGAAAACAAACAAGGAGTCCTGTGGCACTTTGAAAGACCAACGAATTATTTTCCACTGAGTTTCAGTGGTGTTTCCCCAAGATCTCCCTGTGGTCTCCAAAGAAAACTGCTGCATTACTGCTGGGTGGAAAATGAGAGGAAAAGAGCTCAGGAAATCTTTCCCCACTTTTCTCTGGCAGACATCACTGGTCCCATCATTCTGCAGACGTACCGAGCGATTGCTGACTACGAGAAGATCTCCAGCTCCGAGATGGCACTAAAAACTGGGGACCTCGTGGAGGTTGTGGAGAAGAGTGAGAGCGGTAAAGCCCATCTCTCTGGGAAGACGGGCCCCCGCTGCAAAATTCAGGGCTGATCAGATCCAGCGTGTTGTTTCAGTCCACCCAGAGAGACAAGGATTTTGTTTAGGGTCCCTTTCACAGAGATATCCCAGCCTAGTGGGTGGGGAACAGGGCTGAACACTAAGGATCTTTGGGTTCCATTCCTGGCTCATATGGAGACCTTTGACAGCAGAGACCAAATGAAGGCATCATACCTTTCCAATCCCTTCGGGCTGTTTGGGGCAGCAAGGTTAGCTGGGGTGGAGGAATCTCTCGTGCCCACCAGAGAGGTCTCTGCACCCCCGTGCTAGAGGTAACCAAGGAGGTCTTGGCCACTGTAACGTGCTGGTGTGGCCACTGTAACACGGCCACCGCACAGGGAGGAATTCCTTCCAGCGTGTCTGTAAATGCGAGCCCCTGTCTCTTTCCTGAGGTGTGGCTGAATTAGTGAAAGCTTGCACGTTGCTTGATACCTGCAACATACTATAAGAGTAGACGGGAAGTTCTTCGGGGCAGGGGCATCTTTTTGTTCTGTTGGTACAGCACCTAGTGCAGTGGGGTGCTGATGCAGGGTGGGGGCTCCGAAGTGCTTCCACAGTGCAAAGAAATAATACTCTTCTAATAATTGAGGATCCATATATCAAAATGTGCTCGCACACACCCCCACAAAGGCAGCACAGTCAATAAGGTCAACGGAAGGGACTGCACCGCCTGCATTCACATGTCAGGTTGTGATGCAATCCCCAAAAGTCCTCGGAGCTTCCCTCATGACTCGTTTGGTGCCCAGCGAGGGAATTTGAACTCCAGGATCTCCATGGTTACAAAACCAAAATCAACTTCCTCTCTCGTGTTTACTCTGGTTGACACAAAGAGCCGTTTTTAAACCATGCGTTACGGGAGCTGCAGAGGGGAACACTGACGGCTTCCCATCCCGAACAGTCAGGTCACCAGAAAATATTTCCAGGCAGATGCCTGACTTATTTGTACGTGCTCGTTAGTCTCTTTGCCCCAGTGGTCCCTACAACAGCCCTTCCCATCTTCCACTCCGTTCTCTTCCACGCTGACTTCTTAATGGCGAGTTCAACAGTCAATGAAAAAAATCCAGGATTTGGACTTTGTTCCCTGGCCTTCAGTGTTTTCTAGAATATCCTGGAATAGCCACTTCGGTAACTTCCAAATGGGAACAAGCCGACAGGGAGTCTTACCCAATCTGCTAGGGTTGGAAACAATAGATGTTTCTGGTTACGCTGCTGACGCTTCATTGATAGGAGAGGACCCTTCTATCCCTGCACCATGCTACTGACTCTGTGTCACCTTGGGAGAGTCACTTAACCTCTCTCCCCTCTCTGTCCAATGGGGTTAGTGACAACTCACAGGCCCGGGGTGCGAGTTTATTGCCAAGTATTTTGAGGCGCACGCTGCGGAGTACAAGGCATTCTAATGAATGGCATTGACCGTTTTGCTCCTGGCTTCTTGCAGGCTGGTGGTTCTGTCAGATAAAGAACAAACGTGGCTGGGTCCCAGCTGCTTACGTGGAGCCTATGGACGGTCCCGATGAATCCGAAGAGCAGGAACCGAACTACGCAGGTAAAAAAATCCCACCCCATCCCAATAGAGCCACACTCCACATTTACTGACCTCAGGGGTTTGCAGTAACCTGGGACTCCCCACACTAGATGATTGCTGTGCTTAAAGGAATTGTGACATGTTTTCCTTTGTACTTTCACTTGTGGCTACTAAGCGATGGATGTGTCATTAATGAGTTAGTACATGAGCTAGCTGTAGTGTGCAGCCCCAAGAAGGAGGGATGCTGGAGAAGGTCAGATATGCTGCAGATTTGGTGCTCTGTAGTTCCCAGACTGATGAATGCAGGCAGGATCTCACCACCGTCTGGCTTGCCGTCAGCACAGATGAAAGGGCCATTTTTGGTAATGTTTTTTGTCTATTAACACTCAACGTTCATACCCGTGAATACGTATCTCTCACAACAGAAGGAAAAGTTCCAAAGGGGTAGCTGTGTTAGTCTATTGCAGAGAAACAAACAGGCCTGGGGCATTTTTAAAGACTAACAAATGTATTTATCGCATGAGCTTTCGTGGGAGATAATCCCACCGACAAAGTGGGATTTTCTCCCACGAAAGCTCATGCAATAAACAGAAGGTAAGTTATCGTTGGCTCATGCTTCTCGGCTCTAACGCCCTATTTTGGTAGTTTTAGCTTGATCTTCATGGTGTGCTTGGAACCTTGAATTCATGCCCTGTCATTCAGCACTGCTAAATTTGACTGCACCTAGGCTGGAGGTCTTGTCATATTAGCTAAAAACTAGAGAGGGACCCAAAGCAAGCCTCAGCCTTTGAACCTCCCTAAACAGATGCAAACCATGTAACTTAGAGTCCCATAGCACCCTAGGTCTTGTTTAAAATGGGATTGATTTTTTCGATGCCATCTCTGTCATTCTCTGGCTCACAGAAGAGGTCTGCCTCGGATGTGAACACCTAATACACCTTTTAAGCCATCTTCATTTCTATGATCTTGTGCTCAGGGGAGCTCTATGTTGTCAGAAAAGGCTACGCAGCTGCTGAGGATGATGAATTGACCCTGAAAGAAGGAGACACTGTAGAAGTTATCCATAAGCTACTTGATGGCTGGTGGGTTGTCAGGTAAGAGAAATCCAAGTCACGTATCGGGATCAATGGGATTTGGCTCTTTTGGAAACAGATCCTGGGCCATTTAGTCTAATTACCAACATGAATGATAGGATTGTTATCCTAGATGAGACCAGTAGCATCACCCATTATTAAGGCTGGTGAACACTTCACATTAGAAGACCCTGTTTTCAATTGCTTATACCTTTGCCAAACATGTCGACTTCCCCGGCTTTTTTCCTCCGCTGTGGGTTAGGTTGGGGCGAGGCATAGAAACAGAAAGCAGTGAGGCTGTCTCTCTAGTATCCTCAGGAACCCAGTTGCTGGCACCAAGTAGCATGGAGAAGGAAGCTGCCTGGTGTGACTGCAGAAGGGAAAAGTGCCTGGGGAAGGGTGGGGGGCTGGGGCTGGTGAGGGGCAAAGGGAGAGTGGGACCTGCTGGTCACAGAGAATGGGGCTAGCTGGGAGGTGGAAAGTCAGATCTGAGAAAGAGGCAGAGCTTAGCAGGAGAACTGAGCCTGGCTGGGCAGAGAGCCATGGTAGGAGGGAGACAGGATGAGGACCCGTAGGGAGAAAAGGCCCTAGGGAAATCAATAATTGTGTCTTCAGAGAAGGGTTTGACTGTTGTGCAGAAAGCACAGCCCGATGCTACGTGTTTGAACAAGGAAGAGCAAACACAGAATTGAACAGCTGCTCGACCAGTGAGCGCTGTTCATCCCATGAGGCAGGAGGCCTGTGGAAAAAACGGGATGGGAGCCCATAATTACGGACTGTCTGCTAACACAAATGGGAGTCAAGGGAGCCAAATTAAGGTTTAACCGGCATCCCTAATCCTGGTGATTCCTAAGGTTTGAGTGCTTGGCTTTGCAGCCTTAATCGTGTTCTTCTACCATTGTTCTTGTGTGTGGAATGATCTGTCCGTCGTATGCGACAGAATGGTACACTCAGATGCATTCCAGCCAATTGACTAGCTAATGTTTCAGGTGTTGAAAGTACCTGCAACGTGCCTTTGGAAACTCTAGCAACCAGTCCACAGAGAGGTCCTGTGTGCTCTGATCAGGGGCCTGTGAGCCAGGAGTGCCTGAACTGTAGTGCCAGTTCCCAGCAGACGCTACTTTGACCTAGGGCAACTCACCCAACGGCTCACTTGTGAAATAGAAAGGGTCATCTCCACATCCTAGGCATGTTGTGCGGATTGTTAATTAGTTTATGATTACAAACAATGAGGATGTAAAGTGTCATACAAGTGCCGAGTACTGTAACTCTTGGGGGAGCGGGGGTCATCTGTTTGATATAGCAATCTTGGTGCATGGTATTTTCTGCTATTGTTAATCAGCTGGGTTGACCCCGAGGGCATCAGCAGCTCCCTGCTGGTTTTTAAGTTTCAGGCGATGCTTTGTGCCTTAATTGTTATTGCTTAACTAAAACTGATGCTTTAAGACACCATGATCTATGTTTTAAAGGCTCAGTGCAAATGCAACTCCCCTTGGAGAAGGTGGAATTTATATCAGGCTTTAAAAAATACGAGCCAATTCTCACTGTAGCAGTGATCTTACCACCCATCCTGTAGAATCAAAAAAAATCTCTGGGAGGTATCTGCAGGCAGGTTGTGAGATGGAGGAGGAGGCTGGGCAGGTTCATTTATCAACTATCATCTCAACTAGACCATCAGGTACGTTAGAACAGCTAACCTGCCAGGAGGACAGAGTTAAAGATTACGAGGCCAGAAGGCACCATTGTGACCATCTCGTCCGACCTCCTGTATCACGCCGGCCTTAGAACTTCTCCCGGAGTAATTCCTAGAGCAGATCTGTTAGAAAAACATCAGTCCCGATTTTAAAATGGTCAGTGATGGAGAATCCACCGTGGCCCTGGGTAATCTGGTCCCTCGATTCAGATAGAGATGCTTTAGTGATGAGAAAGGAACTGTATGTGTAAATGATGTTATTTTACACCCCAGGAAAGATGAAAACACTGGGTACTACCCCTCCATGTACCTGCAGAAAACTGGGGAAGAGAACGACCCTGTGAAGAATCAAATGAGAAATAGAGGCATCCCTCCTCGAAGGTAGGGTGGGCAAAAAGGGGCTGATGGCCCTGTGGTGACAGTGTCTTGAAATGAACCAGACTGTGGGTTTGAATAGCCATTGCTTGCTCTAGAAAAGAGGAACTGCCTCAGTGATATGTGAGTGGGGGTGGGGGGAGAGAGTTATTAAAGGACTTCCTTCCTGAAAAGAAAGACCAAGGAATAGATCTTGCAATGTTCTTCTAAGTAATTTGAACTACAATTGACTTTACTGGGAGATGAGGATGCTAAACTCTTATCCGCCCGGGCCTATCCAGACTTCACTCAAGCACTCTCTCTGCTTGGGTTTATTTCTAGGTGTGTCTGTCTTTCTGCAAAGTTTCTTCTCTGGGGATAATGTTGTTTAATTTTCAAATAGGATTCTGTTTTCAAAATGTGTTGGTTGAGTCGTTGAGAAGCGAGAAGAGATTTGACTAATCAGAGCTGCCAAAGTAGCTCATCTGATGAGAGGCTTGGAGCTAATGGAAGGGATTTTATTTTGACTGAAAAGACAGTAATAACTCCCTGGGGCTGATGCAGCAACAGCTGCAGGAATGCTCGGAGCTGAACTGTCTCTTTTCTGCCTCATCCCAAGGCAGGTTTCTTACATGATCTCCCAAATCCAGTTTATCGACTGATCCTAAGCTGGCCTAGCCCCCCTGATTTCCATGCAGAGATGTTGATTTACACCACTGGAGGAGCTAGATTTTCACGCTTCGACAGCAATGAACATTGCTTTACAAATATGCAGTAAATATCTAGTCAAGCTTTGACTCCTATAGTGCACCCGTCCCTGGAGATTCGCTAAAGGTATTACTAGTGAGGGATGAACCACAAGACGCTTGGCATTTGGCTTCAGTTTGGAGAAGCACCTGAAAGCTCCTTTGCTCACCTGAATGAACCAAGCAGATAGTCCTTGTAAGGTGCTCTGCCTCTCCTTGTGAAGAAGATGGCTTCCACCTTTGGCAGCTGAGAGATGGGTGCATGTGATTTCACCAATGTGAAGTGCGTTGAAATATTAGGAGGGAATAAGGAACATGGTAACTGAGCGTGAAACCTCTTACACTTAGGTAAACAGTATGAACCCCGTGTGAAACAACAGCCATGATAGCTATTAGGCACTGTCTGCTCAGAGGTGTTTGATGCACTGGCTTAGTTCTGGTCCCAGAAGAGAGGCAAACGCCTGCTCAGAATTCCCAGTGGCCGCATGCTATCTTACTCCAGCCTGGAACCTGGCCCCATGTCTTTTTGTCTGTGTTTATTTTCACCTTGCATGGTGCTTTACTTCTGTGGGATAGTGTAGCTCAGGAAACAACATGTTGAAACCGTGCTTCCTAAGTCATGCAATCTGCTCTGTCTATGAGCCAATGGGCCAGTATTTTGGTGTGTGTATGATAAACACATACGCACACACCCTCCCACCCACAGTGTGAATTCTTAGTCAGCCAAGAATGCCCTAAACAAAGGATACAAAAGGGCATATGTGAGTGGTGAGACCCAATGGATGGGGTGTTCTGGACTTGGGAGCCGGGAGCTCTGGCTCTGCCATTCACTTGCTATGTGATCTAGAGCAAAGAACTGATGCTTCCCTTCCCTTGCAATGTAATTTGAGATCGATGGAAGAACTAAGCTTTGTTGCTGTTTCCTTTTATTCTCTCCTAGCTTCACACTTGCATATTCATTTTAAAGCCCTCCATTCCTAGCAGCTAGATGCTGCCTGGCCAAATTTACACAACATATCACAGAAGATTGCTCATAGTTGCTGACATAAATCCATGGTCCTTTCACCTAGCATAATCAAAAGCAACCATAGGCTAAATTAAGTGAGAGTGATGTCAACAGGATGAGGCTCTGCCAGATCTACAAGAGACCAGCAGTGAGAAAGCATAGACAGTTAGAACGTCAAAAGCTGAAAGAGTCACTCTTTCCCTCTGCAGGTCGACCATCCGAAATGCCAAGAGTATTCACAACCAAAACCGGAAGCAGATCAGCCAAGAGACCTACAGAAAGAACAGCGTGAAGTATATGAGGAAGAAGACAAAGAACAATTTTCAGAACAAGCCCAACACTCTAAGTAAGTTTCTGTGTGATGGGCTCACTAGACTGAAAGTCAACTAAATCCTGAGAGAGAGAATTCGAAACTCGTTCCAAACTCTGCTTTGTCTGCCATTTGGTGTTACACTAGGTGATACAGGAATCTAAATGTTGTGACGTCAGCTTCTCGACCAGCAGTGCTGAGCACCTCATTAGAGCCATGGTTTAGCAAAGGTGTCCATCCCTGTTCAGCACAACATTTAAGCCTGAGTCTGACTTGAAGTGCTGGTTTGATTCCCATAGAACTCAATAGCAGGTGCTTAAAATTAAGTATGTACTTGGCTAATTGAGGGTGCTCAGCACCTCTGAAGGCACGCTCTTCATCTCATAGAATTGGGCCCATTTTTAGTACATTACTCTGTCATGTAAGTGGGTGAAATTCTCTGGTCTGTATTATAAAAGACATCAGATTAGATGATTGAATGGTCCTTCTAGCCTTCATATTCATGAATAAAGGCAAGCCACAGAAAAACAGAGAGAGGAGGAAAGAAAAAATACCTTCCCCACATGGGGACATGTAGAACAAGAGAGCGAATGGTTTTAAGTGGGTTGATTCTAACCCGGTCTAAAATATTTTTTCAGCCTACGTGTTCTCTTTAGAAGGAGTCAGTTTAGTACTTGATCCCACTGACATGAATGGCGTAGGATCAGACCCTTATGCTTGGATCAAAATGGGAATTGGGCACCTAAGGCCCTTGGCCTTCTCTGAACGTCCCAGCCCGCTATGCCTAGATATTAAAGTAGACCTGGCATGGAACTTACACCTATTTTGTCTTTTCATTTCTAGAAGAGAAGAATGAAATGGAGGAAAACAAGTCCAAGGCCCAACCTGCCATTCCACCACGACCCAGTAAGGACCTGCTCATGAATCGCTGTACGGAGAGCACAAAGAGCAAGATCAAATGATCTCATTGGAACAAAAATAAAGCTGATGCTTATTCTCTGCCAGGACTCTGTAGTCAGGCTGGACTGTTCTTCTGGTGAATTTCAGCACCTCTAAAAGAGAAGCAGTCCTTGTAGAATTTCTCCCAGCTACAGGCTATGTCAAAGTAAGGCCACCCATCTTAATTCAGTCTCTCAATACCTCTGAATTGTTCTAAACTTGGTGGGCCAAATTTAGCCCTCATTTATACTCGTGCAACCCCACTTGAGTACACTGAGGCTGCACAGGTGCACCTGAGGACGGATTTTAGTAAGCTAGTCTTAGTAACCAATCACGTTTTTTTTAAAGTTTTGCTGTGAACTGCTACACATAATACAAGGGTCAAGGCACTGATCATATGAAGTGTTGAGTGAGAACTCATCTCTCCCATTGACTTTTTACCAGCAGGTGAAGGCATCAAACCATAAAGGAGATTCTTAGCTGATTATTTTCCCATTATTTGTACTTTGAATCGTGACGATCTAGTTTGCACTGATAAGCTTGCTTTGTAACATAGGCATTTTTGGCGACTCAATTATTTTAGGAGACACATATAACGTTAACATTGTAGAAACTCAGTTTTGAACAGCAAAGTTACGAATTGGCCAGTCAAATACAAGAGGACTGAGTTAAATGTAAACTACTTAAGAAAAAAAGAATTGGCAAGAGAAGAAAACTGTGCTTGTTTCATTTAAACGAAGATGGTTAAAAGCAGCATTTTTCTTCTGCATAGCAATGTGTTGAAGATTTAATGAGTGAATGTTCAGTTGTAAACTTTTGAAAGAGTAGCCATAACATTTTGTTCAGAATTAAGAACATTTCAGAGTTATGAACAACCTCCATGCCCAAGGTGTTTGTAACTCTGAGGTTCTACTGTACATATATTCCTTTTAATCTTGTACATTGTTTTTCTACCTAAACATGTCTATGATTTGTAAAGGCATTTTATACATGTAATACATTTATATTGGCCAAATACATCAGATAAAAGAGCTACTGAATTTTAGTCTCTCTATTTTAGCCAAAAGGCAGTGCATGTTCAGCAAAAGTAGTGCTGCATATTGCGAGAGTCGGTGAAGAAAGGAAATCCTGAGAAACCCTTCCGAATGTGCGGCGGCTATTGCATAGTGTGTTTTACC
The DNA here is from genome assembly GCA_007922175.1 of Pelusios castaneus. Classification (NCBI taxonomy): domain Eukaryota; kingdom Metazoa; phylum Chordata; order Testudines; family Pelomedusidae; genus Pelusios; species Pelusios castaneus. The sequence continues at coordinate 5,963,685 of ML685879.1, read as the reverse complement.
AGAAGCTTCTTGCAAAAGATGTGAATATCAAAGAGGAAACTTGCTCTTGCAACCTCCAGTAGCAATCTATGTTTGTAACGCAACAGATAACTTTTGGTATGTGTCCAAGGACTGCTATGGTCTAACAAAATGCAGCTCACTCACACCTTCTATTGGGGGAAAAGTGTAGAGACTATTATTTGTTAAAATTTAAAAACCGTGAAATAGCCCCCTCAGAATCACCAGATTTTATTAAAATCTCATGACTTTTAAGACAACAGCACAGTTGATGTTCTTTTTATTTGCCTTGAGCTTTTTGAGGCGTTAAGCTTTGAGTTTAAGCTTTTCACTGTAGCGAAAAAGGCTAAAAATGTACTTTGCTTTCTTTAATGAAAGCTGCCATTCCCATGCAATCATGTGCCACCAGGAGCTGGAGAGACGAGAAAAGCACCAAATACTAGGATACAATGGTGAGAACTGGCAAAACTGCATGGGAGCACTTACTCCGCAGAGAGGGATGGAGAAATTAGTGTGCTAGGTGCTGTTTATGTATGTAATGAAAAGACGGTGCCTGGCTAGCTGAGCTTACAGTCTAAGTATATAGGTCCTTTCTTCTCCACTGTGTGCCATTCAGAGAGGGCCAGTGGGATCTTTCTAAGTATTTTTCAGTCTCTAATCAGCATTTTTTCTTTCAAACTGAAATATTGAGTTTTTTTCTTTTTGCTGTAGTAGTCCCTCTTTACCCTCTTGGTTTCCAGTCTCTTCTTCTGAGACACCCTGGCATCAGTGCCAGGAGAGAGACGCCAGCATGGGACCAGGGAAAAGATGAGGGGCGAGGGAGTGTCCAGGGCCCAGAACAGCAAGGGACACCGTCCTGGGTGCGGTGATAGTTGCATAGGGATGCCTTGGGTGCAGCTGGCACCGGGTCTCCCTTCTGTCACCCGAGGGCGGCTCCCACTGCTGGGGCCATGTCATTGCATGGCACCCGTGCTACAGCCCTGCACGCCACAGCGCAGGAGCCTTGTGCACTGGAGCCAGCACCACCCTGGGAGGCAACCTGGCCTTGGTGGGGGTGATTTGAGGCTTTTTAGATTTTCTTCAGGGGTCCCACACTTGGAGCATGGCCCCTTTAAATCTCAGGCATCGCGAGAGCGGGGGCGTGCGCCTCGAAGCCACTGCTGAAGCGCGTTCTTGTCGCCAGGCCCCGCCCACGTTCGGCCCCTCCGGCGGCGCGAGCCGCCCGTTGCTCATGCGCAGACGAAGCCGCGCCCGGCGAGTGCGTCAGAGAGGCGACGTCACGTCGCGTCGCCGTTGTGATGGCGGCGCTCGCGCTGTCGCCTTAGCGCGGGGCCATGGCCGCCGGTTCGCTGCTCGGCGCGGGCAGGCGGCGGCTGCTGGGGGCGGCGGGGGGGTCCCTCAGGGGCTTCGCTAAGGAGGCGCGGCCCGGCGGCGGCCGGCGGGTGCGGGAGGAGGACGACTCGGCCCCCGTCTACCAGTACGCGGGCGCGCGGGCCCGGCGCAAGGCGCGGGTCTTCGTCTGGGGCTTCTGCCACAGCGGGGCCCTGGGCGTCCCCAGCTTCGCCACGCCGCTGGCGGGCTACAGAACGCGGCGGAGGATCCAGCCCACGCCCTACCGCCTGGAGACGGAGGACACGGTGAGGGGCGGGGGGAGCCCTGGGGGGCTGTCGGGAGAGGGGCCGGGTAGGGGGCTGTCGGGAGAGGGGCCGGTTAGGAGTAGGGGGCTGTCGGGAGAGGGGCCGGGTAGGGGTAGGGGGCTGTCGGGAGAGGGGCCGGGTAGGGGTAGGGGGCTGTCGGGAGAGGGGCCGGTTAGGGGTAG
>ML685879.1:5935803-5956869 GCA_007922175.1 Pelusios castaneus | reverse complement strand
GTCAGACTCTTTTGAAGAAGCATCTTCAAAGCCTCTGATGAAATAGGATTTTCTCCCACGAAAGCTCATGCCACAGAGAAAAACATCTTCCTAGTCAGTTGCTCCTTTGGACGTGGAAGAAAACAGCAGCCCATTTTTAAGATGTAGTTGCAATTCATTCATCTTCTTTAGCTTAGTCACACAGGGGTCGGCAACCCAAAAAACAAGAAGAGCCATTTAAAAAAATTCCTTCAACAACCAAGTGTTTTGAGAGCTGCAGTGGGGGGAGCTGGGCCAGGGTGCCTGCTGCAGGGTCTCCTGGCAGGAGAGGGGGACCCTGGAACCAGGAGCAGGACCCCCGTAGGGTCTCAAGAGGTGGCGGGGGGAGGAGGCTGGAGCCCAGAGCCGCAAGGGGGCAGCTAAAGAGCCCCATGCTGTTCCGGAGTCATTGGTTGTACTCCTAACTTAATGCTTGGTGGCTTGTATAGTGCCTGAGGAGGACTGACATTTATGTAAATAGTTTTTTTTCTTTTTCTTTTTTAATTAAAATGTTTTGCATAAAAAAGAACCCAGAAAAACTTCTCAACAGTTTACCAGTTTAGAAAACAAAAACCTGTTCATTTTTGCTATTAAAATTGTGCTGAAATGGAAGAGTTTTGATGCTCTGTGTCTTGCTAAGCCCCATCCTTTTATTTCGTAAAACCACTCCAAAGTTTTGCATGGCTGGCGTGCTCCATCATGTATTTTAGGACTGGACTGCAGGGAGTTGCTGCATTTGTGAATTTTGATGTATTGATAGAACTGGAGTCTGAGATGAACAGCTTTTTGGTCTTAAATCTTGTCAGGGTTGTCCAGTGTCTGACACCAGTCATTGCTTTTAGAAGTGCTAAACCTGCACCTGAGCAATGTGTCCATGCAGTGCTATTACTGAAGCATAAAAAAAAGAGTACAAGAGAAAAGAATTAATTTTCAGGCTGGTCTTTATTCAGAAAAGATGCAAGTAGCATCAGGTAACAGACCTGTTTCTCTGTAGTTGCTTCTCTAGGCATTTTCATTTAGTGCTTCTGGTGGATCAGTGCGTAGTGTCTCTTTAGTCTGGACCAGTGGTTCCTGACCGCTTCAATGAGATGACAAACAATTCCATGGTTTTCCAGCTGAATTGATTAGTCATAAATGTCACATTTCTTACATTTACTATGGTTATGGTCTTACTAGAGAGGTGTGCAACACTGTGCATACGACAAGCTAAAGAAGGATCAAATTCATTGTTTGAAATCCACCAGAAAAAAAATACGTCTCAGTTTTGCCCTTTGGTCACCTGCATTTAGAATGTTGATGTTTCAGAATCGAAAGATTGTTACCTGGCTTTTAATTCAATGATTAATTTTCCCAAGTTTTATGAGTTGTAATTTTGGCTGAATAGAATATTGTTTAAGGTGAAAGTGTTTGTTTTACATTGCTTTTCATGACCTTTGTACAAAATTTCGCAGCACATTTGGACAGTTCTCATGGGATACCCTTGCGCTTTGTCACACTGGTTGGGAACCACTGGTCTGCGCTATTTTTGGGTTGTCTGGTGCATCCAAAGGCATGATATAGGTTTTGCTAAGTCATTAAATGCACTGCTTAGGCCATATCTTGTAGACTACAGCTGCTACTGTGGCACAGCTATGGCGGGGAAGCCAGGCCACTGTCGTGTAGCACATCCCATGTTAATGGAAGAGTAACTTTTGAATCAATATTGTTAATGTACATCTCTGAGAGATGGTAGCTAAGAAGATGGAAGAATTCTTCTGTTGACCTAGTTGTATCTACCCCAGAAGTTTGGTAGATCCGATTGCAATGTTCAGGGTGCAAAATTTTTCACAGCCCAATGCGATGCTAGATCGATATAAAGTTTTAGGTTTTTAGATCAGGGGTCTGTCTTTAAAAACAATTAGTGCTTCTGAACTGGTTGCTAAAAAGAATATTTAGAAGCTTGTCTGGCAGCTGTTTATGCTGCTGCTGTTATAAATAATTCTCAAGGAGTATTGATGATCCTCTTGTAAGGGTTATACCCAGACTCCTTGCCATGAATTGGGGATGGTGGTCTAATAAAGGTGATTCTGAGTAAATAAAATCAAATCAGTTTCAATTTTCTAAATCTGTTTTTATAACTAAATGTTTTCTTTTTCTTAAAGATATCCTCTGCGGCCTGTGGCTATGGTTTCACCCTAATATCCTCTAGAACCACTGATATTACCAAAGTCTGGGGCATGGGAGTGAACAAGGATTCTCAGCTTGGCTTTCAGAGAAGCAGGAGGGATCGAAGTAAGCAACTCAGCTCTTGTCGGGATTTAAGGGATCAGAAATAAATTACTGGAAAACACTGCAAATGTTTCTCCAGTCTAAATCCTAAGGGAATGGGTGACCTGTAAGACAGATTGTTCACACAGGGATTTCCTGAGGGTGCAGAGCCAGTGGGGATGAGCAGGAGACTGACTGAGCTTGCAATGTTGGTGGCTAAGTGGGTTTTGAGCATTCTCTTTTGGAAAGAATTTAGTTCTGTCCATGAAGTGCTTTTTTAAATGTATCAGTCTGCCCCCTTTTGGGTCATGAGGGGGTAGTCTGTTTGCTAGTAAACTCTCTTTGTTATCACATTTCAAGCATATCTGGTTGTCCTCACCAAGGTGGATGGCTATGTGAGAAACGATGTGGTTTTTCTATATCACACGATGTTTAAATGTTACTGCTTGGCTTGGGATGCAAGTCTAAAGCGCACGCTGTACAACTGTAGTTCCCTTTTTACTCTCACTGGATGCAATGACAGTACATGCAAACTACTTGTATAACAGTCTGATTCTTAGAAGAAGGGCTGTGGAATGTTTTGCGTGAATAACTAAGTACAAGCACGTACTCTTATGTAACCCGTGCATGTAACTGTGAGCTACTGAATGTCTAATATGACACCCCTTTGAGCTATATTTTTTCACAAAAATAGGCAGGCATTTTCACATAGCTGAAATGCAGATAGAATCGTAGGAGTGAATGGGACCTTAAAAAGTCCCTGCGTTCAAGACAGGACCCAGCATAGACCATCCCTGACTGGTGTCTGCTCTTTAAATTTCCGATGATGGAGATTCCGGTACGTCCATAGGCAATTTATTCCATTGCTTATCTATCCTGACAGTTAAGAAGTTTTCCCTGATGTCCACCCTAAACCACCCTCGCTGCAATTTAAATGTTTCCTCTTGTCCTGTTCTCAGAGGTTAACAAGAACAATTTTCTCTCTCCTCCTTGTGACAGCCTTTTATATTCTTGAAAACTATTATTCTCTCCCCTCTTCCCCCCCCCCCCCCGCCTCCCCTTCTCCAGATTAAACAAAGCCGGGTTTTTTCAATGTTCTCTCATAGGTCATGTTTTGTAGTCCTTGAATCATTTTTGTTGCTCTTCTCTGGACTTTCTCCAGTGTCTCCATGCCTTTCCTGTGCCCAGCTGTGTTTGTGTCAGTGTTCAGTTGAGATGTGGAGTTTTCAGCATCACAACATTCCCGGTGTGGAAGGGGGCTCCCCATGCCTCTGACGGACATAGCTATGTCAATAGAGCTATGTAGGGTAGTTTAAGTCTCAGAAAGCCCTCCTGCTTGTCAGTACCTTTCTGGTATTGAGATGCCAGACGTGGCTGCATTAGAGAAAGATAGAAGGGATGTTATTTCCCTGTCCCCGCCTTGCGCTGGCCCTCTTTTCCTGCTGATTGCGTTGCAAGGTCCCTCTAGTCACTAAGAGCCAGAACCCTTGCAAGCGGGGGTGGGGGATGTTTTGCTGTTCAAGAAATCTATTCAGTCAGTGGGATGTCTTGTGGTGTAAGGTGCTTGCTGTGTGTAAAGATCTCAGTCTGATTTTTAGGGAGCCATTTCCCCTCTAGTAGAATTTCTTCCTTTGATATATTTGTGAAAGCTCTTCATCTCCCTTTAACCTTCTGTCTAGCGCTAATTATTTTTGCTGCTCTTTTCTTTTCCCTGCTGGCAGTAACTGATTGTATATTCTGTTACCAGATCTTTCCTTTCTAGTACAATATTTTAAAAAAAGTAGATCTTTGCTGTCTTGTGAAGCCATATTTGCTGCTGCTTGTTCCTTGCATTTCTTTTTCCTGAGGCCCTGTTCATCGTCCACACCGTCTTGGAATGTTTCCTCCCATTGAACCCGAGTCACAGAGCCCCAGTTCAGCAAAGTATTGAAGCACATGCTTAACATCATATTTGTCAGTAATAGCTCCAACATAGTTAACTGCTTTGCTGAAATCTAATGCCACTCAATTCCTGCATTCTGTGAATTGCTTACTATGCAGAATGCAATGCTTGCACTTCCCAAGGTTTCCCTGTTAGATCCAGGTCACCCATTGACTTTTGTCTTATTATATAACTTAGGTGTCTGTTTGGCAATGTGTGTTGATAAATATGATCCTCCAATAAACACACACTTAGTTCTCTTCAGAAGCTGTTAAATTCTGATTTTTTTCTGTTCCTTCTTAAAGCTAAAGGCTATGAGTATGTCTTGGAACCATCTCCTATTCCATTACCGCTGGACACTCCCCAGAAGACTCGGGTCTTGCAGGTGTCTTGCGGAAGAGCTCATTCCCTGGTCCTGACGGACAACGAAGGAGGTACGGTATTGCTTATATTGGTGACAAGGGGTAACAGAGTTGTTGATTGCTCAGATATTTTCTTTTTCTTTCCTTAAAAGCCGAATCCAAAGCTGGCAGTATAAATAGGGCACAGGGAAGTGGTTTTTTAAGGTTTTAAAACAGGATTGTTCAGTGGAGGGAGAGCGCTAAGCTTGATCCTTTCTTGCATTCTGCATTGCAAGTATTGTAAAATATCGTTTGTTTGTCTCGTCCTGGGGCTTTTAAGTGTAAGGTAGTTTTTTTTTCTGCTGGGTGCATTCTTTTAATTCCCATTTTGGACAGCTATGCCAATGCCTTTTGGTATTTTCTTTGTGAACCCTGTAATTGCTAATTGTTTGGCTAGTGTGTTGTATTGAAGGTAATGAATGAGTAGGCCTATGTGTAGAGACACCTATGTGTTTATTGGCCCTCAGGTGCCCTGAGAATTCATTAGTGCACCAACTTCAGCACAGTATTTAGCATTCCAGTGCAGCTCTTGATCACTGGGGGAGTTGATCGTTTGAGTTAGTGCTTCTGTGGGAATGGTGACCATATTTCTAAGTCTCGTAGGCAACCGTGGAACAAGCTAGTCAATTATGGAGGAATGGCCAGTAGCCTCCATGTAATAGTATGATCCATATGACAGTGCTGCTTGGATATTGCTGCTTGAAATGCCTTGAATCTCTCAAATTTAAGGGGGCCCTTGTGAGAAGGGTTTTTAAGGTCGTCCTGTGGGCCCTCGTCTACCCTTTCATACTAGGTGCCTCTTGAGAGCTAAGCATGTTGAACGTATGTTGGGCTTATGCAGACAACGTTGCGTTAGGAGGCAACATGTATAGGAGAGAATAAATGCTTGATGCTAACTTGAAGAGCTAAATTTAAGTCACATGCAATTGTTGTTTTTCAGTCTTTAGCATGGGCAACAATTCCTATGGGCAGTGTGGCCGAAAAGTTATTGAAGGTGAAATTTACAGGTGAGAATCCCCCGCAAATGCAAACCTTGTATTGTTGTTTAATAGAATTTCTCATATAATTAATTTTCAATAGGAGCTAGAGGGAAAATGTGACTGTTAAAGGACTCGACTCAAGGTCGATAGGTCCAAAAACTAGCTTGGGAGGTCTAACTCTTCACTGGAACTGTGTGTAAACTCTCCCAGGGTCAAAGCACTGTGCAGTCGTCAGCCTCTTGAGATATTTAAAAAAAAAAAAAGCTGGCTTCCATTGCTGCAGACATTAGCCTGAAAATACCAAATTACATGAATGGTACAAGACCAGTGTGAATTGCAGCCAGTTTTCGATCTGTCGTCTCCCGAGTGGTGGTAGTATACAACATTTGATCCTGAATGACAATAAGTTTACTGCACAGTCTGAATCTCCTGCTACCGGAGGAGTAACAGTAAAAGGTACTTAGGTCTCTACCACACAGACAATAATCCACCTACTATGATGGCAGTGTTGTTAGCCTGCCATATGTGGAAAAACAGCATAGAGCCAGCAGGATTCACCCATGGACTAGAATTTAGCAGTTGCTGGCTCCTAACCGAACACTCAGTCACAAGATGATGTGGTCTCTGTAAATGTAAGGAAGCATAGTCAGTGTTGTAGCTTATTTTTTGACGCCCTCCCACTGGAAGACAGGCATTTCCCAGCAATAGATGTTAATTGTATTTCACTGGTACTTGGAAATTCAGTTCTCCAGCTATGGCAGAATTAAAGTGCACCTGGCCTGGCTCCTCAGTTGAGACCGTCATTCTCTATTATTACAGGTCTATCGCCTTCTCCTTTAACTTTCATACTCCCTTCTCCAGCAGAGGTGTCTAGTACAGTTTTTCTCCATCTCTCCTAATGTAATGCCGGCTAATGTACTCTGAGAACAGGTAGACTGGTGCTAAATTAATGTGGACAGGCAGTATAATCTAGAGAGCTGTTTATAATCTGTGCACTGGAGTCAGGAGGTACTGAGAGAAAGTCCCTACCAAGCAGAACTCGTATTGCTTTACATCTGTCACTTAAACTAATCTATAAAAAGTTAAATGTTCTTAGTACATGTGAAGGACGCCCCCGATGTTTTCCAAAGAGAGTAAGCTTGCTTATGGATGTTTCATTTGCGAGCCCTTGAAATCCTCTCTTGATTTTACCTTTTCTCTTTCCGGTCTCTGCCCGGTTATGTGTAGAGAGAGCCATAAAATTCATCGACTGCAAGAGTTCAGTGGTAGAGTTGTGCAGGTAAGAGCCTTTTCTCGATCTAAAAACCTGAGTGAGGTTAGGGGTCGTTCACCTGATGTCTTCTAAAAGACCCTATTGTGTGATTTCTTGTTGCTTGAGGCAGCAATCGCCCCTTACTCTAGACCACTGCCGAGCTATTGTGGTTGACTTGGCATTCCGTGAAGGACCATATGAGGCCTAGATGGACGAGTGCCCTCTGTTGCTGAACTTACTTAGCTGCATTTGAGAGTAGTGTTTGCTACCAGTGCTTTGCAGCAGTTGAGATCTGAGCCATTTCATTTGTGAAATCCCAAGTTGTATGCAGTGCTTTAACCCTGAGACTGTTCTTTCTGTACATTGCCAACTGGGTCATGTAAAGTCAGATCTCCAGATGAGGTTTCTCGCACTGGGCTAGGCGTCGTACATTGCGGCACATGATGCCGTGATGTTTTGAGCAACTGCGGTAATGAAGCTGTACGACTGGCCATTTACATGTGCATTGAAATACGTGCACCTGAGTCGGCTTGGCCCATTTTTCTCCCTAGTGGTGTCTTAGGGAGAAAAGTGACTGATGGAAGTCCGGTGGGATGGGAGAGGACCCCATTTTATTAGGCCACACTTCCAAAAATATCAATGCTTTAAAGTAAAATCCTAAATCCCCATTTGGGCTTTCAAAAGCACTGGTCAGATTTTCCAGAGTGCTGAGCACCTAGCATCCCCCTTGGATATCGGTGCCAGCCGTTAGGTGCTCGCTGCTCTTGAAATGTAGCCGGTGAGTGAGGAGTGACTTCAGGCTTCACCTTTGGAAATTTTTACCCTAGTTCAATCGGACTCGGATCTCAGGGGTTCAGGAGCCAAATGATCAATCAGCATTACCCTAAAAAGCCACAGTCATGTGAACTTATTGTTTCATTTACTGTAATTCCTATTATTATTCCTATTTAAACAGTATGATGGGAAATAAAAATATATATATAATAACTTTTATATAGATATTCTGCTCACAGCAAATAATAACTTAGTGCAAGTTGATAACTTAATTGGTTAATAGCAGAGTCAAAGTTTCTTGATGAGTTCATTATTAAATAGGTGTTTAATACCATGTTCTGTGAAGAGTCCCTGGAGACGCATTCATGAGCCACTGGCAGCTCACGGGCCATAGCCTGAATATCGCTGCCCTAGCTCATGCTAGTCCCGTGACAGGTGTGGCTCTTGGGTCTGAGTAAAACAAACAGCAATTCAAGAACAGATGTGGAGAGGCAGGGGGACATTACACGTTGCTGTAGTTCTTAAGTAAATGATTCAGTCTGCATGTTGGAGCTGGCATCGTGTGAGCCAGAAAATCTTGTTCTGGGAGAGGGGAGGTTTTTTAGAAGTTGTGATGGAATTCCACAACCAAGTGTCATTGCTCACTACAGACAAAGAAAACAATCTACTGTATGCAAGGCCTGTGTTGTGGCAGTCCTAACCTTCCCATTTGTACTTGCAGCTTTTGTCTGTATTTGCTCTGGACAGAAGGCCGAAAAATGAGCTGATTCTTCTCAAAGAGACCGTGCATGCTGAGCACTAGAGGTTCACATTCCTGTGTCCACATGTGATGTCACACTTCACTAATTCTCAATGTGATCTGACTTAACTTTTCACTTGCATGTAGGTTGTCTGTGGGCAGGATCACAGCCTGTTCCGGACTGAGGAAGGCGAGGTTTACTCCTGCGGGTGGGGAGCTGATGGACAAACAGGTAGGCTTTTCGATAAAGTGGAAGCTACAAATCTAATAGGAACTTGAAAAAGCTTGGAACAGTGTTTGCTCTGCTAAACTGACTGTATGACAGAAGGGGAGATACTTAATATTGGCAGCAAGTGATGATTAAGTATATTGCAACTCACTTCTGTTAGAACAGGTTTTTACCTTGCCTGTATGGACAGAAAAAACAAGTTTCAAACTGTTTCACCAATGCCGTGTATTGCTTGAAATAGGTACTGCAATCCCCTATCAATGCAGCGGTGACACTTGACTTGAAACATGGTTTTCTGTCCACACAAAGACCAAACGGTGGTGTTGTATATTGACCGTACTCTGTGGACTCGTTTCTTGTGTGAATGAGCTCAGTTGAGCCTAGCCTGTTGCTTTTATTTTTGAAGTTTGGAGGCAGTGGAGTAGGTAGAAGGGATGGGCTAAGTTTGGCTGTCCCCTGGCTTTGCTAAGTCCTGGGCCGCTTAGAGTCCTCCACCTATTTATGGCACATAAGAGATTGGCCAAACAAACAGAAGCTCCTTCCCCGGAGAGAGAAGAATCAGACCTTCCTTTTGGTTATCCCTGCTTCATACCTGGTCCATGCTCTCTGAGGGCTGCGATGGTCTTCCTCTATGCTGATCTGTCCCTGCAGCCAGCACTTTGCCCTCTGCTCACCACCCCTTCCTGCTGCAGGCTTTCCCTCCAGGCTGAGGATGCCCTATAGGCAGGTGTGCTCAGTGCTGGCTGAACCCAGAAGAGCTCTTTAGCCTTCTGTGTACTTCTGTGCCCCTGTCACAGGATGCACATCCGTGCAACCCTACGGCATGATCTATGTAACTTTTCTGTTCAGTTTTGTGATGTAAATTGTGTGATTTGATGCTAAAGGTACCAGGCTAGGTTCCTCTATGAATGCCTCACCATAGTCTACCTAATTACCTCCAGCAACATGTATCTTTAATGTGGGAAGCGGGTTACATAGCTCAGGGGGCATGGGGATAGTTTTCCAGCAGCTTATAAACAGCACAGAAAGCCTCCGAGGTGCATAACAAAAGAATCAACCCAGCACAGAAAGGAAGGGGAAGGAGGATTTTAAAGAGGACACGGAAACGGGAAGAGGCTTTTTGCTGGAGGCTGCATCTTGCAACTTTGTCCAGTTCCAAGCGAGATCTGGGCCCTGCCTTGTGATATGCAGAGAAGGGCTGTAAAACGCGCAACGGCCGAACACCGTGCGCATAAACGTGAACTATGAGGTCAGTTTAGGTAGAGGTATTAGGTTAGCGTGCATTTTTATGCCTTTTATTTCTCTGTGGTCACTCCTGATGCACGTATATTATGATTCTGCATTGATTTGCCATTTTCTCCCTTGAAATGGTACTCTGATCAGTAAAATAGTATTTGTTTTATCTAAAGCTGTGTGATCTTTAGAGGGTGTGGGTGCAAAAGGCTGGACACGATCCATTTCTTTGTTAAATGGACGGACTTGAGACTATGCTGATTGGGCGTGGGTCCCAGTCCCTGTAAGACAGTGGCTCCCGGTGTAGTATCTGTGGCTAGGGGACCGCCCATAGGAGCTTAGTGGGTGCACCCACGCTGCCTGGGACCGACTGCCTGTTGTGGTCTGGTGTGGACTGACTCAGGAGCGAGTGGCCACCCGGCTAAGCGGGACAAATTGGGGTTCAGGAGTGGGGTTGGGGGGGGGTCACAGTGGCACACTGGACCGGATCTAGGGAGCAGCCTGTCACAGCCCCCCCGTCACAGGGTGGTTAGCTCTGGGGTGGTCACCTCTCCAGATCTGTATTGGCTTGGCTTCCTGCTGCTGTTGTCATTGTTCCAGGACCCCCTGCCTGTCCTAGCGCCTTCCTCCTGGCTGCTTTTGCTGTCCTGCGTGAGGAGCTTTGGCCAAGATCCTTCCAATAGCTCCTCCTGTGTCTGGGCTCTTCTGCGGAGGGTTTCCTTCCAATTACTCCTGCTGCCCTCCAAGCTGGGTGGTTCTTGCATCCCTCCTACTTGGCTGTATCATGCTGTCTGGTGCTCGCTGGTATCCCTTGCCAGCCTCTCACCATATCAACTCCCCTCCAGTCCTGCCAGCTGCCACTTCCCCTTGCTCGTGAGTGAAATACATTGTGACCCACCTGGGTTTCTGTGGGACAGAGACCCTGTCTCTGCTGGGCTTGAAACCGATTGGCTAATAAATCTGTCTGTACAGGCAAGATAAATCTGTTCTCTCAATTCATCTTCTGATGCAGTATGTTCCAAAGCTGTGGTTATTTAGGTAGTGTGGTTATATTCAGTCACTACCTTTTTTGATCCAGTTCCTAGACTCTCCCCTGAAGTGTCCAGAAAGCTTATCTACTTTTTTCTAGGCGGTTGGTCTCCGTGATCTTGTGAGGAATGGGAGTTGTGTGTACTTAATATTTTTTCAGTGCGCTCACTCCAATGACAGATGCACGGCGTGTGTGTCACTCAACAGTGACTGTGAAGAAAAACCTGATTGTTTGGTCTGGTCAGTGAAGGACCTTTAGGGATGTGAAGCAGGGAGAGGAAGTGGTGAATTCTGTGTACACTTTAAGCTAGCTGCAAAAGACAGGGTGGCATACATCAGTCTGCATTTCATGGTATCTGATAGTCATGAATGAGAGGGTAGGAATTGGTTAACTGCTGCAACACGATTTACTTGAGAAGACCAGAGGCAGCTGCTGCTGCTCTTTGTTCCCAGTGTGTGATTTGTGTGAAGGGCTTCGCCCTGGATCGTTGGGTGCCAAGGTAAGAAACTCATTTGTCAGCTCAATCTCAAACAAGCTGCGGGAGGGGCCTGGCACTAGTACTAAAGTGATTCAGAATGACCCAGCATAATAAAAATATCTCTGGGGGAAGGGGACAAGGATCAACACTGTTGACTTGAGAAGGATAAAGTACGGGGCTTCTTTTTAAATAGCACCAGATGCTGGGAGTTGAGCACCTTCAGCTTCTGTTGAAAATCCAGGTTCTCGGCCACTCTGTCATAGATGGTGACAAAGGCCCTTCTGGCCTTAATCTAAGTCGGACCTGCTGCAGAACAGAGGCCATGGGACTTGGCTGAGTAAATTCCTTTTTGGTCGGCCTTCTGAGATCAAGCATGTTAGTGTATCTCCTCCTAAGAGACTAAACTGTTGTGGTTGTCACGTACACAGAGTGATGCCGCCAGGCTGCTTACGCACTGTCTTTGAGCTGAGGTTACCGCAGGGGGCACGCTAGGGACTCATCTCTCAGACCCTGCCTTTAGCCGTACGATAACAGATCTTGAGAAGCAGGAGCACTCTTTTCTCTGTTTGATGTTGCTTCAAGAGATCCAGTCTTTAGCAGACTTGTGCTGACCGGCACCTGAAGACACATGGTGTTAACCTTATTTCTAGCGTGAACAAGTAGAGCGTTTCATTACAGCATCTCTCTCTCCTTGCCAGGTCTTGGTCATCACAATATTACCAGCGTCCCCACCAAGCTGGGCGGAGATATTGGTGGAGTAAATATCGTTCAGGTTGCCTCCTATGGGGACTCGTGTCTAGCTGTATCAGAAGAAGGAGACCTCTTCGGCTGGGGAAATTCTGAATACATGCAGTTGGCTTGCGTCACGGAGACGACACAGGTTAGGTCAGACGTTCTAGTGTAATACATGCTACTCTAACGACTTTTTTTAAAATAAAAAAAAAATGGATTTCTGGCTGCCACTCACCTGGGAACTATGTAAATAATGGAGCTTCTACAGGCTTCCCTGTCATTGTTCTCTATGTGAAGCTATAAAAGCAGCACCTATCCCGTGCTCCAGGTGCTTTGACAACACAATGTCAAGTGACAACTGGCAATGTATATTCGCCCATAATGACCGTGCTCAACCAGCCAGGAATAACCGTTTTGCTCATATTAGCCTTTGGTCCTACAAGACTGAGAGTGCACCAGATCAGAGTTGTTTCAGGCCAAGCAGGGGGAGTGTGTCGGAAAGGGAAGTCCCTGCCGGCTTGCAGACCAAGGATGCTCCAACAGCAATCGGGTCACGGGCCAGTTAGGGCTTCATAGGATAAAAGCAGCACGTTGAGCTCCTCTCAGAACCCAATAGGCAGCCAAGGGAGATGAGAACTTGGTGAGAGATCCCTGGCAGAGGAAGTGGCTGGCCACATTGTGGTCCAGCTCCAGTCTTTAAATGGTGTTAAGGTGTTGCCCCACTTGCATTAAATAGGAGCAAAAGTTGTGAACCCTCCTGACCTGAACCAAATGACTTTTAGCTTGGTGAGACCCAGTTGTTATGACCGTGAATGCTTCCCGTTCTTGCAGGAGAGCGGGCCAGTTGCACCTCCCCTCTCATTTCCAGCTGAGGAACCCGTGGCAGACAGACCCACTCACAGGAGCCAATTCAGTGTTGTTTAAATATTCTTTTGAAAAGTATCTAAATCATGTCAGTGAGGTAAGTCTCACTGGCCTAGATTTTTCTGCTGTAGCTTTGTCGGTCACAGTGGGAGAGTGATTTAAAACTGTACCCTCCTGAAGGCTAGATGTTGGGATTTTCTGCAGGAGGGCCTAATTCCCTCAGGCAAGTCTGAAAATCCCAGGCATAAAGATTAGAGAGAGAGCGCAGGGAGCCGCATTGAATGTAGTTATACCTGTGGGACAACATATGAGGATGTGTCTGGGTGGGGCCCAACTCCACTGGGATTTATTTCCACTTGGGTGATTGAAAGCAGTCTCTAGCCTGATGGATTTGCCTGGGCGAGAGGCACAATTCCTGGATGCATTTGAATCCCTGAGTGGCCGTGGGCAAGTCACTTCTTTATGCTGCAGTTCCCTTCCCTCCATATATAAAACAAGGATGAAAATCAGGATTATGGGGAAGCAGGTTTGAAATCTGCAACTTGAGATGCTCAAAGTGCACAATTTACACATTTTTTTTCTGTTTTGTCCTATAGTTTCCTTGATGAGCGTAGACCTCTAGTGTGCGTAGACTCCCTGTGATGAATTATATTTAGCCATTTTCAAATATAGCTGCCCAAACCCATTAAGCAGAAGATAAATTAAGCCACGTTTTATATATTGCACTGAAGTCCTTTCCAACAGCCCATCATTAACGTTAAGGCAGGAAATGATAGTGTCAATTTCTAATTCAGTACAAAGTCATCTCTTAAAATAGCCACATCTAATAATGTCATAGCTTAATTTTGATACTGTCTTTCTGAATTCCCTGCCTGCCCATCCAGGGGGAGCTTCTCCTGTGTCCCATTATAAACGATCTCTGCAGGGTGCCAGTTGCTCAGAAACAGACATTTTTCATTATACCATGACTCAGTGGGCCATAAAGCCCCTTCCTGCATATTTTATAAAGCTCTTTTACCTGAGGTGGCAATCTGTAGCGTGGACAGTCGCAATGTTAATATATCTAGTTTTTGAAAAAAAGTTACTTGGGAAAATAAATGCTGCATGCCTTTTAATTAGTCTTTGTATTAAAAGTTGAGTTTACAGCAGGGATCAGAGTGAGGCAAATATTGCACAAAACTAAGGCGAAGTCTAGACATTCAGGTGCTTTTTCATCTTTGATCCTCATTTCCATGGGCTTTCTGCAAGTAGCTTTTTCAGAGGTGGAGGTTTGCAAAGACACCCGTGGGGAGTGTGTGTTAGGCATCCAGTCAGCAAACAGAAATACCGGGTGACTCGTGAAGCTGTGAGCGCAGCTGATAGCTCACTAGATGGGGATTTAGGATGTCGCTGCCTCCACTACTTGCCTACTGCGACCCTGGGCAAGTCAGATCCCCGCTCCGTGCCTCACTTTCCCCATTGGTAAAATGGGGGCAATGACACTGACCTCCTTTTGAGAGCCCTGGATGAAAAGCGCTTTTCTTACTGGGACCAAATACTTAGAACTGTTCCATTTTTTTAAAACTTCATCCGTTGCAAATGGATGAATAATCTGCTTTGAGGAGGTACGTTGCCAAATTTAGTCTTACTCTTAACATGTATGGTCTACAAGATCTGTGCTCTAAATTGGAGAGGAGCAGAAGTTTTATTCCTTCCGGCTCTGATGTGTGTTTACTGACAAACATCGACGACAATAAGGTCATTTCACAAATGTAAATTTCTTCCTGGAGCACATTTTTATGGTAAAGTGAGATTGTGGACTCAGCATAGCAGATGGAGGAGACTTGCAATTTAGGGGAGAAAGGTCACATTCGTTCTTTTCCCTCTGAGATGCTTCCAAAAAGAAGTTAAAAGAGGAGTATATATCCAAGTTGTCATTTGCAGGGGAATGCATTCTCAGGGGTCAGAACTGTTGAATGTTCCTTAACAGATAAATGTACCGAGGCACTTACCATTTAAGATTGGGAAGATAAGGGACGCTGCGTGTGGAGGAACAGGCAATGCTGTTCTGAATGGTGAGTTCATTTTTGCTGTTGGACGTGGAGGGGTGGGAGGGGAAACAGGCTGTTCTGCTCTCATTATGTCGGATGCGATTGGTGTTCAGACTCTCTAGAGGATGAGACGTGTAACTCTGGGAGACGTTCCTTGGCACAGGGAATGTGTGCCTCTGTTGCCTTTTTTGGGTCTAGATGAGTTAATTGTCTCTAATGGTCCATGTGGCGGTACCGAACTCAATTTCTTTTTGAAGTCTCGAACCCAATAGAGAGCTGGCCGGTGCCAGGAGGGCAGGAATGCTCTAGGCTTGGGCCCCGCAGGCCTGCTTTCTCTCTCTCAGAGAAACTGAAAACGCTCCCTTTTAATAATGCGGAGATAGAACTACATTTGGGAAACGTGGTCTGGGGCCAGTTGGTTTTCACAGCAAAGATAGAGAGCACTCAAATGCAGGAAAGGGCCAAATGGAAACACATCGTGGCCTTTTTTTTTAAGTAGTCAGAATACACTTGTCAGCCTGGGGAAAAGGAAAATGGGTCTAATTAGGTTTGGGTCTAATTAGCATTCATAAGAGTGAGTATGCGCTTACAGAACTTGTTTTTATTGTGATGTAGAAGAAGGAAATGTCTTTGTCTGGGGATATGGGATTCTTGGGAAAGGACCAAACCTAATGGAAACAGCGACTCCCGAACTGATCCCAGCCACCCTCTTTGGCTTGTCAGAGTTCAGCCCGGACACCCGTGTTACTCGCATTCGCTGTGGAATCAGCCACTTTGCAGCGCTTAACAGTAAGTTAAAGTCCATGGGTCAGTGCTGAAACTGCCTCTTCATTTTGTATCCCCTTTTTCAAATCTTCCTGAGATGTTTCCGTTTCTAAACCAGACTCCTTAAAGGTTAACTGTGACCCTCAAAAAAATAGCACGCTGAAGAAAGGCGGTCGGTCGGACCGAGTCAGGCTGGCTTCTGTAGACGCTGCTGAGATAAAATCGTAACCTGGGGCAGTAACGTTGATCTGTGCACCTTCCCCCGCTTTCTAAATTGCAAGCTGCCCAAACTTCCTTAAGATAGTGTTTTGTAATCAAAAGACTGTAACAGTTGGGGGTTAGAGGAAGTGCAAAATTAATGATTTATTCATGTGATAAAATAGGCAAAATAATTTGAGTCTCTGAAAGGCAACTGTGCTTTAAGGTGAGGCCTTGTGTCTGTCTTCAGACCACAGCAATACGTGCGAGTTGAACTAACTAGCCTCGTGACTGGAACGGAACGAACGGCAGCGTTGCAGTCCAAATACTGACCTGACTCGCTAGGGCAGCTGTAATGATCATAGATCAGGCTTGTATGTGAAGAAAAGACTGGTTCGATCCCCACGGGAAGTAAAAACGCCCAGCAGAGAGCAGCATCACAGGAAACTGACGGTGCTCCTACGAGAATAAAAGTTTCCGTCAATGCTGATAGCTGAGAACTCGGTCTCGCTTAGAAAAGTGCACACTGCAGGGGTTAGATGATAGGTACAATAACGATGTTCAAGTGAGTAAAGCATCGGTTGGGATCGCGCTCTGCGCACATGTGGATAGAGAGCTTTTATCCCTTCGTCAAGTGACTCGGGAAAGGGGGACAGCACATTGCAAAGCACCTGAGCCGCTTCTGAAAATGGGGTTTAGAACCTTCTGTCTCTGACCGTCCCTGGGACTTTGGAGCCTACTTGTGTCAGGTACCCGCACGGCACTCGCTATCAAAGCGGTGCTTTGTACTGGCCTTTCCAGTCGGAGGGGAATAGCTATGAGCTATGTCCACAGGGGAGGTTCTTCCGCTATAGCTAATTGAATAAATAATCACACCCCTACTCAAATGATGGGTCTTGTCTACCCAGACTTTTCTCCGGTCCACATTATTTTTGAAATTG
Organism: Pelusios castaneus; assembly: GCA_007922175.1. Taxonomy (NCBI): domain Eukaryota; kingdom Metazoa; phylum Chordata; order Testudines; family Pelomedusidae; genus Pelusios; species Pelusios castaneus. The sequence continues at coordinate 5,940,037 of ML685879.1, read as the reverse complement.
GGACCCACGCTTCTTCTAAGTCACTATAGGTGCCCTTGAAAAGTTTACCCAGTACCTCTCCGAATGTTCTGCCCTTATCAGAAGCTGCCACTCGTAGGCAACAGATGATCGGACGTTGCGTGGTGATTATGCCGGATTTTCCATCTGTGCTGAGCAGCTAGCTCCCTGTGGCCCTTGCTCAGATGTGTTCGCCATTTGGGAGGGCACATGGCTAGCAGATTCTGCTTTGACTGCAAGAGCTGCACATGGAGATCGAGGACGTTGACCGTGACTTTTCAAAATGAGCATTGGCCACGTCCCTCAACTCTGAATTCTCTAGTGGACTTAAACAAAATCCTGCATTTTGCGCTGTCGCCTGGGGCGGAGACTTGCATTGAGAATGTTGTGCTCTAGCGGGTGTTCTCTTTACTTGACTGGTTATTGAGTAGAAGGGTGTACCTCAGTAAGCACCACATCTGCGACCCCTTTCATCGCAAACAAAAATCACTTGCGCCACATGGAAAGACCTTTTTAAAGGTAATCATACCTGGTTTTTTGCAGACAGAGGAGAGCTGTTTGTGTGGGGCAAGAACATAAGGGGCTGCTTGGGAATTGGAAGAATGGAAGACCAGTATTTCCCGTGGAGGGTAAGTACCAGCATTCAAGCACAAACATGCCAGAGTTAGGTGTGCTCACTAGTTGAAGTGTAATATAACAAGGATGAGTGAGGCCTAGTTTTAGACGTTGGCACTGAAAGGAATGTGAGAACTGCCCATGATCTTATTCATTCCTGACGCGGAGGGATGGAGACGGGTCAGAGCTGTATTTTGTCTCCAGTGTTGTTCTGGCTTTTTATACTTCAAAGACTTGGATTGTACTTAGATGTTCTCTATGCTAAAGAAATGGAGACCGCATGTCAGAGCTCAAGCCCTGTCCTGCAGATGGCCAGCATCTGCCTGTGGTGAGTAAGAATGTGTCGGACTTCATTGAAATTAAACAAAATCCCCAGACCTGTGTCCGCAGAGCATTGAGTTTGAAATGTGTCCAGTTCAGACGGGATTTTCATTTTCACCAGCTGTCACTCAACTGAACCTCAGGCTCCTAGGGGGACTCGTGTTGACCTTCCCTAGCAGAACTATCTAACTCTGTTTCCCAAACTCTGTTCTGTGCAACATTAGTACTAAAATAGTTGTTCTACGGGGGGGGAGCGGGGGGGTAAAATGTGATGCTGGCAATATTTTTCCTTCTAAAGCTTTTAAATCGACTTTTGAGCAATACATGTGGCTATTTTTCAGTACGAACCCAGTCCGGCATGTGTGTGTTCGGTCAATGTATTCCATGCCCCAAAGTGTTCTGTGGCTGGTCTAACTGAAGTGCCCGAATCATAGACAGCTATCTTTGCATATGAATTCTCAACTTCTGTGGCATGTGCACAAAGGTTTGGGCAGCTAACACCCTTTTTAAAAACAGAATAAGGGAAAGCCAGGAAAATATGCAAGCAGGGCCAGTTGTGTGCCCAAATGTCCTTAAACGAGTGAGGACGAAGCATTTACGACTCAGATCATTTAAGATTTGCTACAAAATTACACCGGCAATTAAATCTCCGCAGTAAGGTAAGTTAATTAAAAAGCACAAATGCTGAGTGTTTGAATTGTAACTCCCATTTCTCCCTGGCCATCTTTACTAGGGCAGGGGTGTGCATTAAAACCAGTCGGCAATAGGGGAGGCAAGATGCAATGCCCCTAGGTTGACACTAGCAGGAATGTTAGGCATCTCCCCGCTTAAGGGGAAGAGTCAGTCGGTGCTGGAACTAATTAGCAGCTGTTTGATTCCTCAGGGAGGACGCGGCATACCAAAATCTCTACGGTTTGGCTCTTGTAAAAATCACTTACGTGGCTAACGTGCTGGTTCTCACCGAGCCAAAAGCCTTGAACCGAGAGCAGACCCGGGAGGTGTCTATCTGTCCTAAGTGACTAGCGACGACAAGCTGTGTCCTGCTTCAACAAATCATCTTTCTTGGTTTGTGAAGCGGTGCTCTTTCCCGACGGGCTGGGATTGGAAGCCCTACACTTTCAGCTTGTTCCGTAACCGCTTTATATGTGCTTATGAAAAAATACTTGTCTGAGCCTGTAACTTTACCTTCAGGCTGAGCGTCTCGCACTTGAAACCTGGCTGGGGAGGGGGCTGGAGGCGCACGGCTGGCAGAGGCCGAAAGCAAACTCGGTTTTGTCTCTTGCAGGTGACGGTACCGGGTGAGGTAGTGGATGTGGCATGTGGAGTGGATCATATGATAACTCTGGTTAAATCATTTATCTAGCAGCTGTGCGTTTGCGACACAGGGATAAACGCGCACACACGGTGAAGAAACTCTCCGGCATCCTCACAGCCAGAGTCTCCGGTTTTTCTTTGGGATGGTGAAGAGACGAGCGCATGAAACGTTCGTCCTGGCTCCTGAGATAAGTCAAGGCAGCAATGAGGGGCTGTTTTTTGATCATTGTACCGTGGGTTCCTCTGGGGGGAAATGGCAGCGCTTGCATTACGTGGATTTACGCTCGCAGATAGCAGGAGAGCTCTAAATGGGTTGTGTTACGGCCATTGCTTGCAGTGATTGATGGTCTCAGCCAACCACACTTCCTACAGGCAAATTGTAACAGGGGCTGAAATAAAGTCATACAATGTGGCAGAACTCCTCTTTGATGTCAGTTAAATGACCAGCACTGCTTGGCCCTTGTTTTTGTGTCATTTACATGCGGAGGAGACAGCGAAAATAAAAGAAGCAGGGACCTGTGTTAATTTATGCTGTTCTCACAGCAGCGGCCGTGCCACCGTGTAGCCTAGAAGGGCAGATTTTCCGTTCACAAAGCGAATCCACTGCTTTCAGGGGTAGTAGCTAGGTCAGTAGAAGAACTCTTTTTCCTCAGTACAGCAGTGTCTACAGTGGGGGTCATGATTGCCCAAACTACGCTGCACAGGACGTGTGAAAATTATTTGCAGCCCTGAACAATCTCATTAGGGGTTCTAATGTTTAGGTATAAACCTGACTCGGTGGCCACATTACCTGAGCCGAGGAAGAAACAAACAGCTGGGAGAAAGCAGGAAGAAACACGTCAGCGGGGGGAGAGGAAGGAAGAGAGAAACAAAAAGCTCAGAAAACCCAAAATTTGTCCTCTTAGGTTCTCTTTTCGTTTCCTTTTCTCCTCTGTCTTTGTCTTTCTACTCTCTTAGGTCCTTTTCTCCTCTCTTTCTTGGGTTTCTTTTCTCTCTCTCCACTGCGGTTCCCTTTCTCCTCCTTAGTTTCTTTGTTTCCGTTTGTTCTCTTTTCTAGTGTCTTCCTTATTAGTAGATAAATACTGAGATGGCTTACAGTAGTGATGGGAGCCAGCGCGGGGGGTTATTTAAATAGTAGAAGGGGACCGAGACATGCTCTTTCCACAGTTAATAGTTAGTGGGACTAGCTCGCTACTTGCCCCCTTCGTAGAGAGGGGACAAGACACTAGCCAGCTCCTTATTTAGCTGGATACAGGGTAGCTACGGGGCCGAGCGGGAAGGGCCGGGTCCCGTTCGCTGGGGGGGGCTCGGCCTGCATGGACGGGGCGTTAGTTGCGGGTTCAGGTGGTCCGGCGGCGCTAGGACCGGCGCGGCCGTCTAGCGATCAGACCGCCCGCCCGACCCTGCCGCGAACCAAACAGCGTCCTCCGCCCGCGGGAGAGGCGGGCGCATTAAGGGGCGCTGACGTCCCCGATGGAGCGCGGTACCGGCCAATGGGGGCAGGGGCGGGACTTTGAAGGCGGAAGCGGCTCACGCACGGGGAGCGGCGGCTGCTGCTGCATCCGGAGCAAGGGAAAGGACGGACGGCTGCAGACCGGCGCGCGACCCCCGCAGCCCCCCCGGCGGAACCGCAAAGAGCGCTGAGGCGGCGGCCAGGGTCTACGGCGACAGAGACGGGACAGGAAAGGGGACAGAGCGAAGCGGGGCGGGAGGGGCCCGGGCGGGGCTGGGGGCAGAACGGAGCCGCCGCTTTGTTTGTTTGTTTGTTTGTTTCAGGCCGGACCCGCCGAGGGACCAGAGGCCGGCACCGGAAGCCCGGCCACGGACTGCGTGGGACCCGCCCGCCGCCCAGCCAGGTGGGGGTCTGTCCTCTTCCGGTCCGTCTGTCCGGTCGTCCCCTTCTCCGTCTCTTCATCTCAGTCCCTTCCTTCTTTCTCCTCCTCTTCATCTCTGTCCCTTCCTTCCTCCTCCTCCTCTGTCCCCTTCT
>ML685879.1:5867130-5905803 GCA_007922175.1 Pelusios castaneus | reverse complement strand
TCCCACGAAAGCTCATGCGATTAATAAATCTGTTAGTCTTTAAAAGTGCCACAAGACTCTTTTGTCTTTCTACAATAGACTAACACGGCTACCCCTTTGGAATTTGACAACATTATTTAGTCACTAAAACTTGCAGATTTAAGAATGAGCAATCCTGGCGGGATGATGGCAGGGATATACTCAGGAAAGGGAAGGTGTTTTCTTAATGAGCTACAGAACAGAACCACGGCCTGCGTCGTCACATCAAAGTGAAGTGTTCCTAACATACAAAGGACAATCCGGACGCTTCTATTGCAGAACTGTCTTTTTTGGTAAGCTGAACCTACAAGCAAAAATCTCCACCACTGAGATGTTCCCGAAAACTGACTGGACATGGTGTCAGTCTATGTGAAACGGCACACCACACACACAAAACGCGATGGAAGGAAAGCATGGAGAATAGCTCCGTGTCAGGAGACATTCAAAGTTCAATTATTTATTCTATACAAGACTAGTTAAATAAAACCATCTCTGCGTATTGCTGCAGGTTAACCAATAACGGCCTAGAACGGCCCCGGTACACCTGTGGGGCCACAACAACGCATTATGCTTAAAGTTCTCTCTCTTTTACCACGCAACCCAGTCTTTCTGGAAGGTAATCCTTGCGACTTTTCCAAAGGTGGACCGGGGCAGCTCTTTACAAAAGGACCCTGCAGCAGTATTGCTAACCTCAAGCATTCAAAACTCATGAGGCTGGACTCAAAATAAAACAACCAGAATCTTTTTCAAATGATAAATTTTGGATGCCTGTTCCTTGTCTTCTAGTTTCAGAACTTTTTGCTTTTCTTACAACCAAGACTGATAAAAACTTATTTTGGGGCAGGCGGAGGGGGGAGGCTGAGATTCTCATGTATTCATGATAGCAGCAGCTGAGGCTTTAAGGAAAAAAACACCTAGCATCAGGCAACAGTGTTTTAGGTACTGCAGATTGAAAGAAATCAGCTCTTAAAAAGAGCCATCTTGGTGCACTGCAAAGGGAAAGCATTTAGTGTTAAACCCTGAATTTACTACTGCGTTTTGACTCTCAGCATTCTCAGGCACGTAGAGCCCAAGGTGGCAGATAACTGATACCCAAACATTGCCTAAGCAATTTGCCAACAGCATCAGTCTCCTCTGCCTGAGAAGGTGACATCTGTCACTAACGATTAAAAGGGTCTCTGTGGCCTATGGATATTATGGGACCCAGCATGTGGCAAACCCAGCTTGGACAGAGTGGTCTTCTGCTTTTAATTCGTGCCTATAGACACATCTGTTCAATGCACATGCATGCAAAATGGGAAGTGGACATCCACATTTCTTAGGCAGCTTTCCTAACCTCAGCCTGTACATAGGCGAGCATATATATGCACACAACGTGATTGTATTTGGCAAAAGGAGTGCTGGATTTTACTCTCTAGCTGGTAAGAAAAGGTTTAATCCACTCCACCATTTATAGCTGGCACTCTAACAGTTAAGAGAGATGCTTTAAGCAGCTTACTGGAATAAAAACCTACACCAGAAAATGACTTCTCCTTCAATGAATTCTGCAGGACATATTTTTGCTTGGGAGACAGCTGCTGACATTGGCTGGACTATTACCTCCCCCACAATACCATTACTCCCATGACGAGCAGGCGAACGCCGCCTAACCCCCAACACACACACACATTTTCCATCATTCCTGCAACATTGCTGAGCTGGTGAATGCGGCGACTCTCGTGAAATCACGGCCTACAGGACATGAGACATTACTTGCCACATCTCTGCCTTCTTCGCTCTGTTGTTAAGGCTCTGCATTTCAGGAAGATGTAGTGCATAGGCAAGAGGGATGGGGCTGGCCCTCAAAAGAATGCCCCATGACAAAGAGAATGAGAACATACAGCTAGGGAACGACTTAACCTGGGGGACCTCTCTCTTCACTGGCTCAAGACCTACCCAGCGCACCAACCCCACTCTCCTTTGGTCCAAAGACTAGCGATAATGCTGGTCAATGAGGCCCCGCTCCTGCGATGAGCTCTGCGCAGATGTGCGCTGGATCGGTGCTCCGGCACAGTGCCCCAGGTCTTCCCTCAGAGACAAAGATGCTCTGAGGTTTTTGCTGGGGAAGAGGTTGCAGCAATAGAAGGGTTTACTGAGTACTTCCACTTCGGGGCAGGCTAACTCTCTCCCCAAGGCCGGCTCCATGAGACGGAACTGCCGTATTCTGACTGTGGCTTGGGATGAAATGGTTGTCTCTTTTTTTTTTTAAAAGGCAATTCAGTGTTGATTCGCAACTGAACCAAAGCTGCCTTCATTCTTTTTTGCAAGATTAACAGAAACAAAATGATTTCTTCTGCATTTTTCCATTTTGCCTCTCACCTCTCCTCGCTGCAAACTCAGACATCTTCACTGGCAAAAGCGAACCAACCTTCCACGCTTGCTCCTCAGGAACGACTCAACGGCCTGATGCCAGGAGCCCTCGCCTGCCCCGCACAAACAGAAGTAAAAACCCTGGTGCCCAAACACTTCACCTGCCTAGCATAGTCAGAAACCAAACTTTGACCCCATTTACCACCCGCAGGGGTCCCGCCTGACGTAAAACAATTAAGTACAGCCTTTCATTCTGGTTACTGAGCGAAGGGCCGAATTCTGCTCTCACCTGCAATGGTTTTATATCGGCAGCTGCATTCACTTCTGATTTATTCCGGTGGGAGTGTAGGGACAAGGCCGTGTGTGAACTACTGCAAGTGACACGCGGGTTCCAAAAAGATTAGGGTGATCTCAGGTCAGACCCTCAGCCGGAATAAACGGCCGTGCCTACATCGAAGTCAAGGATGCTTTGTCAACGAACACCAGCTGAGGATCTGGCCCAGCGACGACATCTACATCAGTGGAAGCAAAAACTGCCAGTGTATTGTGGAAGAATTAATAAAACAGAAATGGCACCTTTTGAAGCGTCCATTGTGGATAGCTTATGCAGCTTAGCGCTTTATTCCACAGATAGTTTCATTGGCTTCAATGGGACTACTCGATTTTTAACACAATTTTTGGAGTAAAGGTACAAGACTGTCTTACGGTATCAGAATCCAACCTCAAGTCCCTAAATTGGAGAGGAAGGCAAGGTTCCCACAGGAGAGATTTGGCAGATGCAGGAATACCTGGATAATCATAGCATACTAGAACACGAAGCCAAAAGCATTTAAATTTACAGAACAAATTTACCGTCCTCTCCAAATGGAGCTTTCCATAATGCTGCGTGTTCTCTGTGCAACTTTCCCTCTCCTCGGAACTCATCTTCAGCGGGAAAGCCCGGATGTGTGGGGTCTCTCCAAGTCTCTATCTAGCAAAAGCATGTGTGTGTAGGTAAGGCTCTGCACTGCCTTGTAGAGCCAAGAAAATAAAATCTAGGATTCAAGATAAACCGAACCCGATTAATTACTCCAGGAGGGTTTCATTGACTCCTGTGATCGCCATGTCCAGGAACGTTTCTCTTCTATAACGTGTCTTGAAGAACACTGTGTGTTTCACATGGCAGGTCCTGAAGAGTAAATTACTGCTAGACTTCACTTGCTTACCCTTGCCCGAGTCTGACATCAAACTGGGAGTGAACCAAAAAAAGGCCCCACACCGAATTGGTGATGTGAACTAAGCCTCCCCACAGGAAGGAAAAGAAGAGGTTATTCCATAACTATCTTGACACCAATAATCAAGAATTATTCAGAAAAGAAAAAAAAAATCAAGCTTGTTTCTTAAGGGAGGAGAAAAGAAAGATACCCAGACTTCTCATGTCCAATCAGGTCAGACACATGTCGATAGCCTGAAGTGGTTTATAAAAGCAAAGAACCAGAACTAGTTGATGTTTTTGGTAAAGTATCTTCCCATCTGCGTTCTTACCAACACCATTCTAGCTAGTCAGGAGAGTCCCATTAGGAAATGCAAGAACAAGAAACTTTCCAACGTCTTATTATGAACACCTCTCCCACACCTTCACTGATTTAAACACCCAATCATGGCAATAAACACAAAGGTTCCAGTACAGAGCAACGTCTGTTTTGCCAATGAATCATCAACAGCCAGATCTTCCCAAAATTGCTTGTTTCTAAAAAACTGAACCTTTCCGTGATAAAACCCAGTTAGAATGCCCACCAGCACACAGAGAGCTGGAACAACTTCACACCGAGCTAGCTGATTTGTTAGTCCTACAGGCTGAAGTTTGAAAGCTGCCTGGTTGCTTTGAACAAAAACTGCTTATGGACTTCAAAAAATAAAATAAATTCAGGTCCCAGGTCTACATCAGTTCACACAAGCAGGCGGAAGCCCTATTTTAAGCCAAATGGACTCTGGGGTTTGAACAGGCACTTGGAAACATTCTTCACTATTTAGTTGATAAAGCAATTCCACGCAGCAATTAAAAGAAACACAGCAAGGATGGTCTTTTCTTAAAAAGTGATCTACCTAATGCAGCAAACCGAAAAGGAAAGGAGTATTTCCGTAACTGACAAAAACAAAGATTAGCCTTCGGATACTTTGCCAAGAACATTTTTAAAGGTCTCTGCTTACCAGGACCAGTAAAAAAACCACTGCTTCATCATGTTGGGTCTTCTGCTCCCCCCTTTTAAAAAACCTTTGAGAAATTCAGACAGCACCTAACTATTCATATTGCCTATATACTTGATTGAAAAATATATGGTGACTATATGTGTGTATACATTACTTATTACATAGAGACACACCCAGTGTGTATCTAGAAAATATGCACACATATACTCACACAGTATATATTAACCTATATTGCTCAAGTATATATGCTCTGTACAGTATATATCCATAGAAACAGAAAACAAATGCATTTATATATGTGTACAATAGATACATACTAGTTTTTCTCTGTAAACATTCTATATGAATACACACACACACACACACACACACACACACACGCACAACAGAAAGGAATTTGCAGCTAAAATCCAATAGAAAAAGACAAAAATTAATCCTTGCTATGTAGTAACACACATCAGAGGTTTGTATTTCTAAGAAAACAAAGGCCTCAGAGAAATAAGGAAAGAGACTGAGAACTGTTTTCCCCTGCACCCTTTCAGAAACAGATGCGCATATAAACATTTTGGTTGTTGGTGAATTTTTGTGCAACGGAAGAAAGATGGGGTGAAAAAATGAAGAGGATTCTACCAAGTTAATATAAGCTTCATAACCTGAAATGAATCAGGCACCACAGCTGAATAAAATACCCCGAACAAAGGGAGCCTCATGCAGTTAGGTTCATCTCTTCCAGGTTCAAAGCAGAGCCATGGTTTTATTTCTGCAGAACGCCTGAAGGAATGCACAATCACTCCAACACGTTTTTCTCCCACTCTTCCCTCATATGGATAATGTTAAAGGGATAGAGAAATTCCACCAATCCTTCCAGAGATACAAGCGTTCCAAGGCTTTAAAAAACCAAACCAACTCCAACCCTTAACAGATAGCTATTTTTGCACAAAATCAGATGCCAAATAAGTGCGTTCAAGGGCAGCAGCAGGGCCAAAGGGATGTGGCAGTTCAGTTCACGCCCTAGGAAAGGGCCCTTTTCTTTCTCCACTGCTGAGACAGCAGCTTGAGAGCATCTTGGATCCCCTTGCAGGACAGTTCTGCAATGCTGGAGACAAAAGGAGGCGCCAAAGCTCATTGCACTTGAGTAAGCACATAGTCTGCAATCAGCAGGTAGCACCGAGAGGAAGAAGCATCCACTAGAGATTTCATCAGGTGCTAAAAGAGGGTTTCTGGACTTTTTTTGACCGAAGTCCTGACATATCAATTAAAGAGACCCTCTCTCACTTCCACCGCACACAGCTAGTGTAGCCTGCAGAGTAAACAGCCGCTGAAACCCTACAAACAACACACAGCTCCTGTACTAGCTAGACATGGGCCAGAACAGGCTCCAGATCTGAATGCTCCCCAAATTTGGGTCTGGGGTTCTGGTTCAAGCCCATTACAGAGATATGCTCAGCCCACGAAAATCCCATTCGCATCTTGAACTAGTTCTAAGGGATCCGACCTGGCACCAAACTTGACTGTTTCACTCGTGTCTACAGGTGCTGGGTGCGTCACTTTCAGGCTGTCTTGACGTATCACGGTAACTTTGATCAAGCAAGCGTGCTCTGAAGCTACAGTGGCATTAGCTAGCAGCCTTGAGTACGATCCCATCTGAAATCCGAGTTGTTCTTTGAGCGCTGCTCACATCCATTCGGATGTAGGTGTATACGTGCCGCAGGGCATGGTCTCTTGGAAATCTTTTTGCCGTAGCCTATCCCCATAGGATCAGTGGCCACTGCCCCCTGGGGTCCTGCGCTCCTCAGTTCCTTCTTTGACCCCAGCTGCAAGCTTAGTTCACATCATCAGAATGCAACTTCTCTATTGCATTGGCTCTTCCAAGAACCTGTAGCTACCATGTCAAATTTTCCAGACACAGTCGTCCAAAACAATTCAGGTTTTCTGGGATTATCAAGACAAAAAGAAAGGGGGAAAACAGCGTTCATCCTATGGCAACTTTAGAGATACTGAGATGCTCAATATCAAACCATGCCACGCGACTCTTCCAGGCTAACTTTTTATGACCGTGTATCGACCTGTCTTGTAAAAAGAGTTTTAAAGCACCCCATAGACATCCATAAATCTTGTAAATTTAAGGCCCACTCCCTTGAAAAAAAAAATACTGTCCTCCCAAATAGCCTGAGTGGACAGTGTAAATAACAATTAAAACAAGATCATTCTTCTTCTTTTCTTTCTGTTAAGGCTCACTCAAGTTACTGTGCATTTCAAGTAATCTCTTCATATAAACGTCATCACCCTTAGGGACAAGCATTGTCACACAGGGAGGGTAACAAATGTCTCTGGTGCATAATAAACTGATTAATAATCATTTTCCAAAACCTTTATCAGCAAAATCTTCTAACCTCACAAAAGTGAAAAAAACGAAACAAGACAACCCCTCCCAAACAAAAACAACCCCCCCCAGTCTGGAGTTCTGCTACACTAAGTTAGATGGCAAGCAGCACACGAACAGCTTTGCTTCAAGGCGTCATCGTAACACTGCAGGGGACACACGTCCTGCCCCAGTGGATAAAAACCCCAGGGGCCCACTACGTCGTATCTGTGACTAGCATTTACACAGTGCTCCAGGGGCAGTTGGAAATCTGCCTAAAGGGGAAACCAAAATGTCCTTTTTAAGATCCAGTTCAGTGACGCGCTTGAGTACAGCCTTAACCTTGAACACGTTGTTAAGTCATTGAAACATAGACAGGTGTCTACAGTGAAGGGCTTCATTAAATGGAGAGGGTACTGAATTAGGGCCGAAAAAGGAAAGATAGCTTTGTTATTGCCTAAAGATGCTCTAGCTCCATGACGTGTTTAACTGATGCGTGACAGGCCGAGGAAAAGGATTCCCAGTTTACTGGAACATCAGCGCTAGAGTGGGCATCTCGACACATCAAATGTCAAAGCCTTAATCCCCAGCCCTCCCCAACCCTTGTGTAATCTGAATAACACAGTAAGCACCGAGTGTGTGTATATCTAGGCATGTTCCATAAACACACACATGGATGAATAGGTACCTGTTACGTACAGTGCTTAACAGGCTGCTCATTAAAGCCAACAGCCGGAAAAAATTCAGAAAGACGAAGGTGATTCCTCCCAAACTATTCCAGAATTCCTTAATTAAAGGAATTATCCACAATTTCTTAACTTAAAAAAAGTGCGTCTGTATGAGAAATAGGTTCAAAAAAGTGACAAACTTAATTTCTCAACTATAAAACAAGAGGTCTGTGAATGTCCCTTCTCACAGATCTACCCTCCAGCAGCTTCGCCCATGCTCTCCTGACAGTGCCAGGTTTGAAGGGGGCCGAAGAAGACGCCTGGCGCCAAGTAGAGTCTAGGTTACTGAACTTCATTCTCACTGGCTCACGGCTTTTTTTGCGAGGGGTATCAAAATGGCAACGCGTTCACCGAAAGCCTTGGCTGCACAAGGATGCCAACTCACGTGGAAAGACAATGGAGCTCGGAGCTACCCCGGGCGGGTCCTAATTGGAGGAAACCATGAACAAAGGACTCTTGGGACACTTCTTTACCCTTGCGAATGGATCGTGAATAGAGATGCGGGAGAACGGTGCCAAGGGAATGAAAGTGGCTCAGTGGGAATGGAGTTGAGTGGTTTGAAGCAGACCTCACTTGCAGCTACGAAGCTTGCTAAGCACGTGGGCCTCATGGCAACCACCCTCCTTGTTAAGAGCCTGGGGATAGGAAAAAGGGAAAGGAAGGGCATGAGGTAATGGAGATCAAAGCACTGCAAACTTTCTTGCGCTTGTCAGGATGCCAGAACATGATGCAGTAGCAAGAGGATGTTGAGGGACGGTAGAAAATGGAGTTAGTAGCTATAATTTCAACAGCACAGAGAGGCCTCTGCAGTACAGAGTGGCAGAAAACAGCCCTTCATAAAGAATCACGCTGCAATATTATCTTTGCAGCTGATTCTGAATTGCAGAAGAAAAAAAGTTTATTTCCCACCCCCTCACAACATCGAACTGTGAAGGAAAATAGTACCCGATTATTATTCTACCTAAGCATAGATCACAAAGGATTGTTACCATTTTTATGTAGTCTGATGCCAGTAGAAAGATCAATACAGATTTGTTTTTCCTTTTAATTTCACATTTCTTTCATTTATGCTTTTTGTGCACTCTGCTGAGAACCAAAAAGCCCTCTCCCCTCAAGTGTCGTTTTGAAGCTCTACCTAAAGCTACTGTGTCCACTGTATGCAATCTGGTGACACGTCTGCATTTCAGTAAGAGACTGCATGTCTCCATGCAATTCCTCTCACACCACGAAACCAGGAAATCATTTTGCTTTGGAGTCAAACGTCAGGAAACCATCAGATCTCCCTTCCCGTCCACTTTTAAGAAAGAAAGAAAGAAAAATAAGCTTGCTGGAGCTGCTTTCTGCTCCTCAGTTCACAGTCTCTGTTCACGGCACCTCAATCTCTCTTCCCGGAGTCAGATTTCTCAAGAAATACTGTGAGTAAAAGAATAATAATAATAATAAAAAAAGCATCTGCAACCAGCTCAGAAGATTTCTAATGCTTTTCGGCTTGACTGACTTGGAGTGCGTTGATGACGCCATTTATATTTTCTTCAGGTACCTGTGGAAAACCAGAGAGAGAGAACGTTTCCAGTAAAAGCCACTGAAGGACAAGTGTGGAGAGAGAAGCTAGTTAAGAAAGGCAGAGCACAAAGCTAACATGGTTAATGAACATCATATTTACCTTGGGCAGATACTTGAGCGCCACAGTTAATACAGAACAGATGTTCCCATTTTATATTCATCATCTGGTTTTTAGGGATCTTAGTAACAGACTGCCTTGTCCTATGGGTTTTGGCCAGAAGAGCTGGCAAGTGACTAGGCAGTAGATTCATGCTGCGTACTACACATGGCTGAGAAAGGCCACGTAAAAAAAGTATCTAGATTTTTCTTAGGTTCCAGGTTGCTTGCTCCCACAGCCCCTCATGAGTCCTTCCCAGCAGTGACGCAGTCCACTGGCCAGGAGAATAACATGTTGGCCCCTCTGTTTTTTAAAAGCACTTCCTTTCAGCAATCCTCAATGACACTGCTGGCAGTTGCAGCCAGCTCTCCTCATCACATGCCTCTTGCATTGCCCAATGGAGGAGCAGACGCTGACAGCCCCAGCCGGTGAGGGAAACAGGAGAGAGAAAGAAAAGAGAGACACGATGGCCCCGAAGGGGCACGCAGCTGATGACGCTGCACAGTGCTCCTACATCGGATCTGGTCAAAGGGGGCTGTGGTCTCACCTGGACCATCCTGGTCTGTGCCTCACATCAGGCAGCTAAAAACTCAACTTTCAGAGAAGAGCCGGAAAGGGGAGAGAGACGTAAATGTGGCTAGAATTCTGAGAAGGCCTTAGAGTATTTATTGGTGACCTCTTACTGCAAAAGATAAATGGGGCTTTACGGGCATGGAAAGACTCAACATCCGTGTCTCAAAGAGTTTGCACGCTCAGCCCAGTCCTGCGCTGACCTGAAACCTAGGGGAAAGCCTGGTAATATTGCACAGAGTAGGTTACAGGAATGGGGCCTAAGATAACACAGGAGAAAAGAAGAGATGGCAAACACGAGAGGGAAGAGAAATGGAGAGTAACATAGGAACAAGTAGGTGATTTGATGAGCAGTGCACATATCTTCAGGCCTCCGTGGTATTTTTTTAGGACGAGAATTAGTGTAATATTAAGGCATGTCTAGAACGAGAGGACACTGTCTAGAGCCAGCCTTGCGCTAGATAGGTCGGATGAAGGATAAACTTGAGAGGACGGAGAAATCATCTACTTGACTTCACGAAAAAAAATTAAAAAGGACAAACCTCTGTTATATTACATTGAACTGCTGGTCACAGACAATGATGCTCTTAGACTGTCACTGGTAACTTTATGTTATCTCAGTCTCTCATCTTGCCCAGCATCTTGAATGCTTGATGGGAAGAAACTATCTTGCTTCTCTTAAGGATAATACGAAGATTTAGGCATTAGTATTGCAAAGTAATCCTCTCTCTGCCACCAAGGAATGAAGATGCATTTATTTCTGCGTCAGGTCTTCTGCACAAGGCAGAATCACAGGAAGGCAGAGTGAGCCTGCCCCAATTTGGCGAAGGGGCTTTGAAGACGTGCATTGATCTATCTCTTGGTTTAAAAACAAAGATGTCTGTGGAAGTCAAGGCAGCTATGCCAATCACCAACTGAAGAGCTGGGCTAAATTTTTTTGCTGGCCAGGAATGTGTATAGTCCCCAAGTGAAAAGTCTGTCTGGCTATCCAGCTTTCCTTTGGTGTAGACTTTTTACCTCTCACCTGGCCTGCAAAAGCATCATTTGCCTGAACAAGTTTTATAGGTGTAACAAACCCACCTATTAGCCAGTGGGTTGGTTGATACACCAACTAGGGAAAGCAAAATAGGGCCCCCAAGTTAATTAGAGCTCTGGACGAGGCCCTTTCCACAGCCCTGGGTTTTTAAAAAGCAAAGCAGCTTTGAAAACAAGAGCAAAGCAATTTGCAACACCTAGTAACAACCTTCAGCAGGCTGGGAGGGGAAAGGAGATACCGTTCTCTCTGGGAGTCTGTCCTTCCTTATAGCCCCACCCTAGAGCATCTAAGGGAGAGGCAGGGCACTGCATTTCTCCTTGTAACCCCTTCCTGCTGGGGCCCAGAGAGCATTTTTAAGCCTCATCAAGCCTTCCTTGTGTGACTTTCTCTTCCAGCTCTTTAATTCCAGGCACTGGACAAATAATCCCGGAAGTCACATCCTACAGCCAATGGGAAGAGAAACAATATCTGTACACAGACATTCAGCCGTCTATTAACCATTCAAACGAACACAATTTCTCCCTCTTGGGTACACGGAGGCGGAAGAGCGGGACAGAACAAAGAACCACATGCTGTCATAAAACATTCTCGTTTCTGCCAGGGGTACAGATACTAAGAGACCTTGACGGAAGGAGCAGGGCTGGGGGAGAGGACACCACATACATTTAATCTCTGAGAAACATCATCTGTGCACAGCAGTGCCAGGCCGGTGCAAATGTTTTAATTATCCACCTAGGGAAAGGAGGGATCGCCAAGAGTCAGATCGAGGTCTCCCACTTATAGAGGAAGACTATCTTCCCAGGAATAGACTCAGAGCTGAACTAACACAAACAAGATTCAGGACAGTTCAGAATACGTGGTATCAACTGCTCAAGACCTTCCCAACCTTCAGCATGCTCAGAGGGGAGACAATACATTCTTCTCTCTAACTGCCCGCACACCAGCTGCTCCTTCATGGGCGCAACAGTAATATTAGGCAGTTCGCTAAGTTGTGTCATAAATTAAGAAGAGCAGGGAAGGAAGAAATGAGCTGCTTTCCTTTCCTGCCTCCCCCAATTTAATCTTAATAGCTCTGGCAGACTCCCACAACTAGAAAGAACCGACTGAGGATGAGATGCACTCTCGAGGAGAATATCAAATATTTTGGCAAGTCTTTAGAGCTCCCTCCCCTTGGGACTGAAGAACCTCTGAAGCATAATGGAGCTGATGTGCCTCAAGGATAGGTGTCCAAAACAAGAGAGCTCTCAAAAGACATCCCAAGTGTTTGCACACTAGGAGGACCTTAGCAGCAATCAGTCTCCAGGCGTCAAAGCCCCTGCAGCCCTGCAAACTATAGAAGAGTGGTGTTAAAAGCCAGAGAGGTAGGGCCAAGAATCCAGGAGAGGCCTCGCCCATCAAAGGACAACTCAAGTTAAGAAACGCAGCGCTAAACGCCCAGCCCTCCGGAGCTGAGCCACCTTGCCGAGCACGCAGGTTGTGGACGAAGAGCTAACTTGTGAAAATGCATCTTGGCAGAGAGTTTTGAGAGGCCAAGTGGAACAATTTTCTTTGGCTGGAAAGGTGTCCTGGACAATGCGCTAAAAGGAAACGTTGCAAGGAAAATGAGAGAACACTGACTTATGCTGGATGGCATGAGCAATCAGTAGGCCTCTCTTGGGTGGTGGCCTAAATAGTTGAGTTAATCTCGGCCAAGGAGGCAGAAAGCCTAAAGGTGTGGGGGCAAGTGGAGAGACTTTTAGATGTAAAATTGCTGCAATTGCATGGCAGGTCATCTGGACACTGGTCGTAATTTAAACTATCTGGAGTTACCTCTGCAAACAGCTGCTTTGCAATCAGAACGACTCAGCATCTCCCTGGATCCGCAATGACAGCCAGGAATGCTGGGCAAAGCTAACAGTATTGACTTTAAAATAGGGTTTCATTGGTTTATCTTATCGGTGTAGTTAATGTTCAAGAAAATAAGCCAAGTGTATACCACAATTTGACCTTTGCTATCTGGAATAATGTTTATTTTCACTCTGTACACATACGCCTATGGGCTGTAAATGGATTATGTCAACTGTGAAAGGCTGAAGTAATTAGTTTAAAAAAAAAAAAAAAGCCCGGGACTTACTGTGTGAGCTTTTACAGGTCAAAAGTCAGGGCATTATAACAAGCCTATGGTGATGTAATGGGAACTGTAATGCAGACAAGGAAGGACAAAAACCCCCCAGAAAAACACCCAGTCACAAATTTATGTTCGCTGAGATCACCACACGGACTGTTGATCTGCAGCCCCGATGAGGAACAGACCGAAACCAAACTCCATCCTGGCCATGTCTTGCAGGTGCAGCACTATTCTGACTTGGCACACTCTCTAGGGAAAGTTTTTCAGAAAACCAGTGCACCTAATTTGTACGTACGGTTATGCTGATTGTGCACGCAACTGCAACTGCATTAAGTCACATGACTGTGTGCATGTTTTCTAGCAAATCCAACCCTGGATTTTCCGTCTCTGTTGTTTGCACAGGTTCAAACAGAAACTGCCAGGTGTGTTTTCAAATCTGGTCTCCAAAGTGGCAGGCAATGTGGTCAGGACCCCCAAGGAGCTGAGAAATGGAGCTTTCAATTCTTTCTGCACTAGTGGCAGTTTTCACATGCACTTGCAAAAATACACAGCAGGCTTTTTATCTAGCCACCACTGCAATGTGCTGAAGAGCAAGAGCACTTGTTTGCAAGGAGTTGGCATGGCTGGAAGGGCGACCACAGGTAGGAGGCCTTCTCAACATGGAATAAGCAACCACACACACAACAACAACAAAGAAAATCCCAGCTGAAGGGGCTGTACTGTGCCAGCTAATGCAGAAAAAACCTTATACGTCTCTCCCCCTTTCTGCAGATGCAGTGCATAACACGTTACAGGGATTAACCTCCTGCTCCAGCCCTCATTGCACCACACAGCGTTTGACTAACAGTCATTGAAACCCAGCGGCCCAGAGCGGCTTATCATCTACCTTGTGTGCCGAGTTGAACCCAATTTGCAAGCAAACGATGAGGGCTATTGGAGGCAGGTAGTCAGATGACGCAGAGACAGCTCTGGTGTTACTCGTTAAGCGGCACTTGGCTTATAAAGAGGGAACTGGGCGAAGAACACAGCACGACAAAGAGAGGTACAAACTACCTGTTCTCCCTAATCTCAGCCACGCCCAAGCAATGGACAGCCATCAAGCTGTCCACGTGCCAAGTTTTAGATTTGGGTGCGCAGCAGGGGAGAAAGGGTGAAAATTGACTAGCTATCAGGCACTCCTCATTACTCCACCCCTCTGAAACGGACTTTAATTAAATGGTCACTCAGCAGCTGATGAAAGTCTTCAAGAATATCGCGCTCAAGCAGCCTCTGGTCAACAAGACACCCTACGGTGGTTTCTGGCCTCTCTGCACTTGGCTACATCAGGTCTGAGGCACTTTCACAAGCAGTTCTCAAGAGAAACGCCAAGGATATTTTTGTCCTGGGGAAAAGACTAACCACTCTCCCATCGACTCCGCTGAGATACTGCGATACTTACCAAGGCGTGATCGAATTTAAAGGTACTGATGTAATAGGCTGGGATGTCGGAGGCGGCCAACGGCTCAGAAATCTGAGCGACAATTCCACATTCATCTAGGGGAAGACAAAGAACAAAAAATAACATTCCCAACAGAGCTCCACCGAGGGAAAGCCCTCCTACGTCTAACTAGCCCCTGATAATGATGCAACAGGAGCTGAAACCCACCAGCTTTAACGCAGGAGAAAGGGGTGGGGGAGCAAAGGGCCACGGTCTTCAACTTTTGAGCACAAGAACTTGCCAGCGGGGCAACGGAGGCCTAAGCTCCCTCCTTGGCTCTGGATGTACGATGGTGGAGCCCTTCACTGATGATAGAACAAGGGAGCAGCTACCCAGACAAACAGAACTGGATAGCATTGCCATCGCACATGACAGTTCACAACGGGCATTTCGGTGCTTAGCCCCCTCACGTCTGCATTGCTATGGAGTGATTAAACGTGAGATAAGGAATGGGAAATATTGCAGGTAACAGGTTTGTATAATTCCTTAAAAAGCCGCTTAATTCCAGCTGCTTGGCTTCTGAAACCTCGGGCTTCCCTTAGGAATCTGGGTTGAGTCCGAGTTAACGTGGCTGTTGCAGTCAGATTTCTTTGTGTACGTTAACTGATCTGGATTCTTGCAGCAGCTGAATAAAAAGCAGGAGCACTCCCACTAACTCACCCCAGCCAGGGTTTTGTCATCGTGGAAGTGTAACACATTATACTGGTACCTAATTGATCAGCTGGCTGTTTACATACCAAAGCCAAGCGGTTGCCCGCCAATCCGGACCATCTTCCAGAGTTCTCCAGACGCACTTGTAAACAACAAATTATTGGGAAATCTACCAAAAAAAGTGAAAGACTGCAATCAAAACGAGTTGTAACAGACACCCTTTACACCAAAATGAGGGAAGGCCTCTTCCAGGTCTCTAGCTAGGCTTGGCAGGGGTAGATTTTTATTGCAAAACGTCAGCTTCTCCATACACACACAAAGCGATGTGAAAATATCGCCACTGATGCTAATAGAAAATTACAGATAGGCAAAGAAAGAAAAAGTTTGCTGGAGAACCTGAGTTTGACTGAAGGATATTTGCTGTGTTTATTTTGGTATGCGCTGTTGACAATTTATATTTTAAAGGTTGTAAAAGCTTTAACTTTTTGAATCTCAATGTCTACTGTCATTTAATAATGTCTGACAATTATCTGACTCTTTTTTGCAACAGTGAAAATTTAAATGAATAAATAGTGCCTAAACCATGCAGTTTTACAAAACTGTGAACATTTAAAATGATACAAATCTTAAAAATTGCTTTAAAATAAACATCAATATTACCTGCCAACTTTATTTTTAAAAAATATGGAATTTTGGAAAGCTTATCAGGAGCCCCACCCTGCTTGAAATGGGCAAGGAGTGGCAAAAGAGAGAAGTTGTTGAAGTCAAACAAGGCAACTAGTACAGATGAAGCTATCTCTAGGTTTTCTACTGCAAACATTACTTTGACGCGGAAAAGCTTTGAGTGTGCATGTGAGCAACAGAACATGCATGTACATGTGAGAGAACACAGGAGTGTGCTGAAAAAAATTCTGCTCTCCATACAGGCAAATTCAGGGACTGTTAGTTCAAGGGCCTTAGCTGACACGTTGTGGAACCACATGGAAAGAGAAGTTGCCCACATTCTCCCTGTTTTAGGTATTCAGAAGGCCCGTCACCATACTGTCTCAGCATCTCACCATCTCACTATGCCCAGAGACATAGGAAAATGCTATTAGTGCCAGGTTACAGACGGGGAACTAAGACAGAGGGGTGAAGTGACCTTTCCACAGTCACATCAGGAGTCTGGGGAGAGGAGGGAATTCTATACAGCTCCCCAGAGTCACAACCTAGTACCCCAAGTGTCTTACTCCCTTTAAGAGCTTGATTCTACAAGGCACAGAGGGGTTTTAGTCAATGGAAGTTGGAAAAGCTTCTCAAGGAACCAACTAGCACCTCACAGAATTAGGTCCTCAGATAGTCATGACTCAAGTCATACATGGCCATGTAGACCACAGTCGACGCTTCAGACTGCTTCTGGATAGGTCTGGTGCAGACATTAGCCCCTCAGACCTTTTAAGCGTCGTGAGCGCTCAGCCGGGATGGGAAGCTGGAAAATACTACAAATATCACAGGACTATATTTTTATTCCACTCAACTTGTTGGCTTGCTGGACAAACAAATCATAATGCTACTGCTGTACTGGCAAGATACAGTGCCTCCCCCTGACAATAAGACACAGCTGTGACTGACTGACGGTGAAAACGTGAAGATGGAAGACAGTGTCATTTAAAGCAGCTTGTATTCTAGTTTTATTACTTGGAAATCTTGAACCTCCTCCAGGAGATTTTCTTGCCTTTACAAGTTCAACTGCAAATGATGGTGTGACATTTTCCAAACCACCTAACAGCACAAGTCCCATTTTCAACAGTGACTTAAGCAATTAAGAGCCCTAAATCTCATCGATTTTCCATGTGACTTGGGAGTTAGGAGCCTCAGGCGGGGTAGTGCATCTGAACATGATACTTGCAGTCTTTTGAGGTCCAGATAAGCCCTATGCTGACGTCAGTGGTGGGTCTCACCTCTGCTGTGTCTGTACATCCATCACCAAGGAGATGTAGCCCTCAATGAGAGAGAAAGAGAAAAAGCGAATGTGTCCCGAGTCTTCATTGCCCACCACCGAGTCTTTTACTCTGAAAACACACAACAAAACAAAGTTAACACCAGCCAGCAGGGTACAGGAAATCCTAACCTTTCAAAGAGGACAAAGCCATTGAATTCAGAGCATCTTACTATGAGAGACTGAGCTGTCTCTCATGTTGTGCTTTTCCCCGTTTTTCCCCCCTCTTGGCAAAAATTGTATACCAACTAACATGCTCGTTCGTGCCAGAAAAATGTGCTAATTTCATCAGGTGCATTTTGAAAAGAAACGTTTTATTTTTAGGTCCAACTTTTCCTGGGATTGACCCACTTTTTGGCAGAGGGATCTGGTGCCGTTCAAGCCTAGCTTGCAAGGTGGTTAATGGATAGTAAGCAAGACAATGTTGTTGCCGTGCAGCTTGCCTGTGAAAGCGCATGGCATGAGTTAGTGCTGCTGATTTAAATGTTTAAAGCCGCCTACATCAGGCATCCATTAGCGTAGACTCGTTTGCAGCAACACCTTGTAAGAACAACCTAACACACGACATTTCCCCTGAGAACATTTCCCCTACTGTGAATGGGCGGCACACCCCATAACAGCAACATAGCAAAAGGGGGCTGATACTGAGTGTCTACTGTAATAGGAATTGGATATTCTAACTTCGCACAGAGCTTTGAAAAGTCTCAACCTGTGTTTGCAACCCACAAGAAGCCCACCCCACACAGGATGCATTTTATGTTGCAGAAGGCCAGCCCCAGATTCTGGGCAGTCTTGAAGAGAGCAATGCATATTTTTATCTTCAAACTCAGGCCATGCATGCACAGATGGTGTTGTGTGCACCCGTCCCTGGTGTAAACGCACCCATTGGAGTAAAACATGACATCCATGAGGAGCGTAGCAACAGTTGGAAGCGTGTCTGGATCCAGGCTGGTGACACAGAACATATTACTTGGACTGGAAAGAGGATGGATAACAGGCCTCTGAACTGAAAGACACAAATATAAAGACAAATCCGTGTCAAGTTGACATCCCATCAGACACTTCTGTTATCATCTCTGCCACAGACCCAATTTCCAGTCTTTGTAAGGCCAACAGAACAACCCGCAGGAAGGGAAGGACAAAGATTTCTTGATGGCTCTTAGCTGCTCGCCTGACTATCAGTCGAAATCAATGAAAGCCCAAGTTCTGAACAGTTAAAGCTGAAAGACAGCTGTTTTCTTCAGTCAGGCCTCCCCAGCGATGGGACAGCAACTAGATCCTGGCAATTTTCCTCTTGGAAGACAGTCACTGCGAGTAATCAGTAAGGAGCAAGGGGAGAAGGGAAGGTCCTCTGAAATATTAACATGCTACGCCTAATTTGACACACGGCGCTTAAATGCTACAACGATGCACACTTGGGAAACAAATATTTGGTCAGTGTGTGAATTTCAACTGCTATAGAAATCTCAAATTGCAAGACAGGTAGTGGGGGCTTTCTTAGGCTGTGGGACTATTTGAGTGAGGATTTAATTTCACTATGTCATCAATATTCATTTGCTAAGCATCATGACCCATTCAGTTATACCCATGGCTAACAGACCTCTCTACATGCCTCCCACAGAAGGTGAGAGACACCACTGCACAGAATGGCCCTTGGTGTGTTTTCCCCGGTCTGAGACACAAGAACAGTCCCCTTTCATGAGGTATATACAGTCTACCAGATGGATTCAAATGAGAGAGGGGACAGGCAAAGTTGGTAGCCGTTTAAAATATTAATGCTTTTTAAAAAGGTTTTTTTCCTCCCATCTTTCCTAACACAGGGATGCAGATGTCATTTGACTGATGAATGTTCACAGAGAGTGGAACACAAATTCCAACAGAACAGGAGACCGCACTATAACGCTCTCACGATGAAAATGAAAAATGACATTTGAGGGGAACTGACAGTTTCTTGGATAGACAGAATCCCTCATACAAGATCACTTTTACTATATCCTCACCACACATACATAAAATCCCTCCATAACCCCTCTACATCCTTTCCACCTTCAGATAACCTATTTTGCCATGATGGCTACAAAAAAATAAATCAATCAAGAAATACAAATAAAATCCCCCTCAGCCAACATTGAATGCCTTTGAGAAGGTACATTTATGACAGATGGCATGGAAGTGGATATTTGTGTATGCAATTACAAAACAAAGCAATAGAATAAACACATATCTGCATATAAATGAGGTAATAGAGACCAGGTGGATGAAGTAATATCTTTCACTGGACAAGTTTCTGCTGGTGCGAGACACAAGCTTCTGTTGTTCACATTGTTTCCTTCTTCCCATGGTCTTTGTATGACGCTTGTCTTAGATTACACAGCACAGCTAAGCTGAGCAGCAGCTGGGGATAATTGACTCTCACTTTATTCATGATCACTGTATAATAATTGACTATTTCCTTCTTTCCCACTGCCTTTGTCTGTCACTCGTCTCCTTAGACTGGAAGCCGCTCAGGACAGGGACAGTGTCATACCAATATATGTTCTGCATCCAGCAGTGTGCCCCAACCCCAATTGCCACTATGACTGTTCAATAGTACTGTCCATGCTCCAGTCACTGTAGTCCACAGGTGTAACTCAAGCGAAGCTATTTGCATTAGACGTGCTGAACCATGGAACCGAGGATTACAGCCAATGTTATTTATGCCAAAAAAATGACTTCCACAGCATGGCTCTACTCCTTCCTTTTTCTCCATTCTGGGGTTTTGCTTCCATTAAAGGTAGCACACTGAGTGCAGAGGGCTTCTATTGATTTATAGCTATGAAAATAACCAAAACACGGCTACCCCTTCAGAACCTGTCACATCGTAATACAGGCTCCCGAACGTGGAGACCCCATTCCAGTGACACACTTCAGCACTTTCTTCATATCAAGCACTTGTGTAACTCCCAACCATGGCAATGGGACTTGAGGAGGAGCTTCAAAAGTTAACAGGGACGGACGTAAGCACGAGAAACATTTAATGTACATCTAATGTTGAGTCAAATGTAGGTCAAATGTTGAGTCAGGAAACAGAGGCTCCCTTAAACCCTACAATAGCTTCAAATGTTCTTTCAAAAGGGACCAAAAATTTGAAGAAAAAGTCAAATGAAAGACCTTCTGGATCATCTGTCTGAGATAGGTCCGAGAGGCCCTGCTATGCACTTGTTCTCCCTTGGGATCAGCAATAAACTATCATGGCTGTCCAGAGTGGAGTTAGAGCAATAGGGGTGGAAAGAACACGTTCTCTCCGTAGTGGTCCTCTGCCTCGACACTAGTATCCTCTAAAGGGACCATATGAAAACAGGCAACATGGCTTTCTCCAGAATATGGTCATTTGATTTTTTTTAGATTTTTTTTCTTATATTCTTAAATACTGAGTAGAACCTACTGACTCCCCAACGAAAGCACTGATGAGCAGGGCCCCGGCAGGTCCTTACCCAGTTTTGGCTTGACAAACCCATTCGTTATCCCGAAGTCGTCCGCGGCTACCATCTCCCCATTCACGACTCTGAGGATGGTGAACTCGGCAGCCAACGTATGCATCACAAAGGGCAGGTCCCGCTCACGTATCTGGGAACAGAGATGGAGACTGCATGTGACAATTCACCTGCTTTCTACTCTCAGAACTGAACAAGGGACCGCATCACAGGTGTCCTTATGCATTTCTGGGCATCAGGAAAACTTGCACACAATCCACGCTCTGAATGATGGGTGCCTGAAGGAAGTCGCAACCTGATGGGTGTTGGGTTCACTCAATTTGGTGACCTCAGTCCAGCTACCAATAGGCTGAATTCAAAACTCACTGGAGTCTACAGAAAGACTCAATTGACTTCACATCAGATCGTAAGCGTCCAAGGATATTGCCAACAATTAGATGGTTAAACCCCTGTCCCAACATCACTTCAAACATTTAATGCTTGCTTTTTTTTTTTTTTTTAAGGTGTAGTTGAGACCCCGTCCTCTGCCCTGTTCCAGCCAACTACCATCAGCTGGGGAACATGGAATCATTAACAGCACTTGCTATCTTCTTTGGTCTTACCAGGATGAAGTCTGTCTGATAGGTGGAGAGCATAAACACGGAGATGTTTTGGTCAGCCAGCGGTGCAATTACTGACTTGGCGATCTTGGTCACCCCGATGGGCTGGGAGCTGGAAAAGCTGCCTCCGCCTGAAACCACGTTGAGAGCCAGCCATGTAGCATCTGCCACGCTCAAGTGTTCTGATGAAGGGAGCTCTGAAAAGAGATGGAGAGAAAAGAGAGAAATTACAGCACCAGAAAAGCCTAGATCCATTATGTCACCTCAGATCCATATCCATATCTGGATCCATAGGGACTTATAGGAATGACGTAGAAACTTTTATTATGAACCTAAGATGTACATTAGAGCACTGATATGCAAACTTTTCCAGTTCCCCCCATCCCTCAGTAACAGAATCTACCCGTGCCCCCGCTCCATTGCCGCACAGCCAAGCCTTCCTCAGCAGCAAAGCTGGTCTGGGGGCCAAGAGGGAGTAAAGGCAAAGATGGGCTGGAGGCAGAGCAGGGCATGGAGCGGGACTGGGGGCAGATCTGTCCCGGAGGTTGGAAGAGAAGCTGGTTTGCAGCCGAGCTGCTTCTGGAGGCAGAGTAGGACTGGGGGCTGAACAGGATTGGGGGAGAAGCAAAGCTGGAAACATGGTACTCCTGTCGCCTGAGCATTTATTTATTTAGTCAACGCCGACAAATAAGCAAGCCAGCAGGAGTAGTTCCAGCTGTCCATCATCTTCAGATCTGTGAACTGCAGTATTTTTAGGAACAGCCGCTGTGAAGGCCCACAGCTCGCCCAGTCCCTTCACCCCTCTGCCTTAGCTTCCCATCCCATTTAGTATCTGTCTTTTCAGATTGGGAGCTCTTTGGGGGCAGGGCCTATTTCTCACTGTGTGTTTGCACAGCACCTAGCACAAAGCAATAAAGCCACACTGCAATACAATTAATACACAGTATCACCAGGATAAGAAAAGGAGAGCTTTGCAAATCATTAATAGACGGATGGACAAATACTGTGTTGACTTTGCCTCCCTTAATAAGCACAACTGTAGGTAGCATTAAAAAAAACAGCCCTGAACAAACACTGGGCACCAAGAGCTTTGTTCTTGCATTTTGATATTTTGCTTCATAGGTCAATTATTGAGAAATCAGCGTTTAAAGCTGGGCACGTGGCACTAGGAAAGCTGCATATGTTGATGTATCCATCAGTAGCATGCCACCTTTGAGACCTCAACATGAGCTGCAAATAGAAAACTATTTCAGCCATGTATTCAAGCTTGTTTTCTGATCAGACAATGTTTTCCATCACAGAACAAAAACCCAACCCTACATCAGTGCGGGAGAAACTAGGTCCCAAAATTACCAGCCCTGATTTAATACGTCACGATGTGTTTACCACCTCTGCTCCTACCCCAGCTCTTCTTTTCAAAAACAAAGGGCTCCTCTAGGACAGGTATTTACTTATTGGTGGTGTAAGGCAGACAATCTCACACTGAGGCCACCTGCCTATTTACATTCCAAAGGGGGAGCCGTGTTAGTCTATTGTAGAAAGACAACAGAGTCTTGTGGCACTTTTAAAGACTAACAGATTTATTAATCGCATGAGCTTTCATGGGAGAAAATCCCACTTTGTCAGACGCTTTGAAGAAGTGGGATTTTCTCCCACGAAAGCTCATGCGATTAATAAATCTGTTAGTCTTTAAAAGTGCCACAAGACTCTGTTGTCTGCCTATTTACAGTTCAACTCTGACATCAGCCAGCCACTAAAGCAGAGGCTAAGCCATGGAAAAGTCAAGCAGCCCCCCGCATCTCTTCCCCAAAGCCTCCAGTCCTATGCAAACGCTTCGTCCAAAAAACAGTCAGGCCATGCACCACACAGAGACCCATTCCAAGGGGACAAAGCTGAGACAGGTCAGACGTGCTCTGGGATTCCCAAGACTGAGGTAACTCTGTTCTCTGGCAATGAGTAGCTCTCTCTGTTTGAGGGCTTGGATCATGTGAGATGCCGGAGAACCGCCCGCTGGGTACCCCCAATTGCCACGGATTGACCTCACTGGGAATGCATGGCTACTCAGTGATTCAATGGGATGGAAATAGGAGGGAGAGCCAAGAAGGGAAGCAATCGGGGAGCCCAAGAAAGGAGGGGCAGCTCCCCGCTGCTTCTAAGTGGACTTCCCCACTCGTCTCTTTACTCTAACTTCTCTGTGGCATTGAGCCTCCAGGTATCATCGCTGCCAGCGAAAGCCACCTGTCCAGTTTCCCAGCAAGACAAAGAAGCCACCCAGTTATAGCAGCCACTGAGAGAGCGCAAAACAGAAGAGCATCTCCTATCCCCTTGAGGAGCACCCCACTAGGCCAGTCTGCTAGAAAGGTGAATCAAGTCGAGATGTGCTTGATCTGCTCTGCCTCCTGTAAACACCAGCACAGAGTAACAGAGCTTCCCATCAGGTCAATGGGCAGCAGGAAAAACCCCAAGAGGGCAAACTCTGATGGGTGTTGCCATGTGAGAATGGTAGCAGTGTGGGACTCCTTTTCAACGAGAATGACAACGGCAAACACAACAGTACAAGAAAAGTAAGACAAAGAACCACCCATTCGTGTGGCAAGTCGGAGAGAATGCATAGCTCCAAACGGACCCCAATTCAGCAGACCTAGAAAGTTTCTTCGCAGAAATCTATGGACGGTAGATTCTTATATGTGCGCCCTCATTGGACACCCCATAGAAGTGGACTTAAAAAGCTGGGGAATGACTGATAATTAACCCTTTCTGCTCTGCGTACGTGATAGGGGATCCCCTGTGCCCTTTCTGATTGACATCATACCTCTCACCTCTCTCTGGTTTTTTTTAATATGAACACCACTCAACAGAACACGAGTCTCTCCTGAATGTTTGTGGAACTCGGGGAGTTACAGATGTTGTCTGGCCTAGTGATTAAAACCCAGGACTGGGAAAACTGGGAAATCGAGGTTCTGTTCCTAGCTTGGCCAAGGACGCCCTGTGTGAGTTTGGATAAGGCAGTTAAGTCTCTCTGAACTTTGAATTCCCTTTTGTACAATGGCGATAATACTAGAGGTCCACGTCACACGGGTGGTGCAATTCATTCCCGTT
Organism: Pelusios castaneus; assembly: GCA_007922175.1. Classification (NCBI taxonomy): domain Eukaryota; kingdom Metazoa; phylum Chordata; order Testudines; family Pelomedusidae; genus Pelusios; species Pelusios castaneus. Next base: position 5,881,506 of record ML685879.1, on the reverse strand, counting down.
ACTTTAGTGCCCTGTAACACGTTGGTCTGATTTTGTTTGCTGGGTGGTGTTGGTGGCCTATGATAAACAGGGGACCATTCTAAAGCATCTGGAGGTCTCTTCTGGTACTGAACTCTATGGCTGTAAGTTCTGTGGAGAGTTCCTGTGGAGAAGACCTGACCTTTTATCCCTAAATGACCTTTTCCTGGAAGGTGAGAAAGGCCCATTCTCCATTTCTGTTTGTGATTACTGTAAAGTGTTTATTATGGTTTTAATTGGGTTCAACAAACCTATGAAGCATGTCAATCACTATTTTGTTTGCTTAAGTAACCTGCATCTTGTAATTCAATTAACATGAAAAAATAGTGTGGAAAGTCACTGCTTCCAAACGGCAGCCAGATGTAAAAGCACAATCCCAATTTGAAAGCAACGAACAGACTGGAGGCTTGATGATTACTTCTAAATACCATCAAATAAGCAGCGTGGGAAGGTGCCTTGTTCGAGGACCTGTACAATGTGCTGGGTCGAAAGAGGGTGGAAAATACCAGCAACTTTAGCACAGACACAATGAGCCAGAATAAGGTCATGAATAAAAAGTAAAGTAAGAGACGGCCGGTGTTTCACCATCAGCAGAAAGTCCACAACCAACCATACCTATAAATGCCTCACCCAATAAAGCAATAGGGATGGAGAAACACCAAATGGCAACCTGCAAAACTTTGGACAGAACTAAGCAACAGCAGCATTTCACTAGGGAGTGCCCAGCAAGCTGAGACAGAAAAAGCCCCTAGGAATTCAAAGGCTACCTACAAGTTCTCAAGTTTGCATAGAATTCTCATACTTCCCAGTCCTAATCAAACCGCGACCTCATGCACTGCTCCAGATCGCAACAAGTATATATAAGGTGTGTGATAATTAATAATTTTACAAGAAGATTGGGTTTCAGGAAGGAGATTTTTTTTTTTTTTAAATGAAAGTCCTAATGAAGTTCGATTACGGTTTGAATTTTGTGTAAAGGTTTGCATAGTTGTAATGTTTTGCAGGGCATGCTTTCTAGGAAAGGTGCAGTCTTTCCGTTCAGCTGCCTATGTCCCTATTAAACAAACCTCACTGTCTAACTCACTAATTGTTTACATGTGTGGATGAGCAAAGAGTTCATGTCATCACTTACATTCATGTTAAATGAACTGGTGCGGAAAATAGCATGCTTACAAGAACTCATCACCCACATGATCATTCAGCAGAACATTCAGCACCAACCATGTCTCCCTTTGAAGCACCAGTTATGAGCCAGTGCTGGGGTCAAGATATAGGACTACATGGATCAAGGTTTTGTTCTAGCGTAAGAGTCTTTTCTCTTCCTCTAACACTCATCTGATCTTTTAAAATCTGCAACTGTCACTGAGTACAGACAGATTCAACACAGAATATATGATTTCCACTCTGGAGGATACAAAAGGATCACCAGATGCTGACAACACAGAGTCAAACAATGAATAATTTACCACCAACTTCGCCAGACGGGGTTGGACGCGTGAGTGAAAATTGCTGCTTCTTGCAGCATTTAGTCATAGATTGAATGATACTCTTCCAATGCAATAAATAAATGTGTTAGTCTTTAGAAGTGCCACAGGACTCCTTGTTTGTCTTGCTGACCTGGACTAACACAGCTACCCCTTTGAATCTTCCAAAATGTGTTTGGGATGACATCAGACTACAAGAATTGCTGGAAAAGTTTTCACTGGGAGACAATACGTTCTTGCAGTTCGTGACACAGACGTAGGAGAAAGTACCCATATCCTTCCTAGCACTGTCATGGACTTCCTTTGTGTCCCTGGCCAAATCAATCCTTTTGTACTTTACTTCAGTGTTTCTCAGCCTGTAGCAGACCAGGGAACACCTGACGGTATTAATTACTTTATGCAGAACACCTGATGAAAACGTTCTCAAAAAAGACGGTGGTGGGAGGTTTAAAATGCCCCAGCTGCAGCAAAACTTACAGGCATGTATCAATGTCGCCGCCACACATCTGGAAGCTTTGCTGTGGCACTTTAACTTGCTCCATTCCACCTCTCCACTCAGCCCCTTGACAGGGAGGAGTCGGGGTGGGTCACGAACACCTGCACTATGTCTGCAGAGCACCAGAGTTCCACGCAACGCTGGTTGAGAAACACAACTTTCCCATTTGGCAAGTGGGCATAATAAATGTTCACCTATCCCACAGAGAAACTGCAGGGCTTACATAATGTTTGTAAAACACCTGCACACTACTTTCCTTTCAGCAAAAGCACTCTAAGCATATGAAACATTATTAGAAACTGGAACAACATAACAACAACGCATCCATTTTTCTTCCTATATTTAAGATGTAAATGGTTTCAAGCATTCCATAAAAGAGTTGCAATAAAAGGGCCACAATGGCAGCTGGAAAATGAAGAGTTTTATAGTGGAAACACATATAACCTGTGCTTACTCAGAAAACTGGATCAGCCCCGTCTTGGGAACAGCCATATAGGAAAATACTCCCTGTGTTAGAGGGTAAATTGTGGCTTACTTAATATGGGAGCAGTGTCAATCTTTCTTCCATTAGATACCCATATAAGGACTCCTGTTTACTTACTGATGGAAACGTACATGTGTGATAGATTTGTACTGGTGACTGGCAAGAAAGAAACATAAACACAGCATTTTGTTTATTTGTATTTATCTATATGTTTATTTGGGTTATTATGTTGGCTCATCTCATAAGCACTAGCAGTGAGATTCAAACCTAAACTCAGCGTATAAATATTTTTTATTATTGCAATGAATTGCAGATGTTATAGGATATTGCTAAGTAGCAAATGATTGCTCAGCTTCATCCTCATTATATGGCTGAGTGTTTATTTGCAGTTTTGCCAACTCTAACTGTTCAAAAATCACACGTTCGGCCCTCCAAAATCATAAGATTTTTAAAATAAATTTTGCGCCGCTTTTAAACGCCTCCTGATTTTTTAGCCGATGGGGCACTATTGTGTCATGTTTTCAGACACGAATGCTGAGATTGTCATGCCGTATTATAACTTTGTTGGCTGGAAATTTAAGAAAAGCACAAACAATTGCAAGACTCAATTAAATCCAGGAGAGTTGTCCATATTTTGCATCTGCAAGTACCATTTATCAAAAATATTTCAATTAAAAAAAAATTTTAAAGCAAGTTTTTCATTGTTTTGTTTTTTAAATCCTGCCTCCTAATGAAGTGAGGGATTACCTTGCCTTCTAGGGCCTGTGGTGTAGGATAAGCCTATAATGAGAAAGACCTGCTACGTTGCTGGGTGTTGTAACATGGCACAACTGGGAAGAAAGAGCAACAGGGAAAAAATTAATTATTACTTTGACCTAGGCAATGAAGCACCTTGTTTCTCCCCCTGCCATAAAAGCAACGCAAAAGGTTTTAGAGGGCAAGGGATTTGGAGAAATGTTTCTATGCTGTACACAGAAAGATCAAGTTCACAACTGGGACTCCGAACTAGACTTGACCATTCCCAAAACCATGCAGGGTAGCAGAGAGAGAAAAGTGAGCAAGGACAAGCTAAACCAATCCATGAACCAGTCCCTCACGGGGACCGCACTGGGATCGTGGTGCAACATCTAACAGCAGAAAAAATGACCCAGGGATCTTACAATTCAAAGGATATTTTGGGGGGATGCATACCTTTCCCCCATCCTGGTTTCTTTTAAATGTCTGCTGGCCTCCAGCTTAATAACTGGTCACGAAAGACCTTTTTCTTGCCACACAAACTATCCATGGACACAGTTGGCCGTTTCCAGGCACCAACATGATGCAACATGGTTGCTAAGCAGAAAAGTCCCTGGCTTCGGTTTCAGTTGAGTGCCATATTTAGCTCTTGAACTGAGTGACTTCCCTGAATACAGTAGTTCAAATGCATGAAAGGACTTGGCCTGGTCTAAGACTAGAAAACAAGCTGATTATATGCAAAGAATGAACATGTCAGTGCATGAAAGAGAAACAAAAAACCACCGCAAAAACTTTGAGCCATTAAAAAACACCTTACCCCCCAGTCAAAAGTTCTCATTGTGATTTCATCAGGGGCTTGCTCTGGAAAAGATTTCTGTATTCCTCAATTCTTACACAAGCAGGTGGGTTTCACCATCTTTTTCCATTGAAACTAAACACAAAAATGAATTCTGGCTGTTTGATCAGCTGTCACTCTCACTGTTCTTCAAATGGCTACAGTCTCTGACAATCAATTCTAGCACCTCGAGTGTGAGCCGGGAAAGTAACGGTGTGAAAGGCCCCTCTTGCAATTCAGGCCACACAGGCTCGGGAATCATACTCGATGCACTCCAGTTTCGCAAATGGGAACATAAAGACATATAGTCATACCTAGTCACACCTGGCAAATCAGTGGTAATATCTGACCAAGGCACTCAGTGGGAAGTTTTAAAGCATTAGTTAGAAGGAAAACATATCTTAGAACTAACATTGCTTGAAAACGAGACTGCGGGTTTCTCCGGGGTCAAGGTGGAATGAAAATTTCAGTGTTACAATTTGCGTGTGTATGCTCACCAATCCTCTCCCTCCTCTTTACATCTTTCACATTCATTCCTGGGTGTGCTTCAGTGGCATCACACCCATTAAGACTAACAATTTTAAATGTGTACCTCTGTGCTTTAAATACTTGCTTTTTAATGTAGCACAGAAAACTGACTTTTTTTTCCAGCTCTGCCCCACCCCCAGCAAGCTGTCACATCTTAATTTTCATTAACATATTTAGATAGGATTACACACACACACACACGTTTAAAAAAATTAATACTGAATAATCAAGAACTCTGTTTAAATAGATGCATGGGAGGCAGATTGGGGAAAAGACCGGTTCCATTACTGAAGTTTTTACTGATGAGTTGATTAGTAGAAGGTGAGGTGGCAATGTGTTCATGCTTTGGGGAGAAGCGGGGTGAGGAGGAAAGGAGAAGCTTCTCAAAAAACCCTTCCTGCTCAACGCATCCTCTGCTGCATTTATATAAAGCAGAGATGACGCCATGTGGCCACTTGATCTATTTACACCTCTGGAGTCCCTTGTTTATCCCAGTCCCTGTTTCCCTATTAAAGGCGCCAACAGGAATTTGGACTATTTCCAACAAACCAATGTGTCTGGCAGAGAAATGTGACTGGAGAGAAATAACAGTGACTTTTATCCACTAGACGTTACCCAGCTCTTTCAGACATACAAAACCCAAGACTAACAGAACAGACTAAAAGCCTATTCCAAATAGGGAAGTACACAGGCCAGCTATATTACCCGGATGCTGCGGCTAACACTCACGCACGCACACATCCACTCCTGCTTTGCCAATATGGAAAGGGCAAATACTGGGCGCTGACTTTTAGAGGGTTCCATCCATCATCATCTTTCCTAACACACTGGGAGATGACAGAAACAACTCTATAACTTTCCAACAAGAGAAAACCTAACTTATTGGCCAATAGCAACTTTTATAAACGACCTTCCATATTGCCGAGCGGCAGTTCCACTGGATCTTCACAGCAAAGGAGGAAGATCAGGTTCTTTCAGCTCTCAATATTATTGACTATTGAAGTGTTGTTGATGCAAGCAGCCTGTAGATTCCTGCTTAGACTGTCAGCTCCTTGGCAGAGTGACTATCTTTTTGTCCTGTGTTTGTACAATGCCTAGAACGCTGGGGTCGGGTCTGCGATTGGACTGCAATGCAAAAATAATAACAACGGAACGGCTCTTTTCCTTTCTTTCTCAAAGATCCTAGACGGTAGCAGTGAGCCATGGATGATCTACCATGCAGGGCTCACCTGACTTTCACCGAAAGACTATGGGAGTTAGGCGCAGAACAAGTAAGTTACTTTGGAAAATTGTAGCCTACGGGACTTACCTGAATCCAATCTGTGGATCAGTGGAAGAGCTGGTAACAAAAACCATGAGTGCTGATTGCTGGTGCCCTCCTCTAACTAAGACAAATTTCCTCTCTGCTTGGGATCTCCGACAGAACACCTTGCATGAGAGAGTAGGAGCCCAGCAGACTCACTCTCTAAATGAAATAGGGAGAGCCAGCCTCCCCGGCTTACAGCCAATCAAGAAAAAACTTATGGTGGGGGGAAGAGGAATCTTGGTTCATCATCTCTAAATTGATGAGATGCTAAATAGAACCTACCTGCTTGAGGAGTCCCCTAGGATCCTACTTCATTACAATATACATGCTCTCTCCTGGATCTTCCGCTAATACATGGGGTGCTAATGAGGTACTAGCAAATTAAATAAAATCTGGTGACACAGGAAGGCTCTCTGCTCTAGGCACTGAGAGATGATTCATAGCCACTCAGCTTACAGACTGTGAAAGATATCTTCCCGCCCCCTTCTCTCTATTTCAAATGTGAATTGGAAATGCCCTGCTGGCTAGAAGGAAGGGATTTTTCAATACTTTGTTTACACAGGGAACATCTTTTCTTGGCTTGGATATGTTTATTTGTTCTAGAGATGCCATTTCTGGACAGCCAAATGTGCAGGTGTCAGATCCCTTTAACACAGCCAATGCCATCCTTCTCCTGGGTGAAGTCTTTAAAGTCATGACTTACTGCAGCAACGTCAGAATCCCTGAAACACGTTACAGAAACCACTGGTGGAGAAAGAAAATGCATACGAAGACATATGCCAAATGGAATAGCAATTTACCAGCAAATGTGGAAGGCGGCTGGAACTGAAAATGAGACAGACATCTCTGCTCTCCCCCACACACTTACATACACGGATGCAGATCTCAGAGCCATCCTTGAACATCGATCTAGTTTCACTGCTGAGTCTCATTTGAGCAGGTATAGCAGTGGCATACTTGTCCATTGCACAGTGTCTTTGAAAATACAGGCTGCCTTAGGACGGGATGCTGTACTTTTAAAAGGTCTAGTGAAGAGAACTAGAAATGCAAACACATGCACTGACACACACAATACATTGTCCAGTTATACAACTACCCCCCAAAAAGATATTCAAAGCTCCTCCTGTCCTCTGAGCCACCTGTCCTCCAGTCACAGTTCCTCTGTTTTAAACACAAAGACATCCACATTTACCTGCTTTCCCTTTTACTTTGATTTTCTGTTCATTTTCTGAAGCCTTACTGAAATTGGTATCCATCCTCCTTGGGCATCACCACAACCTCAAATGGTGACAATCCCAAACCGTGTACGCTACGTTTGGAGTAATGGTACTGAAAACCCCTGGGGAAAGTTTACAAAATAAAAAGTGATTTGATTTAAAAGGTAAGAGAGCAATTCCTCCAACTTAAATGAAACCACACGAGCTAGAGAGAGAGAGAAACTCAATTCAGTTCATCTTTGCAGAAAATACATCCCTTTAGTATGCATCATGCATGCCACATTTTCAACGCTTGAGCAATTATCATTCATCTCTTTTTTATGCTATCTGTATTACAGGAGGGAAGTACTAAGAAGAAGAAAGAATGGCATTTAAAAGACTTGAAGCAAAACCTGCCTAATCCCCTCCCAACCTGCCCTAAATCTGCGGTGTCTAGGTGAGTGATAGAGACAGTAGTAACTGCATGTGATAAACACAGGTCAACAATCTCTATGAAAGGACATGGCAAACAGAACTTGCCCTTCTCACCTACACACTTAATTTATACAAGAAGTGGATACTGTCAGCATCAGACTTCCTGGAAAACCACCTGGCCTGAAGGAGCAACTGTTGAAGGAGCCACAGGCATCTCGTCAAGAACAATACAAAAGCTTTTCGCTGCAGGAAATTAAGAACAAGGAAACAAACACTGGCACTTGCGTAAGCCACAGATCGACTCAGACAGAAAATTATTTCAGGAACGTTTGTGTTCCAGATCAGTGGACTGATTGCTGGGGCAAGCAATTAACACCTTGAAATTATTCAGCAAGATGAGGGGAGGATGCGGGGAGGGGGGTGAGGCTATAATAAGAGATGTTTGCAGTTATGAAAGTCAGTACTTGACTCCAGAGATATCAGTTGAATGCAAATAATACCCCAAGCCACTGTAGGAAACCTGCTGTCTGACGGCCCTGCAAGTTGGCTGGACAGGACAGGATGGACAAATGATGGAATGCAGACAGGGAAGGCTGGTGACGCATGACTGACGTGGTAGAAGAAGAGGCTGTCCAAAACGCTGTGACAAGTGGAGGGGGTCAGAGAAGGAGAAGAAAGTTTTCAAGATCATGACCACAGGAGACTAAGGACGCATCCATACCATCAAAACATAACTACGTCAGGGATCCACGGTCCAAGAATTTAGCTGATGACCATCCTGTCAATATTACAAAGTACAATCAGGTCAGGGCAAATCTGGGTGGTAAACAAGACCTGTGAGTTGATTGTCTCAGGGATATGAAAGGCAAGCTGGACCCATCAAAAACATGCACAGCAGCAGGTCAACGAGAGCTTTGCAATCAGCTAAGCTCCAATTCAGAAAAGCAACCCTACTCAGAGTCGCATCTCAATAGGGTGCTGAAACACCACTGATGGCAAATTCTCACTTTCTTTTGACTAAGTTATGCTGGCAACACAGACTCCAACTCTATCCATCTGCTCTGCCATGGAGGTCTTTGTGCTATGTTGTGTTGGGTAGCACTTACATGTAGGCCTCATGCACCCTACCAAAACAATTCCTTGACAACCTACTCGCCCAAGGAGAAAGGAAATGGGGAGGTCAAAAGAAATGCTTTAAAGACACCCGCAAGACAAACTTCAAGAGGTGTGGCATCAATATCACACAATGGGAGACGGGGCTAACTGGAGAAGACTTGTCAGAGAAGGAATGGCCTCTTTTGCAGAAAATCGCCTCGCCCTGTTGCAGGAAAATGTCAGAAAAGAAAGGACAGACAAATGCCATGCAGCAATCCTGGCCCAACCTTGCCTCTCAACACCTCCTGCAACGTCTGCCAACGAATCTGGCTCAAGGATCGGATTCCTCAGTCGCCAAAGGAGTCGACCCACATAAAAGACCACTTGAGAAAGAGATTGAGGGTTTGCAGACGATGACTCAGAACACGCAGATTCCGGGGCAGACCGGGAAACATGAGCATATCACATAAAAAACTGTCTGGGGTGATATGAATGCACTCACAGAGTAGTCTACAATGTAATTAGACACCCATGGCTGGCCCCGTGCCAGGGATCAAGCCAGAAGGCTACTGAACTCCAATGTAGATGTCTGGGCCCAGGCAAAACTCAGGCCAAGCGCAGAAGTCTACCCTGCAATGCAACAGCCCCGCAGCCTGAGTGAGCCGTTTTCATCACAGTGTAAACATACCCCAGAGACAAAGACGCCTCTCACCTGTGAAAGGGAGAGAAAGGGACAGAGAAGAGAGAGGAAGGAAATATGGTTCAAGGAAGTCCCGGCGTTGGCCGGCCTGAACTTGGTCTGAGCCTTCGTTTCTCTATGCTGACCTAAGGACTTGCCCATGCTGCATGGGTGACTAATAAATCCTTCCCTGGTTTTGGAAAGGTCACTGCAAACTCTTCCTGGGAGCACTGGTGCTCTGGAAAGGATAGGGATCAGCACCCCACAGGACTCACTGTACGAAGCCACAGAAAGAGACAGTGGTGCCCGAAGGCCTAGTTCGGGGGCCACAGAGGCCATGGGCCTGCCTCCGGGGAACCGTGTGGATCCCTGGTGTCTGGCAATCACACCCCAAGGCCTCTTTACAAGCTGGGGCCTAGGCCAGACCCTGTGAATCCATGGCAGGTGTGCACTTGCCTGATCACTCTGCAGCCCAAGATGTGATGAGCTGGTACTAAAAATGTACAAGGTTTCAATAAATGCAGAATCAAACCTTACTCCTCTGGCAGGTCCTCACAGTTCTATTATTAGACTACATTGAAAGCACATCACCTTCGCTCCACATGGTTTTCTAACGTCAGGAATGTGTTTACATCTAATCTGAACACAGCCAGTCCAAGGCCAGCCAAGTGCAAAATTCTTGCAAGCACAGATGCTCCTAACACTTCGAAATCACACTAATCTGATAAGTCACCCAGGGAATTATGCGGGTAAACAAAACCAGCTCCTGATAAGGAGCATTAGAGATAGGGCATTCCACATATTTAGCTCTCTGTGGGAAGGAACGGCAATAATGGTTAACATTGTTCCCTACAGATGCTGTGCGGGAGGAACTCTTGGCTGCCTTCAGCAATGGAGAAGCCAGATTCTGCCTTGACCACTGTTTGATGTAGCTTGCAAGGAGAAAAATGAAGCTGCTGGAGGTGAATATTGCTGCGCACAGCTAGACTCACCCAAATGTTAACATTTTATTACAATATTTCTTGCCTCCCAGACGTAAAGACAGAGACGGTATAGAGTGCGTGCGTGCGTGACACACACAAGGGTGGTTGCCCCAAGAAGGAAGACATACCATGATCAGTGGGGCATTCGGGAAGAAAGTTTTGACAGGGGAAGTCTGTTTTTCTTTGTTGTAGAATTTAGTTTGCACTTGGCAGAAGATAAACCATCAATCTCCCCATGTAGATGGTTCTATTTTGAGCTCTGGTCCAGTCATCCAGCTAGACTGAAAATCTATTTCCTCCTCATGCCACCAATGCTTGATTTATGCCAGGGCTGAGCCCTGGCACCTTCACCGTTGGCAGTTCGTAGCCCCAGCGCCTCTTTGATTATTAATTAAGGACTTTGTGCCACCATCACTTCCCGGAAATTGGTTTGTCATTACCCAGGAGGAAATTTTTCTCCCAAAGACTTAGCCGCGCAGTTTGAGAAAGATTGGACTATAAGGAAATTATTTAAGAAACTGGAAAAGGAAGCACACTTTAATAACTCTCATAGCTGGGAACTTATTTTCAAGTTCTAATCCTAACTCCAACATCAACTTCTACGAGGTCTTTGGCCCAAATTTTCAAAGTGTCCACTAACGTGGAGTGCCCCATGTAAGACACCTAGGGCCTGTTTTATCAGAGATGGTGAAATTGACCTGACATGATGGGGAGCTCTGGACAGCTCAGCACCTCTAGAAAAAAAATGGTTATAAACTGGGCATCCAAAAGTGAAGACAACCTAAGTCAGTGGACACTTTTCCAAGTGTTGCCTCTCAATTCTCTTTTTCACATCTCCCCATTTGTACAATGAGGACATAATTCCTGATTATCTCCCACTCAGGAATGCTGTGAGGGTTGATTAATGCTTGCAAAGTATTTTGAAGAGGAAATGGGCCATCTACACATTACTACCACCTCTTAGTTGTAAAGAGAGACAGGGAGGGAGAGAGGCAAGCTTTCAAGATACATAGAGCCCTTCTTAAGGTCTAGGCTGTAGCTTGAAAGTGTCTCTCTCACCAACAGAAGTTGGTTCAATAAAAGGTCTCTCATCCACCTTGTCTCTAAAATATTAGAGTCATTGCATGCAAGAGGGATGAAGGCTGCAAAAAGCTGCTGCAACGTTTAGCAACATTTCAGTTCCTTCCCCCACTGTTAGTTATAACTACTATGACAGCACCTAGAAGGCCCAACTGAGATCAGAGTTCCATTGTGCTAGGTGCTGTACATGCATTAGTGAGGGACAGGCCCCGCTGCTCTAGACAGACACTGTTGGCAGTAATGGGTAGTCTTTAAATTGTGGTTTGAGGACATCAGTAACTCAGCCAGAGGTTGTAGCTGATCACAGGAGAGGGTGGGAGAAGTTCTGCAGCCTGCAACATGCAGGAGGTCAGACTAGATGATGACAATGGTCCCTTTTGGCTTTGAAGTCGATGAGGTCTTCACTGCACTCAGTACAGTGTGAATACAGCTCGTCAAGACATCCCCAAGTTAGCTCCAGCACCGTGAATCTGTGAACTCTGGTCCGATTTGCGCAGCCTGCACTGAAGTGTGTGTTATCACCGCAGCTTTACTACTCTGCAACCCACGCGACCAAGATTAAGGCTTGGATACATCTACTCCAGCAGGACAAATCACACCGTGATTGTAGGATAGACACCCCCCGTGAGCAGGAGGAGCTAAAATGACTTGTCCAAGGTCAAACCAAACACTCAATGGCTGTGGCAGGAACTGACCTGTTCTCCAGTCCTATCGATGCTTTATCTTTTAGATACACAGCACTCTGCTACCTCCCCTTTCTGTCCTTCACTCCCACACCATCCTTTCTCTTCTCTGACACGTGGGTATGTATGGGAGGAAATTAAGGGAGGGAGCATTTATGCTCTTCAGAATGGAAATAAAGTCAAGTGTCAGGGTAAGCCACTGTTAAATGCCAGAAAAGCAGTAACATTTGTTAGTAATTAAAAATGAGATTCCAGAAATCTTGCTCAACATTTTGGAGGCACCCGTTCCCCCAAACAGAATTACGGCAGGCCAGGCTGCTGCTGCTTTTTTTCCTCCCCCCTTAACAATTACATCAGTATAGCCAGCCTCAAAAGAAATAGGCACAATTCCTTTCCACTGCGCTACGTTTGAACCTAAAGCATGTTCTTTGTTTCGCTATGACTTTCGAAACCACCAAAGCCCATTACAAACAAGAAGCAGCATGAAAACTAGAGAATAAATATTATTTACTCACCCGTACAGACCTCTCTCTGATGAATGCTGGGCTGCAGAAATAACCAGTTATCTCATCTTGTGCAGTGTGGTAAAGAGAACGCCCTGCCTGCCCATTTGTGGGCAATTAGAGGTATAAACCAAACATGAGAGAAACCAGAATGGTTTCAGTGGGAAACCTCCACATGGAGAACGCTCTCATATTGTGGTAGCTCAGCCATGCACATGGGTGAGGGTGAAGAGCGGGGGAACACAGCGATACTACAGATCAAACCAGGATGCAATGATTTGATGCAGAATGGGCTATATTCAGGGTTAGTATTAGGACCTGGGATTTGGATTTGGGTTCAGCACATGAGCCATCTTCATGAAATTATGACCAGTAAATGGATTCATCAAAAATAAGGCTTCCATTTTTAAAAACTGGTTTATTTGGATTTTAAAAAATAAAATAAGGAAAGCTTAAGTTGACTTAAAAACCCCTCCTTTTAGGTTGACTTAAGCCTTAAGTCGACTCCAGGCCAGTGTAGACAGGGATTAATGCTAAATCGCCTTTATTAAGTCGACTTAAAGCAAGTATAATGGCTCTCTCTGCTGTTAAGTCAACTTAACAAGGTCAACTTAACTTTCTAAGTGTAGACATAGCCACTGTGCTGTAACATCATGATTAGCAAACCCAATCCAATCCCAGGAGCTCATTTCAACAGGAACTCAAGTAGCCAACCACCTACTAAGTCTCGTTTCCACCTCTGTCATTTCAAGAAGCACACTCAGCTTTCTCCAAAACCCCCATCAAAAAGAGATCTTTTGCATCATGCTTGAAAGGTCATGGATGTACACATGGATGTGTAGATCCACAGTCCTGGACCCTCCCTCACCGCCTCTCAAAGAATGTTCTGCTAGCTGCCCTCAAGTGTGAATTTGTACATTTCTTTGAATGAAAGGTGAGCAGAAGGAAGGAAATGAGATCAGAAGATTATGGTGAGGTAGGTCAATGGGAACTTTGAAAATAAGCAAGTATTTTTTCAGTTGATACTAGAAAAATACAGGAAAAATGGGAGGTGACGTTTGTCCAACTTCTTAGCATGAAAAAAATTTAGCACCCTGGCCCTCTTCACCCCTAGGCTAGAAAGTTCTGTACTGCTGACAGGAAATGATTAAAGCACAAATACACGATTTGGCAGACTGCCAGTGTCAAATGCCCACAGCAGGGTGGCTAAGTGAAAGAGATGTGGGGTGAAAACTTCCTCAGGTCAAGGACAACATCAAGATTTCTAGTATTAAGAGTGAAGTTCAGGAAAGTGGTGGACACATGACCAACAGGACATTTTACTTACGAGGAGGGGTTCTGTCTTGGAACAAGAAGTTACTAAGTCTCCTGCATTTGATGAAGTCAGACAGACAGGAGATAACCGATTCAGAGATGGAGCCAGGTGCCTCATCAATGTAGAAAAAAATATCTTGGATTGAAGCTAGCACCTTACATACAAAAGGAGCCGTTGACATTTCTCCTTCTATCATCCATCTTGCTTAGATTTTATGCTTTTCAAGGACAGGAACTTACCTTCTATCTTGTTTATAAAGTCCCAAACACACTAATGATAACATGATAATATTTATTAATTAACCACAGGGAGAAAATACACGGAGTCGGAAGACAAACACAGAGAGAACGAATAGAAGACATAGGGTTGGATTTTCAAAAGCACCTATGTGATGTAGCATCTCAAAGTCCCAAACAAAGTCAATAGGATTTGTGCTCCTAAATCACCTGGGTGCTTCTGAAAATCCCACCTCTAAAGTTCTAAAGTGTCTCTCTCTCTCTCTTTCTCTCTCTCTCTCTCTC
>ML685879.1:5834908-5867120 GCA_007922175.1 Pelusios castaneus | reverse complement strand
GACAGAGAGAGAGGGTAGAATTCCAACGAGGAGAGAAAGCACTTAGTGGTCTGGTTTCTTGCTCTAAGCATGCATGAAGGTGAAGCAAGACGACAAAGAGGAACAGCTGTATTCCTGTGTTGCACACGACAAGGAAAACAAATGGCACACAAACCATTCTTCAATCCAAAGAGTCTCTCTCTTTGCTTGGGGTGGGTTAGGGCAGTCTTCCTGCTTCTCGCATATCAGCTAACTTCATTGCAACAAACTGCTGCAATAATTACAAGTGCCTCATCCCTGCAGTAAGGCCCAAGTAGCTCCGTTTCTCCTGTATTCTAATAACCTTCAGCCTTCTAGATCAACCTGGGGATGAGTTTGCCTAAGGAGTAATAAAATATACAATGCCCTTAGGGGAACTAAAGCACATTGTCCCATCTTCATTCTGTGTTTTTCAAATCCAAAACAGGATCTGAAAACACATCATCTTCTACTGACAAGGAAAGATCTATTATATATATGAAATTCACATAATAATACTCTGTCTCTTTGATGCAAAATAGGGGTGTGTTTTTCCTTTTCAGAAGCCCCGCTTTTGATGGCTGGATTAATTTTTAGTATTAACCCTCAAGAGTCCCATCAGCTGAATAAGATGCACCTTCAGCATGCACCCACTCATTTTTTTGCCGTGTGAATTGTCTGTTGAATACATTTCAGTGCTGTTTGCATCTCAATAACGTTTTAATCGTCATGGTGACAGAACTTGCGTCCTTGGCAACCCATCAATGATGCTGCACATCTAAATGACTAATCCTAAAAGCTGAATTCGGAGAACTCATTTGAATACTTAAAAATATGTTGGTATGACCCAGAGGTCTATTTGCGGTTCTCCACTCCATCAGCAATGCTTCTCAGACCTGACAGGCTCACTACACCACACACATGGGCGATATATTTATTTAAAAGGTGACATGTAATAAATCATTTAAAATCTAATATCGGTAACTGATGTCACCGTGGAATGCTTGCAACAATTCTTAGTTGAAATTACATCCTCTTCGGTTTTTCACTTGATTTAGGGCACTGGTGACATGTTCGAGGGAAGAGAGACAAAGCAAGAATATTACCCTAACTCTGCTTGGCTGGATCGGCCCAGCTGTATTAAAGTTGATGTCTTCCCCCCCCCCCCCCCAACCCCAGATATTGTGTTTTGTTTCTAGAACTGTCTGCTACCTGGTGCTTAATGCACACAGGCAGAAGAGTAAATTGTCAGTGAGCTCTGCAAAGAGACACATCAGCAGAAATCACTAGGCCTGGAACTTCACTTCTCTCTTGCTCGCTCATTTTTTATTTTAAAGAAAATAGGGCGGGAGGGGTTGAAGACCTGCTTTGTTAAGTCCCACAACCAAAGCTTCAGGCCATGTGGTCCTCCAGCCAGCTCTCAGAGCCCCCCAAACTATGGCATAGCGAGGGTGTCCAGAGTCTCCAGGAGCCAAGCCCACAATTATGCTCTCCCGTGCACCCCAAATATTGATTTGAGGCAGCTAAGGTAAAGCACTCAGCTTTGAAAATTTGGGCTTTAGTGTTTGGTTATGAAATTATACGCACCATCTGTTGATTACAGTGAGAGACTGGAAACATGCTCTCTATCCTGATTCACTATGTGACCTCAAGTAAATTGCTGCATGTTTCTGCGCCTCAGTTCCCGCATCTGTATAATGGACCTTTGAATACTTACCTGTGACACTCTAAGCAAATCTTAACTGTATAATAAAGTGGATAAATTAAAAGGATGAAGGATTGTTACTGAAGAAGTGTGGTGCCATCTTTAAATAGGCTGAATACTGCAGCTGTAAAGATTATTAAAAACAACAAAGGGCAACCCTGAAGATAGAAGGGGCCAATTCTTCTTACAGTACCCTGCACAGACACATTTAAAGTAGAGATATGAGTCAGGGAAGAACCGAGCCTGAAGGGGACACTGCGCTTCAGCTTCTAACCATCACTCATTTTTGGCTAGGTGGACTTGAAGGACAGGCTAAGTCTAGCAATAGATCTACAACTCTCTAGCACTTAAAAATGGCAGAGTCACATTTTTACGTGTTTAGAAAAGCATAAACAAAAAAATTACATTGGTGTGAAGTGTATGTGCGCCAGATGTCAGTCCTATGCCATTTAAAACAGTCGTGAAAAGTGGTGCATAATGAGAAAAGTCACCGTCCTTTTCACTCTAGCTCTGTTACAGGAGGGAAAGCTATTCTGAAAATATGGCACAGAAAGTGGTCTAATTTGAAACGGATATTGCACAGTTATTTCCAAAGTCCATTCCACGGGATGTTTTATCCAATGGGCCTTTCTCTGAAATTAACATGCATTACGTACATTTGAAACGGAGCACATGAAAAGGAGTTGCAGGGAACAATCATCGTTTGGTGGATGGGGGTGGACTGCTAAGGGAAGAGGTAGGTTCATTGGCCTTTTCCATTTCTAAAGTTCTATGCAGCAGAGAGGAAAGATAGAACATGGCGAGAGAGAAGAAAAAGGGATGAAAAGTCGGAAAAGTACAAAGTAGGAAGAGACTGATTTAGTGTCCACGCAAAACTTATTTATTTCTCAAAGTCCACAAAAGACCCTTTATCTGGAAGAAGAAACCTTGGGAGGATGGCAAATTAAATGCTTCATTGAATTGGAAGTTATCTTGAAGTATATTTTTAGTTGGCACCAACCCCCATTATATAGTAGCTATTACGTAACAACACTACAGACACAAATATTTTGTTTGGTTTGGTTAAGCATAACATGTCGTTAGTTGTCCAAACAGAATTCCTCCAGGAATGTCTTAAAAAAGAAAATCTCCTTACTAGAGAGTTGATCAATAAGTGCATTTTCCATCAAACATGGGAAGCAAACCCTTGTAAGAAAATCAAATGGAGTAAAAAATACTGTTGCTAAGCTTGCTAGTATTTCTGTCTCTCTCAGCCAAACTCCAACAGAATTAACCATTCCTAAAATAGAAATTCCACTAAAGCTTATCTGCAGTTTAAAGCAATGCACTGGGATTTTGTGCATACACGAAAATTCTCAATTCCCAGGGGTTTTTAATCTCCTGATGAGGGCACAAACAAGTCATTTTTAAAAGGCAAGGAAAAATTGCTACTGAAGGAAATTTCTTTGCCTGTTCACAAGATCATCTCAAATTGTTCTTTAAAATGTTCACTTGGCACAAATATTCTTCTTCCTAACAGCTGTATAGGCTGAGCAACAGGGACTATTCTTCCAAAACTAGGTGTTATTTAAAAACAAAACAAAACAAACAAACACCACAAAAAAACAACCCACCAGCAAAAGATAAAAGCTTTTCAAAGCTGCAAATATTCCCTTTCCATCATTTCACATCTCTAAACCTAAAACTAGCAGTATCGAGTGCTAAACACTGCCTCTGAAAGTAAAAAAAAAAAAAAGTATCAGCGCACTAGCAGGACATGG
This sequence comes from Pelusios castaneus, assembly GCA_007922175.1. Classification (NCBI taxonomy): domain Eukaryota; kingdom Metazoa; phylum Chordata; order Testudines; family Pelomedusidae; genus Pelusios; species Pelusios castaneus. The sequence continues at coordinate 5,863,658 of ML685879.1, read as the reverse complement.
CCTCTCATCTTGCACCGCACCACTGGCTTGTGTTGTTTTCTGGTATTTTTGTTATTTCAACATCACAGGAGCCTTTCCCTCCGACAATCACAGCAAGGCGTCTAACTCTGTCCTTTTGAGGTCACCCTGTTCCAAATAAATGAGTTGGTTCCAAGAAAGAAAGAAAATCATGAGACATATACCTGGTCCTTAGCAAGCAAACCACTAACGACTCTTCTGCCTAACGCTCCATCCTCCAAACCCCACTTCTCCACCCCTCCAAAATCCTCAAAAGCCTCTGATGCTTCACTGACTGGCCCTGTGTTTATAATAAAAACAAACGCCCATCTAGCTAGAAGCGAAGGAGATCAGACAGTCACAATACAGGTTGTTTGTTACACAAACTAAAAACCTACATTGAGCAGAGCAAGAAATACTGTTTCCATTACTCAGCATACACCGAACAAAACCAAAGGGAAGCTGGTTGGCATTAAAAGCTCACCTTCGCAAAGCCCTTACTTTTCAGGCAAGCGTACAAAGCGTCCCCGCCACCCCTTCACAACGAACCCGACTTCATGGCTCTGCCCATGTCTCCATATCTGTTTGTGTATGTGTGTGTGGGAAAAGGGAAAAGGCAGCCTTGGAAATAAACAGCAGAACATATGGTTCGGGTGCTGTTTATCAAACAGTAGATCGCAGTTGGTATTGCAGTGTTTCTGTTTCTGTCCACAGCAAACAGCCTGCCTGTAACCCACGCAAGAACAATGCAGAGCCGTTCGCCTGTCTTTCCGCTCTCGATAGTGATCAAAAAAGGATGTTTAATTGAAAAGGGAATAAAATAAAACATAGATTGGGTGTACTGAACTTAACGGGAGGGTTTAGCTAATATCTTGGAACTGATATGGATACAAACTCACTGTATACAGCACAGAACCCAACCCAGAACCGATCCCGGCGGTTACGTCCTTCCACATGACTGGGAACTGTTCATAATTAATCTAGCACCCTTGAAAGCTCAGGCACAGAAAGTTTCTGAGACCCTGTAGCCCTGGACTATAGCACGTCCGTTCACTCTGTGGGGACGTGACAGATGTAGTGGGGTCAGCAAGAGAAGAGGAGAGAGACAGAGGATGGCGCAAGCTTAGGGAGACTTTAGCTGTTACGTTCTTGCAGGTTTCTACTCAGCAGGCACAAACTTTGATTTTTCAAAAAACGTATACATTGGCCACGTTTGAGTGGATTTGCACAGACTTGGCAAAGGGCAGGTGGCTGACAAAGGTCACCTTTAACCAGATTTCAAGTCTAAGGCCTCGATACTTTGGAACAGGTAACATTTCAAAGAAAAGGTCGCTGGATTTCCTCACCCTCCGACAAGGGAGGAACAGTTCAACCATTTTGTCTGAAACTTCCCAAAACAATTCAGACAGACACAGATACCCAGGAGAGAAAATGTAAGCCCAGACAGTTAAAGCTTGACCAAGTTATAAAACCACAGAAGAAAACCCAGGACTTTATAATGGACCGTCACAGGCAACCTTAAAACCAGGTGGGGCTTCATCTGCCTTAAACTTCTGCTGACACAGTTCATTATTTTATCAAACAAATCGCTCCAAGTGAACTACGACATTAGTGCGGGTGATTCTCCGCTTATTCAGGCTATGAACGATTAAGATGCAATTAGAACTAAGGGTGGAAAATAGCCGTTGCAGACTATTTCTCAGATCATTAGTTTAAAGAATTTTCTACACAATTTATCTCCAGCATTTTATAAGCGCAAAGGGCTTCTTTTTACCACATGCTTCCCTGTCTGCAAAGTGCTACAAGTTTTTAGGTAGAGTGGCTTAGGCCACTAATTTAATATGCTTCAGTGATTTGGGCTCCTATTCTGACATCTTACAAAACCTGCGAGAACGGCAGATCGTGGTGAACCCACATTAACAACTGATTGCGTCGTTTTGGTCCCATCACTGGAGAAAGGCCACGCTGATTTTATTCTCGAAAGCCAATAGAGTTTTTTTCTCTCTTTAGCGAACAGTTTAAGAACTGCAAATACAAGCAGAGCAAACTACAACAGATTTATGCCGTATCTAATATTATTATTTAATCATAGCAATATATATATATATATATTTCTAGTAACTATTCCATATGGGTATGCTTTGTGCTCATTGTAAAGCAATCTTTTTGAGTATAACAACTATTATATTCAGCCTTTTTCCTTGAGGTTACCTTTGAAAAGAGATGCCTTTTTATATGCACTGTTTAATACCGTCCCTTTCCTATCACCTGCCCTACAACACAAGTTGCAATGACTGCTTTGAAAGCAGAGCTTGCCAGCATATTTAAATAGGATGAATCCATTTAATTTCAAGATCACAGTCTGTTATTTAAATATAGGGTTTGAAGGAGCTACAAAAGAAATTCAACTCCAAAGAAAGACACCCAAGCAACAGACTAGACTAGAAAAGCTATATTTGGAACAACTTAATAAATGACATATTATTTGCATTGAGGTAGTGGCTAAAAATCCCAGTCACTGACCAGGACCTCATTATCTTGAGCGCATTGGAAAATAGGAAAATTTCAACAAAATTAAAAGCCATTTTAATCCAGATACTTTTCACAACAGTCTGAAATTCTGTTTTTTGAAGGAGGCAACCCCCCCCCCCCAAATGTAATGAAAAAAAAAATTGAATTTTTTGTTAAACCTTTGCCCAGAAGAAAACATTTAACTAAGTATTAGGTTTGATATGCTGAAAACCCTGCTCTAAATCCAGGTAGTCCTTCATCCTTATGAGACGGAATCAGCTTGGGTCAGGCTGCCTTCCATGGAACCAGTGCAGAAATGTATCTTATTTTGGAAGGTGCTTAAATAATTCTCTGTTCCAGGTTTTGATCTGTGCAATCTCTGTTTAAGAGAGCTGATAAATCAGAGGTCCTACCTGCTCAGCGTGGGCATTAAAAACACCATTGGCACTTTCCATAAGATCAGGGCTTTGCTTTATTTCCCTTGTGTAGCTTTCCCTACTCCCTCTTGTAAGAGGCTTGCTTTGTTCCATTTGGCTGCCTCTATCCACCCCAGAGGTGGCTGCATTTTAGTGGGGTTGAATGTACCTAGGTCCTGACTTGCATGCAAGTAGTTCACCTGGCCTGAGTGGGATTACTCGCGGGCTTAAAATAAGCAGGTTCTTTGTTTTCGCAGGATCGGAACCCATCGTTTGTGGAGCAGTTTCTGTGTAAGAAAAATTACTATTAATCCTCTCATCTTTTGGAGTCTCTCCCCTTGGCATGACTGTGTTCTATAGTGATCTCAAATTCTGTATTTAAACAACACAGGCTGTGCTTTTAAAACTAAGCTGGTTTCTCTCTAGTTTTCTTACACCCCATTGTGAGACCATCTGAGAAGCTGACAGAAATTGCCCTTGGTTTCCTGAACACATAAATACGTGTCCCTGTTTGAGGCTTGGAGCAATAAAAGCACATACAAAGCACTAAGAATAGGAAGCCCTGCGGCGTGTTGTGTGTTCATATAGGTCAAATTTATTTACACAAATTCTAAAAACAAATTTGGCTGGAGGGGAAAGTATCTTTTTCCTGTTTAGATCATGGAGAGGCACCATAAACATCCACAAAATATCCTCAGAACAGGCATTTCTGGCTACTCCAGACACTAAAGCACGTGTGTGTGTGTGTGAAGGGGCTATTCCGGTATTTTTTTTTTTTCTTAATTGGCAGAAGGTGCCAGAACAAATATCACCAGAGACCTATCCAGCAAGGTGACCCAAATACATCCTCAAGCTGCAGCATTTTCAAACCAAAAACAGAACAGGAAAAGGCAGAGAAAGAAAAGAGCTCTGAAGGAAGACACATCCACTGACATACTGCATGTGATGTTCTCTCATACCCCCTTTTTCTTTTCTGTCTGCCACAGCCAACTCCACCTCCACCCTCAGCCTAAAACTTATTCTTTTACACCAATTATAACCCTATATTATTATATATATTATTACACCTTATATACAACATCTCCCAAGGGGAAGAAAAGCGGGAAAGAAAAATTCAAAGTGAAGAGCTAGCAGATCCATTAGGCCGGGACCAGAGAGATGATTTATTTAGTGCAGAAAATCTCCTGGAAGTTGTGCAAGACATGCTTGAAGCAGACAAGAGCTCAAGGGGACAGGGTCCCTTCAAGGGACTTACAGCCCACATAGCTGGAATGCCACCTCCAGCCCAACGAGAAGGGGACTCTAATGCAAGTCCATGGCACTGTTTAATGTACATATCCTCCCAGAGCTATATTTCTTATTCCAAAGACACAATTAATTATTGCTGCAGAAATTAGGTGATGGTCCAACAGTTTAAATCTGAGGAGGGAGGAAGGCTGCTGAAACTGAAGAGGAATTAGTAAATCTTAAAAAGCGCCACAAACCCCAGTGAAAACAAGCCCAGCAGAAAAGTAGCAAAGCTCAGGCTTATGCAAAATATTAAACGCACCAATTGGAAGAGTGTCCGAGCCATGTTCTGCTCACATGCTGCAGAGCGCATGAGGGCTTGGGGGGCGGGGAAAAGGGAAAGTGCAAGAAGCTTTCTGTCCTTTACAGAGACAGGAACTCCAGTGTTGCAATCTTTAATCATGCAAGCAGCCCTTTGTTCTATTCATGTTGTATGCAGCCTTAAGGTAGCAAAACTGTCTTTCATGACTTTTATACAGGAGGAGCGTGCCACTAATACAGCTGTGACTCTATCTGAAGACAGGAAGATGTTTCTTAAAGAGAAAGCTGTAAGACTAGTATAAAAAGTTCTCAGGCTTGGCAGGGAAAATGCTGAAAGAACCACGTTTTCATCCACTAGTATTCTTTGGTGTGGGCGCTGGAAGTGTAGTAACACAAGAAGTAAACACTAAAACACGAGCCCGGAGTGAATTATTCATATTTCCCCACTGGATTTAGGAAAGAATGGAGGGGGGGATTGGGTTAGGTTGAAAGACTCATTTCTTGGTATCATGGAAGGGAATTTAAAAATAATTGATCTGCATTAGTCAACGCTTCAAAGCTCCTGTAAGCACAAATCCCCAATCCACATACAATTAGGGTCACCTGATGCCAAGACGCCTTCTGAATTGGATATATGGCTTGGAAGACCAGTTGACTTGTATGTTTACTTTGATCAGTGTTTGCTGGTGCACTAAGTGCATCAGGCACAAAGGCAACATAGGGAGCTCTGTGGTATAAAATAACCGCTGAAAACCTGCAACTCCCAACTATAGCTAACCCGTGTATTCTTTCCTATTGCCTGCTGGTATCCAGGCTCAAACTAGCTCGGCCTATTTATCAGAGCATGCTGAACTGAAAGCACTGTTGATTGTTACAGCTGACGATTAACAAAAGGGCGAGAAGTGTTTTAACCCAAGGGACACCCAAGTTTTTGGTTAAGGACTTGTCCACAAAACTCTTCGCTAGCCAAGCCCCCTAGTGTAGATGGGGCTTTTGCCAACGGGAGTTTTTCCAGTTGGCAGAGTAAGGAAGGATTAGGTTGACCTAAGCCGGGTTAATTCGAATACCCTGCGGTTCTTATTAAGTTGACCTAAGAGTTCATTAGGTCGACTTAAGGAAGTTCCTTAAGTCGACCTAATGAAAGCCTGGTGTGGACAAGGATTAAGTTAGGTCGACTTAAGCCTCCGTAAATCGACCTAACTTGCTAATGTAGACATAGCCAAAGAGTTTTGATTCAATGGTGAGGGGCCGGTCTAAGATGCTTTAGGAACCTGGACACTGGCATGAACATACAGTTTAGGCATGTGTGTGAAAATTTCTCACATCCTTTAACAGTCAGCATGTCCCAAAAGAAAAAACTTCTTCACGGTATGTGCACATTGAAATTGTTACCAAGCACTGAGAGTAAAAACATACATTCACAAAGATCCTATTGTGAGCTAATTTCAATGATTTTTAAATTTTATTAAACTTGTCATTTTAAACTTGATTATACCCTAGAAAATATGTGGTTTATACGCTACAGCTAGTTTTTAAATAAAAAAATTGGGTATGTTTCCAGTCACGTGACTGGAGTCGTCATGTAAAATAAACAGGAAACATTTTCAACCTGAAAAACCGTGATCGTGGCCGTGTTTATGAGCAATGAATTTATGAATTTCGGAGTTAGAGGTGAACAACGGCGAAAGCATCAGTGTTCTGGCATGCTTCTGCCAAATTAGCAAATGATCTGGTTATTAAGTAACTAAGTTCTGCAGCATAAAAAAGAGTCAGTTTTTCGTTTGGACTTGGGACTCACTGACAGTAAAAGGTGAATATTCCTACCTGGTTAAACAGATGACTAGCCATGGGTTTATATGGCTATTATCAGAAAACATCAGTATTATGATAGAAAAATCCTTAACACCGGCTTTGAAGATGTTTAACTCTCAGGAATCTGGGGGGGGGGGGGTCATCTCCACTTTTCAAATGCAGATATAGTGAGAAACTTGGCCATGTGGTTAAGGCAAGATCCTGGGAATCAGGAACCCCCAGGTGTGACCAAGAATTCTCGCGTGAGCTTGAAAAAGTGATACAGTCACCTTCTGCATCTGTTTTCTTCATACATAAAATGGAGAAACGAATTCCTACCTCACAGGGATATTACAAGATAGTAAACATGCAGACTTGTAAAGTGCTCTGAAGACAATCCATGTATTGTCACTGTATTTGCTCAAAAATGTGGTCTGTAGACAAAGCAAGTTCTCAGAATAGTTGCTATGTTTGTCCACAGTGGGGAAAAAGGAACTCTGCACATAGCAGGAACGGTGAAGACAAACACGTCTGGGTCGCACTGTACTTTCCTGTGGAAAACTGGCTGTTCTCTCCTTTCCTCTGAAGAACTAAATCATACAATGCATCACTGATAACAATTAAATCTGAATAAGATCCACAACTAGAGCTGCTTAGAACATTTCCCAGGCCAGGACCCCCACCACACACATATATATGCTCTTTAAGACATTGTGCCATCTGTTACTGCAGGTTTGCAAGTAAAAAGACCTTTGACCCAACTCCATTTTTGTGAAAACGTTCAAAAGCTTTTATTTTCATCCGATGCAGGATGAAAACAAATTCTGAAACCTCAGGAGTTGTCAGGAGCGCAATTGTCTCACCCTCCAGGCAGCTGTAGCCGCAGATCTGCGACACAGAGTTTGGTCCGGAAAAAAGTCTATCCTTTGCTTATAAATTCTGGAGGGCCTCATTTGAGATCAGCACATGGGTGATGTATGCGTACGTGTATGCATGTGTACACAGCAAGTACACCGCCCTCTCTGAAATGCCCGCTTCAACCATTCCAGTGATCAAGTACAGATTGCTTTCAAGCTATTGTCTGTTGCTATTTGCTTTTACACAGGAAAAGCCCTGCTCAATAGCCAGAGTCAGCAGCCAGCCCTCCATGACCCATTTAGTGCCTCACCGATGAATGGGTTTCCACAATCTGAAAGGATTAAGTATGCTGTATATGGTAATTAGGGAACACAAACTGCAAAAATCAGCAGATTTCCTACCTCCTGACATAACTTTCTGTTTTCTACATATCTTGGGAAGGGCTTTGCTCACAGAGTTTGCAGCCCCAGTGAAAGAAAAGGCCCAGGTTTCAGTGGGAAAGTGGGGGCAGGATGCTAAGGACATATATTCTCAGGTTATTGCTGGGGGTGTGGGGGGGGAAGGAACATCATGTATTTCTAGCAAACAAATCAAAAGAAAAAGAAAGAAATGTATACAGTCAGACTGTGAACAGCTCTATCAGTTAGTATTTCCGATTAAATATTTTGCAAGAAGAAAAAACATCTTTTAAAATATAAACCGCATTTCAGACAATGTTGTGCTGGACTAGCACAAAGAATCCTTTGACCTACGTCTAGATTTAGCCAGTATGTTCCTGCTGGGATGGGGCTTGGCCTTTGTGTGGCTATAACGTCGCGGACTATGTGGTCACATTCCACACAAGACTTACACAAGTAATAAAGGGTAGGAGATTAAAAAAAAAACCAAACCAAAGGACGCCCCCATGTAATTATTTTCTTAAAACAGACTCCCTCACTCTCCCTGCCCAGGGTCAGACAGAGAAGTCAGTAACATAGCTGGGAGCTGAATCCGAGAACGCGCACAGTCCTCTACGTTCCTGAAGTCAAAGACATCCAGAGAATTAAAGGGACTCTTCTGTGACTCAGCAGAACCTGCTGTGTTAGAGAGGTGGCCCTGGAATAGTCAGACCCAGGGAACACGTCAGCCAAAGTTGATGATAAAACTCCCCATCAGTCTATTCAGTTTTATCGCCACACAAATTCCAGAAGAGCCAACACCACTCGGGCCATCTAGCTGCCAACAGGCAGGAGGGCTGGCCATCCTCGTCCTTCAGGGACATCAGTACCCTCAGAACAGCATCCTTAGCAAGCTGGAAGCCTGGGAGCCCCCTTCATATCCAAGACTGCCATCCTAACAAACAGGCCAGCAAATAAAACTAGAGAACTCCCCTAGGGAAACACCCCCCACCTGGGCAAGAGGTCAGATTTCAGAGTCTCCTGCAATCCGCCCGGCAGAAGAAGGATGCTCCAGCAGTTACGATGCCGGCCTACTACTTCGGAGACCAAAATTTAAATTCCCTGCTGCACCCCAGGTTTCCTGTGTGATTCTAGGCACGTCACAGCCTGTGTGTGTCTCGGTTCCCCTCTGTAAAATGGGGATATTGGCACTGCTCCCCCTTACTGGATGCTGCCAGAATAAATACATTACAAGACAGAAGGTGGGTGAGGAAGTATCTTTTATCTTCTGTTGGTGAGAGAGACAAGCCTTCCAGCTTACCCAGAGGTCTCCTTCAGGTCTGGGAAAGGTACGCAGAGCATCACAGCTAAACACAAGGTGGCACAGACCGTTAAGCATAAGGCATTACCTAGCACATGTTGCAAAGGGACCATTTGAAGTGGAATGGGCAATTAGAGATTTTGAAGCACTCCGCTGGTACAGTAATGAGGGCCATATAGATACCTAAGGGTGACAGATATTACATAAGGGCTTTGAAACCAACTGCATCAGACCCCTAGACTGGCTGAGCTCCATCGGGCTGGCAGTCTGCTGAGCCATCGTCTCTTTCCTGATGGCAGAAGAAAAGCAAAAGCTCTCCTTTAAATCCCTACCTAGAAAAATCTACCAATGGAACAGCACACACATGGCCAGCCACTGCCCTAAGCAAGTAAACATGCAGGACTGTCTGTCTCTTTTTCAATCTGCTTTTCTCTTTTAGCAACCTACCTAAATTCCTCATGAACCAGGCAACCATTTCTGTTCTCAGGCTTTTTTGAAGTCCTGCATTCATCAGAGTGGGTAGATTAACAGCTGCTCATGGCATCTATCTATCTTGGGCTTTGGAAAGAGTTCGGAAACTGCAGATATTTTAATACATGTATAGGAGGAAGTCAAGGCCAGCCTGAGTACTTCTGGAAGAGACGGCTGGCTTTCTCACCAGAACTGGGAAATAAAAATAGATGGCAACACACACCCATCTGCTGGATGGAACAGTGAAAATATCTATTATTTGTACACTACTTCTTTAAATAGGAGCAAGGAGAGGAAATAGATCAAGAGATTCATGAGGAGGGTAATAGACGTAACAAATAATCCTTGCAAACATTAATTAAGCTCCACAAACCCACTGTGAGGTGGAATAGTTTATCTCAGTTTTACAGACAGGATAAATTAAAGAAGGGACAAATTAAGTCTTTTGCCCAAGGTGACACAGGACGAAGTACGGAATATAATCCATATTATTCTAATTCGCCACCCCATGCTTTATCCGCTAGATCAAGAGGAGGAAAGTAATTTTCCAAACAAACAAACGTTGCTAAGTAGTCACTTGCTGGTTCCCAATATATTTAATTTGCATTTATACCATTATTACCACATTATTTAAAAAATACAGACACACACCCCAGGAAGGTCTGTCAGAAGACCTGGGGGGTGGGAGGGAGACAGAAAGAGTGTGTGAGTGAAAGGGAGAAAATATATTCTAATAGGCACTCCTAATGGCAAACAAAGGCGGAAATTTATGGTTAGAAATGTCAGGCGGCAAATTAAGCAACAGTGCCTGACATACAAAGGGCTAGTTATTGGGTGAAACGGGAAAAGGGGGAGAGATATTTATAGAAGATTTTTTAAAGTCTCTTCATCTACTAGCTTGAACTGATGTCCACACAATGACTACCTGCAGCGTGGACTCATTTTCATCAGTCCCAGATGAAGTGGTGTCTGTCATCACAATGCCTGGCTGAGATTGGAAATCTGGTGGAGGACAAACTATTTGAACTCAATTCAGACAAGACAGGTGATATTAATGAGCTGGGGGACAGATCCTGTGGTAAGGACGGAAAAAATTATGGTATTTGTTCTCCCCGTCCCCTGTTCACCCAACAGATCTGCAGAGTGGGGCTGATTTTTCATGCTCAGTTACTCCTAGAATTGCAGGGGTCATTAGGAAACAAAACACCTTTCTTCAGTCTCTGTCTGGTTACACACCCACAGCAATTTGCCTGGGAGCTGAGCTGTGTTTTGTGTATTATTGCAACATGACTAACCTCAAATACCCTTTGGACACAATGGCTAATGCAGAATACAGCTGCCCACCTGCTTGGAAAAGCTAGCTGCAGAGAACATATTCAAATAGCAAGAAAGAGAAAACATACGGGTGGGTGGGTGGGTGGACAGACACAAGATTGTCTAGGCTAAAATGCCATTACAATGATCCTCCTCAAACCACCACCACTTCTTAATAGATTACCACTGAACCCCAAATGTTAGAGAGGAAGGATCCAGTGTTAGAAACAGTCGTTAAAAGATGTGCACATGTATGGAAAGCGGGAAAGGAGCAATATGCTTAGCTTAGGAAGGGGAAATTAAGTCCAAGACACCAGATCAGAGAGAAATGCTACTGTCACGCAGTGGCACTATCTGATCCCGGAAGTGCCTGGGGCAATACTGAGTCACAGAGCTATCCGAGGACAAGGGGGTGTCTAGACTGAGGATTTGCTCTGATTACAACCATTGGTGTGATTACTCCACGGCCACTCCTCCTGCAGACAGGCAAAACAGCTACTAGATATTACCTCGGTTTCAAACAAGGAGAATTTGCACTGGTGCAAATCGGAGTTTCGCCTACCTACACTAGGGGTTGAAGTGGAGCAGTTACAACAGGGGATTAACCACCAATGGCTCAAACTGGGACAAATCCTTGGTATAGCTAAGGCCAAAGAACCACCCCCATTCAGATATTACTGCCACATATATAACCTGACAGCTGACGTGTCATTGACCTCAGCTTTTTAGTGATGAAAGCTCTAGACAGGAAGCTCAGGACATGGGGGTTCTGTTCCTTGGTATGACACTGACATGATCTGTGATCTTTACTATTTCTCTTCCTCTCCTCATCCTTTGACTGTCTCCCCCATCAGACTGCACGTTCTTCAGGGCGAAGGACAATACCCTACGATGCTGGGTGCCTAATCTCAGCTGGGGCCTCACCATACAAATACTACTGAGCATTCATAGGAAACACATTCCCAATTAACCATTAACATTTACTCCAGAAACACAAACATAGGAGCTGCATTCTTCCTATCACAGAAGAAAACAAGTAGGATGTGATCTGCATCTTCCATCGAAACAAACATCTCCTACGAATACTTTACAGACCAGGGAATACATTATAAAATTATTTAAACCACTACTTTAGAATAGATGCACACAGCCAAGGAAACTGTGGTGAGTTCATGGACTATTCCTGAAGAAAGGGTGTAAGTCAATGAAACAATCATATGCTACAAATTCTTAATCTACCACTAATAATGTTGGTTTACATTTTAATTTTTCCTCTGAATGTTTTGATAGAAGAGTCATAAGCACTCACAAAAATGACTGTTACATGAACATTGGTAGCAATTCCATAGTTTGAGTTTTGTAGAGAAATAAATTTCTCTGTTTCACACTTTAATGACTGAATTTGTCTTCAGACTCGCAAAATGTGCAACCTTTAAGTGCAACCACAAACAGCAGCTGTTGAAAAAAAATATTAATAGAATGAGGAAGTGTAGCATAGCTAACCCCTAAACAACACTGTCACCAATAAAAATGTCTCAAGTGATAAACACCATTACAAACTATTTCCACTTATAAAGCCAGACCATTCCCTCCATTAAGCCACTGTCCAACACCAAACGCGTAAACAACTACCGCTTACACACACCTTCAATAAAACATCCACTTCTGCCCACTGCACATGGTCAGAGCTGAAAGCAGCACCTTTTGAAGGCTGGGAGGCAGTGTGTACATTATGGGTGGCGGATGTGGAAAAGGTGAAATCATGATTGCAAAGGTCAGGTGAGGCACGAACTAGCTACTGGAGGGGGGCGCTAATAGGTGGGGAGGGTATACATTATTTATCTTTGTACTTCTTTTGACTGGGGAGGGAGGGGCAAGGAGAAGATGTGCTACACGCACGGACAGCTGATGATGAACTAGCTCAGCAGGTAACGTGCCCTGTTACGCCTTAGCTGTTGTCTTCCGTAAGGAGATGTATGAACCCCACATGAAATGAATCGGGTTAACAAGAGCCTGAGAGGGGGTGCTCTGGGACAGCGAGAGACTGATGACTGCCTTGCCAGAAGCCAGCCATCACTATGTGCTGGTTTTCCCTATTAAAAAGAAAAAGCAGCTCTCTGAAATGGCTTTTTTTTTTTCAAGTTGGCAATTTGCAGTAAAATGATTCATATTCTGTCTGTGACACGTCTTTTACAGCAGAGCAGTGGAGACAGGCTGCTTAAGCGATCAAAGCATCTTTCCTAATTGAACTTCTGATATTTACAAACAGAAGCGTTGTACAAACACTTCTGTTTATGGTCTGATCAGGAGCATGACAAATGGAGAACACGCATCTCTCTGCCCCCGGGCACCGAGACTTACCTAGGAACCCCTCTTCGTCCACAATGATGGTATAGTCTTCCGGCGTTTCTGTGAGACTGAAGAACTTGCACCTGCACAGGGGAACAGGACAGGACAGCTCTATTAGCCATTGGACAGAGTGGAGTAATTTGTTTGAAATGGTATCCCCAAAACTCCCCACTTGCCACTGCCTCATATTTGGAATTTCTTGTCCTAAACTTTAAGGTCCTACTTTCTGAAAAGGATTTTTGAACCCTTCCACTCTCCTAATGATGCCCTGATCTCCTCCCATCTTAGAGCTCTTTTCCACACAGCCCCATGCAGAATGGCCTCCCAAACCCGTCTGCCAAATCACTGCCCTCTCTCTCGTTCAGATACCTCCTGATGACTTTTCATCTATGATTCCAGCAGAACTGAGTCATTACCAGCAGCCCTGAGTCAAACAAAGGGAAACAAATCCCAAGACATTTTGAAATGCCTGACTTTTGACACTGCTAGCCACCTGGGCCACAGCCTCTCTATTTTGTACAGCACCAAACGCATTGTTATTCCCTAGCATAATATAGTAAATAAATGTAACTTTAGGATCTGTCATTCTAGATAGATAAATAAAAAAGGCTAAAGAGTGTGCAATGAGAGATCTCTCTCACACTTACATGCATATATGTAATAGTCTTTAAATGAGTTAATCCAAACACTCTCCATTTGGCCCACCTTGCCTATCAATGGCAGAAATACTCCATAATTGCACAGCCTTATTCAGACATGGGCCCATGTCTCACAGGAATCAGTGGGTACAATTCTCTGTCACTCGCACTGGCCCGTTATCAGTGGTCTGTAGCAAGCCACTTAGTGTTTGCTGCTCAATTCACAAGAGAAATTTCTCTCTCCGGGAAGCCAAATTTACCATGGACTGTAATAGGGGGATTTTTTGCAGTTATATTTCTATCACCGTCACAGTTAGTGACCAGCTAAGAAAATGCTAGGATTTTTCTTGAGGCTCCAAGAGGTCATTTTTTAGGGCTATAGGGGCAATCAGGCACCCAAAGCACTGGTTCTCAGAGCTTTTAGCATCCTTGGCATTAAATGGAGTTATTACGAGCTAAGAACGGTTCGATACCTCTGAAAACCAGGCCCGAAATGTCTGTGGCTGGGAACTCAAAAGCAGAGGCATCTAGGAGGAGAGGCCATCTTTGAAACTTTAGCTTGATATCCTTCCCTCCCCAAACTGGCTGAGAGGAGCAGAGAATGCAGCTACTCCCACCAAAACAAAACGAATAGGAGAAAAAAAATTTGTCATCTCCCCCAAAAATCAATCAACGAACCAGAATAAATACCACGTAACCTATACCAGTTTTGCATTTTGAAAATGCACTGCATAGTAGAGTGGTTGCAAATTTTTGGTGCAACCTGTTTTTCTATCGAAAGCTGGGGTTTCAATTATAAATGCATTTCCGCCCTCCCTAATATTCCATTTTTCTTTGGAAACTGATTTTTCAATAAAAAAGAAACCATCAGAAACTGAAGTTCTCAGTTTTTGCTCAAAAAAGTAATGTGATTTGAACATGGGGCGATATTTTATTTGTTCTGTTCTGCTGAAATGCCTCATGAGAGCTGTTGTACAGTTGCTTGATGTTTCCTTTTTCCTCTTCAGGCCAGACTCTAGCTGAACTTCAACTTCCATGATACACTGCCTCCTTGCCAACAAGGGAGGATGTGCTGCATCATGGGAGAAGTCATCTGATGGTGTAGCTCCAATCTACCGAGAAGAATGGGAGCATGAAGCACCTGATCTATAACTCCCATGGAGAGTTCTGGTGGCATATCTAAATTGAGGTATTCAGTTTTCAACTGAAACATTTTCATTGAAAAATTTTTTCCATGGAAAGTTTCACTGAAAAAAATTGTGGTCCATATTTTTCATGGAAATTAAAAATATTTTCCAACCCACTACACCAGGGGTTCGCAACCCCCAACACGTATGCCAAACTTGGCATATGTGCCTATCCTGAGTGGCACATGCACCCTCCACTGGTCCCACCCCCAGCGGGGCCTCGGGCCACAAGAGGGGCGTGTGTGCTGCATCTCCTGACCCCTGCGGGCCACTCTCGGGGAGCTGGGGAGCGCAGCCAGCAGGCAAAAGGAGCCGTGGCACGCAGGAGTGGGGCCAGCAGGGAATAGGAGTCCCTGGCCCCACACTTGGCACCTGCACTACACAATATGAAAAGCTGTTCCATTTTCAGACTTCCATATAGCCAGGTATGAGTATTTGTGAACTCTACCAGTAATTGAAAAATAATGCAAATTCTGGTTAATTTTATTTTCTCCTGGAATTTTCTACACAGCCTCAACAAAAAGTAAATAACAGATTTAGCTACTTTTGTGCAAATGCAGTGCCAAATTTAATCTCAGTAACACCTCAAAAAACTCCATTGGTTTCACTCTCCATTGAAATTAGTAATTGATATAGTTTTAGGACAATGTAAATCAAGATCTTCTAAAGAGCAATGTTTTAGTTTCAAATATCCAAAATTATATATTTTTTCCCAGGTACATTTTGTACATCATAATCTTAAATAATCTAGGCATAATATACAGATACCACATGCAAAAAAGCCTATTATATACATTATTTAACTTGCAGAGTTAAATACTCAATAGCGATATAAGGCATGTTAACTAATTCTGACCAAGTTAATTCTACCCCTTTAAGCATCCAACATACGCAGTGGATGAGGCAGGGCCCTTTGGAAAAATTAATTTGTTATTGTGTAATTAAAGATTCAGTCCTAATACATAGGCAGAAAGTAATAGAGTTAAGGATACACAAGCAACCTTAAATCCGGCATTTTCTAAATTTCAAATGCACGACTTTGCAACTTAAATATTGTTCTTTCAACATAGTTTTTTGTATGTAATTTCCTAGGAAAAAAATACACTTTTTTTCTTACACAGAACTGTATCATCTCTCACCATAGTGAGTAATCTGTACCATGAATCTTCAGCACTGATTGCTACTACTGGAGTTACAGGACTAATCACATGAACTTTCAGACAAAGGGCTCTTAGGGGTCGGTCACTGAGTGGCCGGGGAGGTGGGCCGAGGTGTTCTCTCATCACTTCCCCATGTGGTGCTTCCAAATGCAAGGACAGGCCACTGAAGCCGTGTCTTGATTCTAGTCAAGGATAGCCTGGCTCAGTTTTCCCATGCAACAGCTGCTCTGGCAGCTCCTGGACATTTCTAGAGTACCATCTGCAGCTGCTGCTTTGCCAGTACCCAGCCTTAGAAAGTTCACGTTCAGTTACTATTCTAGGAGGCTGCCAAAAAGCTTCTTGAGAAAGGCAAGCAACGGAAGAGAAATGGTGATTTTCAAAAGTTTATAGCTCAGCAAAACTTGACAGAAATTACAGGGGACAAAGAAAAGGCACTTCTCTTGCACCAAGGCTTTCCAAATTTCAAAGGTCTGCTGCAACAATGGAAGGGATGGAACGCCTACAAAAAAGGAATCATGAAAATATTTTATAAATGGGAGATGTTAGACAGCCAAGCTGTAGAACCTGTTAACAGCTCCCTCTATAATTAGTAATCTTTATCCTGACTATGAGGCCTCGTGATCTCCTTTGGATCACCTCAGACTAGATTTATTGCCGTAAGATAAAGAGCTGTCCCATGGCATTGGATATACATGAATTAACATCTCCCAAGAATTTTTTTTTTAACTTGATTATAAAGGAAACTTTTGATTTCTAGCCAAGTAGATTTACTACCTTCCATAAAACAAGTTACAATGCATTAGGACGCCATCTAGCAAAAATGAAAGGGTACACACACAAAGTACCGTACATAAAGTATGCATACATCCATTTTGCAGGCAAGGGACGCTGACGTTAGAATCACTTTACAGCAACTTGGGTTTATAGATGTTTTAAAATTCCCTCATATAGTACTTTACATTTAAAGCTTAAATAAACTTCTGTCTTCTGGGTGCAGCATGTGTTCAACTTATATTCACGGCAAGAAAAGAATGTGGTGGCCAGTCAAGTAAAGCTACCGGTGACAAAATGATAACGTATTTGCAAATCTCTATTCAGACCAGACCAATTTTGCTTTGTTTTGGGCCCGTCCCTATTAACGGTGGGTGTCATATTGGTAATGCCCCAGGCGCTAGGTGGGCAGATCATCAGAACTGTGCCCCACATGTGTGATACCAACGCTTGTCACTAGTATTTAAGTCACTTCTTTCTCTCAGTGACTTCTTGGCAGAGGATGACAAGGGTCTAAAAGAAAAGGAGAACGGGAGGGTGCGAGGGGCATGGCGGGAGGAAATGGGAAAGCGTCTCAGATGCAAACAAGTAACATTCTGTGAAAATCAAGTCTACTCCAAGAACATTTCAAATTCCCAGCTTTCTTAGGGCTCCTCTACAGAGGGAAGTGTAAATTACAGTGTGCAACATGTTTGTAGGGCTACCTGGCCTGTGTGGATCCTGCTGGCAAACATTAAAAGTTCTCTAGTGCACGTTAACATTGGCCTGCCTCAAGACTTGCTACATTAACAAGCACGAAGGAACTTTTTTTAGTGAATGCCATCAGGGTCCACAGGGCGCACACATCTTGGCAACACAGACCAATAGACCAATCTATTCGCAGATTACACCTTTGAATCTGTCAAGCTGACTGTGTGTAAGCTGAAGCAATACGGAAGCTTGCTGAACACAGAAAAGCACCTCTAAGACAGCAACAAGGTGATTTTAGTTTGCAAATAGCATTTAGCCTACGGGGAACCAAGCCAAGCATTCATTGTTTATCGTCAGCCTTACTAACAGGTCTGCATGGAGAGCTTTAAGTTTGGAGAGCAAACAAGGAGTCCTGTGGCACTTTTAAAAACTAACAAATTTATTTATTGCATGAGCTTTCATGGGAGAAAATCCCACTTCATCAGACGCTTTGAAGATGGGGAACTTACAGAATGGAAGGAAGTTTGGAGGTGCTCGTAGTTGCTCTCCAGGCCTGTCTAGATGCAAAAGAACTAAGCTAGAACTTGGAACTAGATCATGATCCAAAGTTCATTCAGTTCTACACGACATCAATGACCTTCGGATGGGGCCGTATTGCAGGCCTCGACAAATCATTGTTTCTGGTTGCCATGGTGACCAGTTTTCGTAGCCTGTCGCCTAGCTCCACTGCAGAAATGTAATGGAGGAGCGCCTTTCGGTGAACAAAAGTAAAATTGCAGAAACCTATCTGTGAGCCAATTTTGTCCATCACTGCCGTATTGCCAGTTAGGTAATGTAGGCAAACGCCTAGGGTGGTAGATTACCACATGGCCCAATGGGGGCCCTCGCCCAGGGGACCAACATGAGTGCTGGAGCTCTGTTCCCACCCCTTGCTTCTCCTCCTCTCTCCCATGGCCCTGCCCACCTCTTCCTGGGGGCCCATCCCCTGGCCAGGCCAGAAGCCATAGCCTGAGGGAACCATATTTCTCCCCCTCCCTCCCCACAGATCTGCATGAGCTGGTTGCCCCAGTCTCTCACACCACAAGGAGCTGGCCCAGCCAGGCTCTCTGTCCACCATCCCCTGCACAGAGAACACCAAGGTCAGTGGTAGACAGAGGGGGCACTGAAGATGCTGTGCACAGCAGCATTAAGGTGTAAATCCGGCCCTGAATCAGGCCCTAAGTGCACTATATTAGAAGCAATGGGGCAGTCAAAAGATCAGCACGGAAGACAGCTATACGAGCAAGTGTTATGATAAGAATATATCTCTTCATGCAGAAAGGTAGCCCCATGCTAACCATTTTGCTTGTCTTTTGATGATCTCAATCTTTTCACTGCTCTTAAAATAATGATAAGACTTGGAGTCTAGCATGACATATTGTGAAACTTATTTAGAGCAGCAAAGAACACTTGCGCTGTTAATACGTTTTGACACATTTGTGTAACATGTTAAGTACTTTACACTAATTACTACACTGCACAGTCAAATAGCAATGAAAATTGCAAAAAACGAATTGATTGGCGGTCTCTAAACGCCATCTTTATTTGCTAGTCAAAACACTTAGCTACCTTGCTGGTGAGAGTGACAAAGAAAATGTGCAGCTCAACTAACTTCAGAGGCAAAGAGGTCTCTTCATGGAGATACAAGTTGAAAATACACTCACTTTGGGGCCTGGAAGGTTGCAGGTTCACACCTTTTTAGGCCTGGTCTACGACGCTGGCTGATTTTGGCGGCAGACAACAGGAGATGCACAAGTTATGTAGAGCTTACTTCTACTTCCTAACGTCTCCTTACTGCGGTGCCCCCACTGTGCTGCGCCTAAGGAAAATGTCCTCTCATTGACGCAGTGCGATTCTTCTTGCTGGCTGGATTACCAACGTTGACTTCTGCATTCGACTGAGTGGGTCTCTACTGCCGCTCAATCGAGCCAATGCTGTTGGCTGTGGAGACATACCCTTAGCTACTGATCCCCAAAACTTAACGCTGTAATGTGGTACTAAAAAGCTGCTACTCTGTTACAAGGACCATCCATCAAAAGAAGCACTACAGCAAATTCCCTTCTTGTTGGCTGTTGAATGAAAATTACAGATCTCCCGGCACAATAAGAAAAAACAGCTGGAGAAGAGGAGCAGTCCCCATATTCTGGTCACAAGTCCCTCTCACATCCAAGGCTGTGTGAGAGAAATTGTTCAGCCCACAACAGCTGCAATGTTTGCGGAAACAGTCACGGCGATGATAGTGACGAATTCATTTTAAAAAGTTTAAATGTCATTCCAAAGGAGTGTACCATACTATGAGTTATTTCCTGACGTATCAAAGCAAGAATTAATTCAGGGAGGTTGCATAGCCTGTGAGGCAAAGGTCAGGCAGGTGATTATAATGTTCCCTTCTGGCTTTAAAAGCTAAGAATCTACTAAATGATGTGCTTAAAGCACAGGAATTAATGAGAATAACGAAGTGGGACCATCTTTTTGTTTTGTGTTTATGCAGCACCTAGCACAATGGCGGTTCTGACTAAGGCTCTCAAGCAGTATAGTGACACGAACCATGATAGCAACTGTGCAAAGTTTGATTGGAAGAATTGACACACAGCTCTGGTCATTCACACCTGCACAGATGGGGAAAGTACCAAAGGAAGTCATTACGTAGGCTCCAATGTTACTGACAGCAGAGCTCAGACAATATGCAAAGTTTGAAAGAAAGATGAAGACGACAGAAAAGATATCGGTTTCACTGGTGTACAGACACTGATAACCTATTAAAAGATGCAAATGTTTCAAAACTTCAACCTGGCTCGGTCCCTAGTTAGCCTCATTCCATTAATATCAACGGCAGTTCAAGCCTCCATGTAAACAATACCATCTGGTACGGACCACATGAGTCCAGGCACATCAAAATATTTATGCAAATGAAAGATTAATGGTAGCTTGAAATGATTGTGACTGGTAACGCCGATAAGATTTCCTTTTGTTATTTTTTTTTGTCGACCCAGGCTTCCCACGCTGAGTGGGCACAACTTACAGTGGTTGAAGAGTATGACACCTATATTGCAACATAACTACCAAAGAGAACCAAATCATGACGGTTTTGATTCTCAAAGCAGAAGGTCAGTTGGGTTGCTGTTTTCCAAACCAACCTTTGCCCTGCTCTGAAGGCAACAACATGATTTTTCTTTAACTCACCGCATCAGATTTTTAATGCACACTCACTAAAAGCAGCCAACAGGGGAAGTTTGAACATGCTACTCTGGCTTTTACAGGCTTCCTCCACCTTCCCTTGTTTAAGAAAATCTACCTTTCCTAAAATCACTAGAGGTGAGGGGGGTGGATATTTTTGCTACATGTAAGCTGAGAAATCAGAAGCCAAATTAAAGTGAAGTTCTAGCAAATATCTAGTAAATGAATCGAGTAAAAAAATAGAACTTTCAGCAGGCTCTGAGGTGAGACAACATAAAGCTGACCTGTTAAAGGAAAAGCTTTTGCTAACTTCTGAAACAACATAGTTGGATATTAGGAAAAACTTTCTCACTAGGAGGGTGGTGAAGCATTGGAATGGGCTATCTAGGGAGGTGGTAGAATCTCCATCTTTGGAGATTTTTAAGGCTCGGTTAGACAAAACCCTGGCTGGGGTGATTTAGGGGGAGAGGTCCTGCTTTTTAGCAGGGGGTTGGACTAGATGACCTCGTGAGGTCCCTTCCAACCCTATTATTCTATGATAGTACTTACTGTACGTACTAAAAACTTTAATTACACACAAAGAAAGGATAAGAAGGCTCTTAATTTTAAATAAACCAATTACGTGTGATATGAGAAAAACAGCCTCCTACCACAACATATCTGCAAATTTCTTGCAGTTCTTACTGTAGCATACTGCAAAGGAAAATTTATTGACCTGGTACAATGAAAAGTTTTCCCCACTATTCCCTCCCCACATCACGTACACTATTTCAAGTGAGCTCTGCTATGTGATTTCTGCTAGGAATGCTACCACTTACCATCTAGACTCAATCTTCTAGAAATGGGCCTGAATTCAAGCACTACATCTGAATGTTGTGGCTCAGGCACTTCTCAGGTGTTTGAGGGTGCACTGTTTGATAGCCTTCAGCAACACTGTATGAGACATGACTGTGTAACCATGTCCCTCCTTGGGTCTCATTTGCTATCCAGGGCATGATTCTGGAGGGCACTGAACACTCAGTTTTTCCTCTAGCAACAACTGTTGGAGATTCCCACTACAGTACAGAAAATATAGTTGGGTGAAATGTCCTAAAATAGATTTTTTTCTGGAAACAAAAATGTTTGTATTTTAAATTAAAACGTAGTTGAAACAAAACAAAACATTTTTATTTCAACTGACTCAAAAAAAAAAAAAAGTTAAAAATAAATTGGGGAGGATTCCCTTTTTTATTTTTTCCAGGGATAAAGTGGGAAAGTTGGGAGGGTGAAGAAAAAGGGAAGAAAAAACCCAGTAAACCAAAACAAACCATTACATTAGAAACATCTTTTTTGTTTGTTTGTTTTGAATTGAAATCAATCTTTTTCATTTAACCCAAAAGCAAAAACTGTCTGGGAATTTTTTCCCATTTCTTTAAAAATCATCATGGAAGATACTTATTTTTCAGCCTGCTCTAATTGAAACCACTCAGGACTTTGTAGGATCATTAACCCTAGGGAGAAACCACATTTCTCAATCCCTCATGGTTCAGAAATGCACACTCATCTGATTTGTAACCTACATCAAGCAACACTGCAGAAATTACGTGTCAGAAACTCAGATGGAAGCAAGCTCTCTCTTTAGTTGTAAAGCAACATGTACAAAATCAACATACCACATTTTTGTAAGAATTTGCTCAAAGTGGAGAGAGGTCACAGAGTGTTTCTATCCTCATTTAGGACCATGACAATAGCATTCCAGTTCACACCGATTTAACCAGAGACATCCATATAAATCCATTCAAGATACAGATTTTCCCAGCCACTAGCAGTTGCTAACCCTAACTAAAATGAAGAGGTTACCTTGCTGGCTTACACATCCTCAACACTCAAGGTTCTTCAATTGCACTGGGTTTAACAATTCTGTTGATGGTATGAGAGTCATGACAGAAGTCAGGGTCACCATCCCATAGCCATGTGAGAGCTGCATTGCGAAGACAAATAAAAACGAACACTACATATGCAGAGAGGACTGATTTGTTGAGTAGGGTATGCTTTCCTGACCACATTTTGAATTTCAGTAGGTGCAAACAATTTAAAGATACAAATCCAAGCAGGGCTGCCTAGGACAGCAGTTGTCTGGATGACCCAAGAGGTTCCCTCTAGTCAGTGGCAGTGTTTGTCCCATGGGGGGTTACCAGCAAAGCTCAAGTCTGGGACCCCTAACTGTGTGGAGAAGACCCTTCTGCTACAACATTGAGTCCTCCGTGTGGTGTGATCTCACTTCTGTGCTGCATGTGAGGGCATGCCCAACAAGAGGGCATCATTTTGTAGAGCAAAATGGTGTCCTCCAGATAGGTAGGGCATGTTCCAGATCCACTACACCACGTCACCGTATCAGGGGGCCTCCATGCAACTTCAGGACTCTCTTTGATAGTCTGGGTGGCAGGTACCCCTTGCCACCAGTTCTATGCCCTGTGTTGCTGCTCGTACAACCAACTGCTTTCTTGATTGCATGTTTGAAAGCAGATTGCTGAATGCTCTAAAGGCCAGGAACACAACATGGAAGGGAATTACAAAGTCATTCGTCTTCCTCTGGCCCCACAGGCTTCGAGAACTACAGCACGCTGAAAGTCATTAGCATCTTTTGCAGAGGTTTTGCAGTAATTTCAGACTCATTTCATCAAGCTGATGAATGAGCAAAAAACTAAATGAACCATGCAGTTAAGTCCACTAGACTAGACTATACTGGGAGAACAGGATTGACTGTTGGCAAAGAAACAGGGAACCAAGAAGGTAAACAATCCTCTCTCCCATCTACTCCAACAGCTTGATTTCTTATTTTGGTCACAATACAAATTTGGCTCCTCTGAGTGGTACGAGGAAATAATTGTTAGCTGTGATTCTAGCCATCTAGGGAGCAAAATCTGTGGAGAGCTTTGATTAATGGAGAAGGCGTAAGAGTTTAATTCACCAGCCTCTCTCACACCTCTGGGTATCTTGGTTTAATCAGTGCACAACACAAAACCGCAGCACACAAGCTAATATGATTGGCAGCTGCAGCAGAGGGAAAGCCTAGGACTGAAAAATTCAGGGCAGCTTTAGGTCATGTGGAGGGGATGAAAAGACGCTTACAGAGTAGTTTGCTAGTTAAAGCTAAGCAATATAGAATAAAACCCTTGCCTTCACAAACACGGGAATTGTGTGTGCGTGAGTGTGTACATTTTCCCATGAAAATCAGTTCAATTCTGAATCCACGTTGCCCAATAACTTTCCTCAATGCACAGACTAAGGGAATTGAGGGAGAAGGAGAGACAAGGAGAAAAGATCAGTAAAGGCACCACTAACATCTGCAGTCGCCTTAGCTCACTTTGCTTAGCATCCTGATCGTAACACCCAGACACATTTGGAGACTCCCCAGCTCCACAATCAGTGACCTTTCAACACCAACCCATTGGTTTCTCAGGACCATCGGCATATATACAACCTTATCTCCAAACTTAGTAGGGCTAGGACACGTTATGGGGAGACACCTTTCACTTGGAAATTATACAATGCACTATTCTACCTAACATCTTGGTCGGAGCTGATGGAGTGCAATTTTTGAGGTATCAAGGATGTGGGTGGTAGAAGAAGAAAGGAGAGACAGGCTGCTTTCTCCCTTTCTCTTGCTGCGCAGTACATGACCTTTGCTGTTAAGATCTGGGGTGTAGTAGGAGGCGGCAGACAGAGAAAGGGGCAAACTTACTTAATGACTGGAACAGGGACCTCTGCTATGGAGAAGGCACATTTTCTAGTACTGATTCAACTCCGAAGACTCCCACTGTTTGTCAGTGCGAGGTACGGGCCCAACACCTCTTAGCTGCTCCATCAGGTCTATTAGAGTAACAGGGTGGCTCAAGTTGTCATGTGGTGGCCCTCTGGACCCAAGTAACAACCACGTACTGAGAGCCCGAGTTCCGCCCACGGCATGTGTGTGGTGCACATTAGTTGTTCTCTACCTGCACATTGCAAAGGCTCCTTCTGAAAGTTTGGACGTGTGACTGGATGATCAAAGTGGCCCATTCTGACTGGGGAACCACAGCAGGTTGGAAAAAGGGAGGAAGTGGCATGGAGACAGTGAAGGTAGATTCCGGTAAGGGATGCCAGGAGCAAGCACCTCCTGAAGTGCTCAATTTGCTACCAAAAAAAAAAATCATCTGTGATTATTTATAGGGTGCCAATACTGCTCTAAACAAAAAGCACAGCACCACTTTAACCGTGCAGGCACTAGATGTACAGCAGATAAAGCACATGCAAAGGAGCAGAGAAAATACTGCAGCAAAAAAGGGATCCTCTCTTTCAAACGCACCGTATCAGAAAAGCCGCATCATAGGTGCTATCATTTCAGGGTGCCTATATGGTCTGTTCTGACAGAAACATCTTTGCCATTCTGGGTCTACTAGGCGCCTGCTAGATTGAGTTCTGTTCTCTCTCTCTTCACTAAGACACCCTTCAAAAAGGAAGAGAAGAAAGGCTTAATGCTCTCCAGTTCAAGTATTTTGCAAACATGCCACCCAAAGAAACCGAAGTTGACATAGGCACATCTGGCTGAAGTATCCCCAGTGGTCAGCCCAGATATGGAATATGGGATTATGTCCTCCCATTTGTGCATGCACTATTATACACAGAGCGTTCATCTTGGGCTTTGTAACAAACCCTAGATATTAAAAAGAGTTCTTTTCCAACATTGGGAAATTCCCAGAGCTTTTTCCTCTCTGCCAAAGAAAGGACATGCGGCTATGAAGAATGAACTGCCCTTAAAATTAGCGTTTATTCAGGGCATGGCCCATTAATAAGGCAATGAAAGCAGCTACAGTGGTTGTGAGCTGGCCAGATACAGCACGTAACAATGCCATCCACAGTGGGTCCATGAAGCCAAACTGGCTACTTAAGAACACTCTCATTATCTGTTTGCATTTTTCATACTTTTAAGCACCTTATTGATGAGTTCCTCCAGAAGACGACTCCACGCACAGCTGTATTATGAGAAAGTGAAGTGAATTTAAAGCCAAGCAGGATAGCAAATCCTGTCATCATCAATTCACCTGTCTCTAGTCAAGAGGAAGAATAAGGGAAACCTCAACATGTTTGTGTTTGCCAAGTTACAGGCTTTGAGGGAACAGAACGTGCTTCCACTAATTTCAGATTTTGGACAACACCAAGCTACATTCTCTGGAGCGGTGGCTCTCGACTGAGAACACATTACACATGCTACCAGACATCGCAGCACATGGCTGAATGTATTGCTGGGAGTTGGCCCACTGCTCTGAAACAAGCCTGGCCCCCTTTACAGGGTGGTCTTCCGGCAGCAGGGTTTCTTTCATCGGCGGGTCCGTGCTACAACCATCAGCCAAAGCAGGGGGCTGCACCACCATCAAAAGTCTCGGTAGTGGTGGTGGTTTTTCCGGCAGCCGGGGAGGGGGTGGAGGCTTCTGTGTTATGCATGGTTGGACGTACTGCCAACCGTGTCACAACATACAGAAGTCGAGAACCCCTGTTCTGGAGGCTAAGCAGAACAAACACAAGAGGTTTTTATTTTGAGCACTCCAACAGCTGGTGGAATTCTCTACCATCACCATGTTTGACAGACTTGGCTGACGTATTACAGTAACTCAATTTACAAAACGGATCTCCAGAGAGACAGAGAGCATGCAAGACAAATCTGAACTTAAACCAGTAAGCAAGAAAATGAAGAGCACACAGCAAACATACCAAATTTTGCAAAAGAACAATTCCAGGTATTTTAAATGTGGCTTCACGATCACCTAACAGGGAGCCATGAAAGGCTGTCCGATCACTGGACATACCCCTTTTGTTACGTTCACTCCGATTCCCTTCAGAAAGCAACTCCCTAACAAAACAAAACTGAGACAACCTGTATCCAACATAAAATGAGTAAAGGGCACAAGCAACAGGTGATTTCTTTTAAAGAACCTTGAAAAAACATTACAGCCTCTGAATCAAATGGAATGTGAGTTATGTTCTTTCCAATCATTCCATCTTAATCTTTTGCTCAAGAACACCCTCTGCACCTTATATAACCCGCTGTCATAGCCCTTACAGGTCTGCTTTTTTGCAGGCGAGCTCTGTCATCCAGCGCAACACTACTGGGACCGTACAGCCGTGTATTAAAACGGCATCACAGTCCACAGGGACACATCAAAACCCAATCCGGTTAACAAACTGCTCAGTTGCTCCATTACAAGATGGCCTGAAGTACAATTGAAAAGGCAAACATCTCATCCCCTGCTAACATCCACCACATCTGACTTGCTCCGAGCACATCTGAGTACATAAGCTCCTGGGGGTTTCCAGGTAAGACGGAACAAGATTGGTCTCGGGACTGGCAAGTGACAGAGCAAAGAGCCGAGGTCTCAAGTTTCAGTGGGGGGAGGTGTCGGTTGAATGTCAGGAAAAGCTTTTTCACTTGGGAGATGGTGAAGTGCTGGAACGGGTTACCTAGGGAGGTGGTAGAAATTCCATCCTTAGAGACTTTGAAGGCCTGGCTTGACAAAGCCCAGGCTGGACAGCACCAGACAAGTTCATGGCCTTCATTATAGCATTGCCTGGAGCTCAGCAGGAAGCCGGAGAGGGAAGATCCAGTGGTCAGAAACCAGCAACGAGGACAAGAGTCAGCAAGGGGAATACATGGTACTAACCAACCATGCTGGTTGGACTCAAGTTGCAAAATAGAAATGTGAGGAGGGATTTGATAGCAGCCCTCAGCTACCTGAAGGGGGGGATAGAGCTAGTCTGATCTCAGTGGTGGCCCATGAGAAAGCAAGAAGCAACGGTCTCAAGTTACAGCGCGGGAGATCTAAGTCGGATAGTAGGAAAAACTTTTTCCCTAGGAAGGAGGCGAAGCACTGGCATCAGTTACCTAGTGAAATGGAGCAATTGCCATCCTTAGTGATTTTAAGGCCTGGCTCAAGAAAGCCAGGCTGGGATGAATTAGTTGGGTTTGATTCTGCTTTGAGCAGGGGGTTGGACTAGATAGCCTCCTGAGGTCCCTTCCAACCCTCCTATTTTATGAATCTATACATACTTCCATACTTCATTACCGATACCTATGCACCTACAGTCTTTTTCCAAAAACAAGTAATTGGTGTTGGGGGTGTCCTTCAATAAAAACTAAACAGGATTGCACATTAAATGCTTTCTGCACCTGCTGATGCAAATAATAAATAAGAATGTTTAGGCCGGACACTTAAGTCCCTCTGCACATCACAGACCTAGACTCTCATGTGGTAGATACCTGAAGGTGGGTATCCTGGCCTGAACGTCCCCATCCAGCACGATCGACAGGGGCTCAATCCTGTATTCCCGCTGACTTCCATACCCATGAGAACAGCCACACCATACAGCATCAGGTCTGAGAGAGGATTTGTTTGGGGGAAGCTCTTTTAGGAGTAATGTGGTGAAGTGCACCACTCCATACATGAATTCTAAACAGGCCTCTGCTGACTAGAAGCCAGCCCTTCTCAACCCATATGTCACTCATCTTAATTATTCCCCTGTCCTTATGCCATGAAATAAAAATGTGTGACATGGTTACTCCTAAATCATCAGCCTCCTTTATGGATTTGGGAGCTTTACAGGGAACAGCTTGCGTCCGTGCATGTTACAGCTGGAAGGTAAACAGAAACAGCCAACGACTAATATTAAAGGCACAATAGGAAAGACAATGCCGAAACTGAACAGGAAGGTCTGGGAATCTATGTTTTCTAAAACACTGATAACATTCAATTGAAGACGTTGGCATGAGACCAGAACTATGACATTGTTTTTGTCATCTCACAGAGCGTAGGGGGTCTATAACCAATAAATGATCTCCTCATCCTGTACCTCTTTACGGACTCTCAGAGATCCCAGTCCGGTAGAACGGACGTGAGCCAAACAGGTGACTGCCATCTTCCCTAAGGAAACAGTCTAAGAAGCTGATCCTGCCCACATTTAAACTAACTGCAAATTTCCCAGCAACTTCCTGGGCAGAGACGACATTAATAGTGGGGAGAGGAGGCATGTATTCAGAACCTACTCCTGGCAAAAAAAATTAAATTAAAATATAAAATAGATAGATAGATAGATAGATAGATAGATAGATAGATAGATAGATA
>ML685879.1:5690581-5834898 GCA_007922175.1 Pelusios castaneus | reverse complement strand
TCTATCTATCTATCTATCTATCACTCAAACCCTGGCAGAAACTGGGGGGGGGGGAGGGAGGAATGTAGGGGGAGACCTGAGACCTCACGTGCCCCTCCTCCCTTCATGTGTCACCTCTGTTCGTGGGTGCAGGATGGCACTCATAACGGCATAAAAAGTGATGTTACAGTCTCTAATTCTCTGACAGGCCCAACTCACAACAATAGCCTGTCACAGCAACAGTCAGAAGAGAAATTATATTTAGACAAAACACCATCTATTTTCCACCAGCTATTGCAAGTGCCAACCCGTGAGCTGATAAGAAAAGAGGCTGCAAAAGGATAAACCCACAAAAATGAGACTCTCTTTTTACACGCAAATCTCATCTGTCTGCAGCCTGACTGCATTTTCACCAGTGCATTCCTGTCAAAATTCCATTCAAGTCAGTGGAGTTACACCACTGATGAATCTGGTCCACTATATTTAATAGCGCTCCTCTGCAGGAAGAGACATCAGAATGTGGTCCAAAGAGGAAGACCGGCCCAGTGATTGTGGTGCTAGATAGAGACCTACATTCAATTTCTTGCTGTACAACAGGCTTCCTATGCAACCTTGGGCAAGGTACTTGATCTCTCTGTACCTCAGCTCCCCATTGGCAACAAAGATAATATCACTGAGCTCCCTCACAGGGATGATGTGAAGATTAAACAAAACAAAGTGCTCAGACACTACGCTTATGGAGGGACTATCAAAATTGTAAGATCGAAAGCACACATGATCCACTCCGCATCCTTTAATGGTACTCTTTCTAATTTTGGAACCATCATGCCTGACTTCAGAAAAACAGCAGAATAGTTCAGCCTGAGAACTTGCAAAAAGCATCAAAATTATTTGCAAAACAAAAGCTACTTTTTAACCTCCAGCAAAACAACATCTGAGGTTCATTTCCTTCCCTGTGGATAACTGTAAAAGTGTGCATCACTTTTTAATCAGAGGCCTTTTATTTGCACCTTCTGGCTGACTTTTCCCCTAATGTCTCTTTAAATATATTGTTTACATTTGTATCGCTGTTAATAACGGAGAGGTACCCATAAAGTGATTTTTTTCAAATTTCTATACAGGCACAACAAACAAATATATGAAAATGTCAATTTATCCTTACTCTGGCAAAGAGGATTGTAATGAAATCTCCAACGGTGCAATAGATAGGGAGTTATTAATGGTAAAGAAACAGTCTGCATCCGTGTTGGGAGACAATTCATTTCTTACAAAAGGTAATAGAATCTCACAGTTGATGCAGACACGTCTTTCCTTGGCCCCACACTGACATTTGAAAGAGCCCACGAGCTCAGCTGCAATATGTCTACACAAAAGATGCATGGGGCACTTGAATTCCCTTCCATTGCAATACTCTCCTACATTTATGATATGGAAGGTTGTATTTTAACAGCTTCCTCTCCCTTACCCTGGACAATGGCATCAGCTGAACACGCGTTTAGGATCAAAGCCACAGGCGTGTAAATTCAAAGACAGACAAGAGATGATGAGTGAGATATAGGAGAGTCTTTCCCAACGGGTGTGCTGTCAGGCCTGAGTAAGTGTGCTACAGAATTTTTTGAAAAACTACTGGAAGGGTTCTGGATTGGCTCATGAATATTCATGAGTTCATCTGGCAACTATATGGTGGTACGCCTCAAAATGATGAAAGGTATCAAGGTGTGCCATGGCAGAGAAATGTTGGGAACCACTGAGAGAGGATTTATCCAAATCACAGAAATATCCTCCACAAATTAGAAATGGAATGAGAAATACACTAAAGATGTGGGTGTGGGATTTAAGGGTTATGGCCCAGAAGACACAGGGAGGAGAAATTGAGGAGGCATCCACAGAAAAAAGCCCTCCTATTTGTGATCGCGCATGCCGCCTCCCTCTCTGATTTGCCATTGTAAGATATTGTGGCCAGGAGGCCCACTGTGCACATGGGGAAGCAATATTAAGGCATTTATTTTTAGCTGACTTTTAGTGCATTTTTGCAGCTAGTGAGAAGGAGGAGCCAGCACCGTGCGACCGGCCAGCTCTCTGCAAGACTGCACCCAGAGCCCCATAGAACCTATATCCTATACACTATGGGTCTGAACAGGCAAGGACAGAGTAGGGACTGCTAGGGGCACACAGCAGTGTTTTCAGACCTGCCTGCCCACTGATTCACAAAGTGCTAGTCGTCCTCTGACTGCGAGAAATCAGATACCGTTAGTTTTCCACAGACTCCTAGTAATTTCCATTTGCTACTTTGTCTAGAAAAGAGCATTACAGCAATTCTAGGAGTCTTGGCTCTCCGGGCTTCCTGTTGCTGTTCTCTGAAGGGCCAAGCCTATCAGCTCCAGTTTCAAGCAGAGTTCAGAAGTGGCACATAACCTATATTTAATTAACCTCAGCGAGCAATGAACTTGATAATAGGTTTAAAAAAACCTGACCTATGAGGAAAGGTTAAAAAGAGAAGAGACGCATTTAGTCCTGAAAAAGACGACTAATGGTACCTAGTAACAGTTTTCAAATATGTTAAGGGATCTTATAAAGAGGCCTGTGATAAATCGCTTTCCATGTCCACTGGAAGTAGGATGTGAAGTGATTGGCTTAATGTGCAGCAAGGGAGATTTAGGTTAGATGTAAGGAAAAACTTTCTGCCTACAAGGTAATTAAGTGCTGGAATAAGCTCCCAAGAGAGGATGTAGAATCCCCCTCCCTGGAAGCTTTTAAGAACAGATTAGACAACCACCTGTCAGGGATGGTCTTGCTCACGGTTTCTCAAGGCCAGGGTCAACCCTGAACAATGCTACGATCCGAGAGGTTGCAAGCTGGGAGCAGGAAGCTGAGCCCAGCTGCTGTGCAGGACAGGAGCAGTGTACTTATTTCATACTTTGTCATGTATATATCATGGTTAAAACGTATTTAATAAAGTAGATTTTTTTTGCACTAAACTTATTTGTGGGGTTGCAACTGGACAGTCAAAGTTCCTTCCAGCCTACATGCTTATTTTTTCTTCTCAGAATCATAATTGGAGAGGAAAGCTGGAATTTTAGTTAGAGTTCAGTGACTCTAGCCATCATAGATGGATGTACGCTGCCTTCTCAGGTAAGTTAAAGATCATTTGTATGGCAGCAGTCTGTATGTGCCTTACTCAAGGCTGTTAGATTCTAGGTCGAACAAATGAAGTCCACTTATGTGTTGGAAAACCTTCCCAACAAATAGAGCTACCTTACCTGCTCCCTCTGTTGCCTCAGGGCATAGACAACTTCTTTCCATCTCTAATTGTCTCAAACAGAACAAGCATTTTGGAAGTGAAAAGAAATAGTGTGCTTCAGGCGTGTTTTAGTCCTTCGAAAGATTTCACACTCTCCTTTCTTTACTTTGAAATTTAGATCAACTGACATGAAAAATTCAAATTTCCATTTCAGTTAACATTTTATTGCATTATCCATTCCCTTTTTAAGAGAAAGTCCTTCTCCTTGTAATTGGCAAAGTCCATACATTTCTTCCAAGAAAACACCTAACTATAGGCTGCAAAATGCTCAGGCCTTATAGAATTTCAATGGACAAAATGTCTACATTGCAACAGAATTCTGCAGATATTTATCTATCTATATAAAAAGCACCTGCCAAAGATTTGCAAGAAACTGAAATCATGCTGCTGTTAAGGCTCAGTAGAGATGATCTGTCTTTCCTTAAAGGAAAACTGAAACAAAAGCCACATAATCCTCCAGTTAAGCATAAGGGTTTAGACGACAAAATTGCTACAGAGAAATTCAAGTGTACCAATCATTGAAAAAAACACCAAACAGCTCTGGGGCTAAAACATTATTGAAAATGACCTTAATCTTGCTCTTTATGTCCCTACAGACAAACCTACATGAGCGTGAGACTTGCACAACACGAAGAATGTGGAGGAGGGGTGGGCAATAACTATACAACCTCTATCCTGGAAAGTAATCAACGTTACTAACATTGTTTTTTTTCTCTTCCTAATCAATAGAATAGTGGTTCCCGACCTTTCTGGCTCACGGGCGACAGATATCATATTTACAGCCCTGAACTGCCAGCAGTCCCCTTCCTTCCCAACCACCTTTGCTCCCATTCCCTGCATTGCATCCAGAGGAAAGGAGTTCAGTGAAGAGACTGCCTCCCTCAATGCTGATCTCTCGTCCCCCTGGCTGCACCAAAGAGCCTACATTGGTCTTGTAGTCTTGCGGCAATGCGCACCACCTGGGTCCTTAGGCAGCAGCTGCCTTCCACAGCCAGTAGGAAGGAAGCTGCTGGGCACCTCTGGCCTGCAGTCCACATGTTGGGAACAGCTGCAATAGAAAATCTATCTGAAAAGTGAAAGATGGGATGGAAACATAGGCAAGTATAAAAAGATTCATCAGTTGCAGTGAGCCACCACATCAGGAGAATAGGCACAACCACCAAGCACTCCTATGAGTAAAGGTGGTGCTCCATCTCCAATCTGGTCTGAAGTTATCATGTGCTCATGTTACCATGGTCAGACCCATTCAGTATTTGGATGGAAGCCCTCAAAGGAAGAGCTCAGATGCTGTAGGAAGTGGCCACTGACCTTTTATATACCCATGGGCTAGTCATTAAAGTTCTTGGCCCAGAGTTCACCTGCATGTAACATAAGGACAGCAATGCAGCCCAGCCTCTCTCCCAAAAGCACCGTGAGGCTTAACTCACTGCTGTTTGTATAGCACTTTGAGGTTCCCAGAAGAAAAGAACTTTAAAATGCTAATAAAAGAGTACTTTTTCTTATCAAGACCCATCTTACGAGAAACCACCAGTTACACAACCATTTTTCCCGGTGCGCGGAGGGAGGGGAAGTAATCACACAATAAAACTGACGTTGATGAAGAAGTTGGCATCCCTTCGCATTCCGATCCCTTCAGTGCGTTGGAAATCGCTTGGCAATTGTCAGAAGAATAAAAAGTGACACAACGCAGTACACTCAGCCACATGGATCGGACCTACTGTAATGACGACATGTTCTCTTTTATGAACGCTTCAATCTCCAAATAGTTTGTAAAATAGGGGCTTTACTGTAATGATACCTTGCGCTTATACAGTGCTTTTCTTATCAGTAAATCTTCCATAGGAGACCATATTATCTAGCTTCGTTGTATTATTATGTATCACTATAAGACAATAGTGATTCTAATGGTCAGACCCTTCACCCTGGGGTACCAGAATGATAAAGACCCAAAACCATGGAGACAATCCTTCATGTAGAACTGTAGTGGGATTTCTTCTTTTAGTGTCATTTTTCTGTAGCCTATGTTTTGTGATTCTTTATTTCTGGTTTAAGCAAGTTTTCAGCAATGAAAGTGAAAGGACACCAACACATGGAACTATGAGACTGTCATGAGCAATATCCCTTGAAATGAGGGACATTTGAGAGGTGTGGGAATAGCTGGGTTCTTCTCAAGGCATGGTTTAAAACAACATGCTTTAGCATACAGATAAGCCATTTCTTTCATAGTCTGTGCAAACTCATCTATCTATTTCATTTCAGTACATTAACTCGCATTGTCATGAGAAAGAAGGTTGTTTGTTCATCTGCACTCCACATTTTATTTTTGGTTTCCTGAAATCCTCATGACTAATCTGTTTTGCTGGGGAATCAAAATTCAGAGAACGACAAAGGAATACGGATGAAGAAGCACGCCTGACCTCTGGGGAACAAAATACAAGTCAAGAATGCACTAAAGAGTGAAGAATGACCCACATGGTACCCTTTTCTCCCGAGCTAGCAAACAGCAGTGATTAGCAGTACTAGAAAGCATTCTGTTTTTAAAGGAATTCAGGCGACAGAAAATGTGAAAATGTCCTTAAGGAGCATAAGAAAAGAGACACGATCTAGTGCTAAGATTTTTCATGAGTAGATGGAATAGGAGCCAGAATGATAAAATTAGAGAGCCAAACAAATGTATTGCTAACCCTCAATAGGACCTGGTTAGGACTGCAATAAATTAGTTTTTCACAAAGAAAACAATCTCTGAAAGTTAGATTAGTACCTAGGGCTTTTCGTGAGTAGATCTCAAAGCACTCCACAAAGCATCAGTACTGGAATTAAGTAGCATTACTCTCACTTTACTGCATCCCTGCTTTACAGAACAGGAAGTGTAGAGCAGTATTTCTCCCTGGTCTTGCACGACACATCCAGAGCTGAATTCTGAGTGCTCTTCCACCCACAATGCTCTTAGAACGAACGTCTCTTTAAACGTTACAAACTGTGACTATTCTGAGTGTAAGATCATGTGAATGGAGTAGATCCCTGTGATGATTTATCAGGCTTTTCCTTTCATTTGCATTTTTATGGCCAGAAAGGAATGGAGACAAGAGAGTAGTGCACTGGTATCTCAGAGAATCTACTGGTTTAGAACTACACTATTACCCAGTGAGACAGTCAGATAGGAGAGCAGAATACAGTAAGCATAATAGAGTCCTTACTCTCTCAACTCCCCATAAAAACCCAAACCCAAACCTAAATAATGTCTAAATGCTGGATCAAGGGCTAATGCTCCAAGACAATGGTTCTCAGTCTGCGGTCTGCAGATTCTAAAGGTCCACGAAAGACGAACTGAAACCTGACTGAACAGAATTCAACTATGGATACAAACAATAGATGTCCAAAGGGGATTCCATTTGAAATTTCCAAAGGGGTCCGCAAATGAAAAAAACAATTGAGAACCATTGCGCTAAGAGATTAAATTCAGCCTTGTACAGTGGACCAGCACAAAGGAGTGGACCAGCACCATCGAAGTCCTCAAAACAGGGGCAGAGGAGACTTTATTGAGACTCAAGAGGTGTGCAGGACTCTCACCGAATTTCACCTAGACGTGTCTAGGCTAGAATCAGGTAGTGGTGACATCTGTCTACCCAAAATCAGGCCTCATGGGACAAATTCAGTGCTTGACTTGACTGGGAGATAACCTGTGGTTGAGTCTGATCCAACAGCTATATCGTATTCAGAGAAGGTGAAGGCAGGAGTGTGGCCAACAGGCAGAAGCATGTGCCCCACCTGTCTACGCTAGTATTTGGACTCCCTTATTTTCATCAATCACACCCCATTGCCCCATTTTCTCCGATTACTTAAATATAAATAGAAAAGATAAGTGAAAGAAGTTAATCGTTAGGATGGACAGCGCAGTGTGGGTCTGGGTCTTGGTCCAGCTTCAGGGTTGTTCTGGTCTGGGATTTCAGTCTGGCCTATTATGCAAACAGAAGCCAGATGGTAAATTCCGATCCAGGTCTGAATCTCTCCCACAGTTTGGGGTGTGTTCTGAGTCAAGTTTCTTTCTAATAAATGCATTTCCCTATGTGTCTAAAACCAGCATTCCTACAGAGTCACACTACTTCTGGATTCCAGCCTTCCCTCAGATTCCTTTCCAGATTCAATACTTAATGTAACAATGGCATTTCCCTCACATGATCCTGGGTGGAATTTCATGGTCTGTGTATTCAGGAGGTCCGAGTACATGATCAGAATGATCCTTTTCAACCTTTAAAAAAAAAATCTATGAATTTATGAATAATCCAGTTCCAGACCAGGCATTTGTACCACGTAATGATACCACCATCTTCTCTTTTCTATTTTATACTTCCTGGCAGAGAACAGATTCCCATGTTGGTGCCTGAGTGTCCTTTCAGTGCAGACATGCGGGAGTAAAAAATGTTTATAGAAGAGTAAAAATATTTTAGAAACATGATACCGTAAGTCCCCACTCCTTTTGGGCAGGGAAAAGAGGAAAGGCAGAGACAGGACGGGAAGGGTAGATCTGTCCACGCTTCACTAATAGATTTCTAAAGTTATAAAGTTATGCTGAGCCCAAAGGTTTGCATAAAGGCCGGGCTCCTTGATACGGTCTGCAAGCTTTGTCCTGGCAGCAGTTAACTGGCTTAGTCACTGATTTTCTTTTTCCTGCTGCCATTGACCTGTGGCAGCAAGTCAACAGTATGTTTTTCAAGCAGAGTCAGAGAGCTAAGCTAAGCTGGGGGAGCGGCTCAAAGAACAGAAAGAACTTAATCAGAACTGGACCTTTGATCTCATCACCTGTTACAAGACAAGAAGGGGGAAAACAGATAAGGAGCTAGGTGACACATGGACTGGTTGCTTCGCGAGCCTGTCATCAGTAGAAACCAGAGTTCAAAATCTATCGGGAGGTCAGAAACCCAAGCGTACCATCCTCCTCACACTATCATTCAGAAAACTTTGTAGGCTTCTTCTTTTTTTAAAAAAAAAGTGAGAACATTTGAGCAAGCACAGAGTACCCATCCTCTCTCCACTATACCAGTGCACTCTATTCCCAACCTGTAAGGCCCACTTCTCTGACTTCTCAAATTTTCACTATATGCAGGGACCTCTGCCTGGAGACCTCCACACACCAGAGACAGCCAGTTGTTGCATACTGTCTGGTTACCTTCATGGGAAATTGTAATAACCTTTGTATTAGGATTGCAAGCTCTTTGGGGCAAACTTTTTGTTCTCTGTTTGTACAGAGCCTAGCACAATGGGATTCTGGTCCACCGGCACCACACAGTACCAATAACACAACAACACTGCTGAATGTACAAAAACCATGGTTACAATGGAGAGGTGGCAAAAGTCAAGACAACGTATTTGTTGGCCGCTTGCAATGATTATTGTATTTAGATTTTGATTTGGAGCGACTGACATGGTCTTTATTAATTAGATATATGTTTAAAGTTTGCTCAACCTACAATAAAAACTACTCTAAACCCCTTAAATGAAAATTCAATTTACCATGCAAATTAAACCACCTCTCTTTTTCCTGGTGGCTCGTTTTAGGAGCCACTTACAGCCATTCACAAGCACGTGTTGAACACATCAGTCAAAATTCTTAAAACAGACTGATGAATTTGCTTCTCCCACAATGCAGTTAGTTGAATACATCCCACAGAGAGGACATGTCATTAATTCATTCATTTAACAGCAGGACCCCGTCTATTTTCCTTTTGTGTTTCCTGTTGCAAACCCTAGTTCCATGAAACACAACAGGCAAAAGAAAACTGAACCCACGTAGAGCAGTTCAGCTCCAAGTCATGTTTACACTGAAATACACAGCACTTCCAAGCTATTAATTATACCGATCCTGGTAAAGAGGCACTAGTTGAAGAACAGGAGCAGAATGGTGGACAGAAGAAGAGCACTGCAGACTCTGCCTAACTCCTCTTTACCTGTGCATTTGCTCTTCCTCTTCTTTAGAGAGATTTCACCCTCAATAAGCGACTTGTTAATCCACTACAATTGTCCTTTTTATGACTAACCCCCTGAAGCCTCTGCACAGGAACACAACAAAGAATGTCTTAGATTTATAGCATGAGGTTTATGAAGAGTACACCTCATTAAAACTCCCCAAAGACCAATTCCCTCCCTATCTCATGACTCAACCAGGACTCTTCTCTTAACTCAGGCAGAACGGTGAAAGTACTGGCATGGGAACAGAGGAAGGGGTGACGGACAGACCATGGCTGGAAAGTACAAATCTTAATGGGGCCAAGATCAAGCCGATAAAGTCATTGGGAATTTTGCCACTGACTTCAATGGAAGGAATCAGAAGTCAAAACTTGCTACCTGCTCATCTGGAACAATCAGATCAAGTTAGATCAAGGCTGTACAGCTGTTATGCTTTTTTAACTCCTGAGCTAAATATTACCCATCAGTTTAATATCACTGGTGTTAGCACTGGCTGAGCAGCAGGCCAAAGAAACAATTAAAAGGGAACAGTTAATGAATTCCAGTAATAAATTTATTTCTAGCAGGGGGTGTTTTAAAATGAAGAAACAAGAGATGGACGGGGACAACTCTCCGCCTCCCCTCCGATTTTACTTCTCTTTCCTATTTATTTATATGCATCTACTTCGACAAGTCAGGGCAGCGTTGTCACACCTGGATGCCTAAAGTTAGGCCCCTAGATCTGCATCCAGGCATCTAAGTACCTCGCTTTTTCAGAGGTGCTGAGCATTTAGCCAAGCCCTTTGATGTCTGGGGGTAGGGTGGGGGGGAGGAGGACCAGTTGCCTCAATATTGATTTAAGCGTTTTCTTTTGAAAATGTTGGTCTGAGTTTTTAATATTTTGCCCAGGTACTTGGTAGTCATAAAAATAAATAAAGATAAAGCAACAAAAATCCATTGCAATAGCTACATTCTGTGCCCTGGGCGCCTCGGTGCCAGCTGTGTTCTCAAATAACTGTGTACCCAGCCCAGAACACAGCCTGCTTCTAAAATACAGTAGCTCAGTTCATGCTCTAGGTATTCCAAGACACGTTACAAAGAACCGATTTAGATGTAGCACCATTAAGAGTTCAGCAGTAGCTCTAACTCGGCACAGTCATTAGCTCTGATTTCACAAAATTAGGGGCGGCTGGCCAGGATGTGGGCAGTTCTCACCTGCCTGTTGATTCAGTCCTTTTCATGCCTGATAGAGGGAACTCCCAGGATTTAGGAAGCATGGGACTTTTAGATGCAACATTAAAAACTGAGCTTACTGTCCCTATGGGATAGATAGTTCAAAAGCACAGGAATTTATACTGGTGGCCTAAACCAAAGCTTCCGCTCCTGTCCCATTCAAGATGGGACTCCATTGATTAGCTTCCAACACACAGCCCCCAGTTCATTTATGTTCCAGGGATATGTTGTCTATAAAGCATTTTGGGGATAATAAGGGAGTGACAGATATTAGAGAAGCATATTATTTATGTTCCGGTAGCACACCAAAGCCTGAACGAGGACTGGGACCCCACTGCGAGACATACGTTGTACAAAAGACTGCCATTCCAACCCCAAAGAGTTTATAGTTTAAGAAATTTATCCTTATTGTGGAGTAATAAGGCACCTTGGCTTAACACAGTATGGAAAGGATGGCATGTCTATGGCTCTAGCTTAGGTATTTTTATGGCCCCTGTTACCTTAATCTTTGAACACTTCAAAGTATTAGTTCTCACAATACCCCTGTGAGACAGGGCAGCACTATCATTTTACAGACAGGGACTAGGACCTGGGGAAAAAAGCCTTCCCACAGAGACCTTTCTACCAATGGTCCTTCCCACTGAGATCTACAGAACATCTGCTGCTGTTAGCTGTAGCACTGTATCATGGGAAAAAGATGGTTCTCTCAGGAAACCCGATCTCAAACCATTTAGGATTTGATGTTAAATAGTGCAGATGTGGCTGTCAAAATACTACCTTTTTAGGAGTTTCATTGAATGGTTTCATCCAAAAGGTTGGTGGAAAAGCAAGTTGTTGATGATGACAAGAGGTCTTGATTTATAATGATGGCCCCAGAAAAAAGGGAGATATAAACTCAGTCAAAAGAAAAATCGTAACGTACAAATCCTCTGTAGGACGTGCAGAATCTCTCAACTCTTTCACCCTTGTGAACCATTAATTCTATACATCTAACTATCTTTTACATTCCTTCCATCCAGTAAAAGCCTGGCTAGATCCTTCTGTGCAACAATTTCAAATAACCCCACTGGATAGCTAATTATCCTATAATGAGAAATCCATCCATTAATACAAGTTAATGGTGTATATCAAGAATAAATTTTATGACATGCCTCCATAACATGCTGCACCCCCACATACACCCTTGTGATGTAATCTGTGTATCATTCATGTTCACCCTTATAGTCTAACTATACACAGCCTAAGGCAAAGTACATCATGTAAGGTGTTTTTGGAATGCTCATGGCATGCTTCATATTATTGTTATCACGGCACATTTCCTGCAGCGTCATACAGGGGTACAGATGTGAAATTCTGCTTGGTTATGTCCCCAACTGTACCTCAGTGGGCTCAAACAGAAGCAGAAATACAGAGGTGTGTTTACACATCCACCAGAGGCGTGCACGCAACTTAAGCTCCTTGGCTGAAGGGGGAAAGGGCATGAACCATCACTTGACCATGGGGGGGTAGGGTGTAAGGGGGGAAAGGAGCAAGGGGTTTGGAAAAGAAAAAGACACCTTGAAAGAGCTGTGGGAGGCTCTTCCCTGGATGCCGTCTTCCAAGCAACATCAAGGACTGGCACCTACCCACAGGGCAGTGGGAGTGGCTGTAGATCACCACATCCAAACCTGTGGGTAAGTTGAACATAGACAGGAACAGTGATATTTGTTAAGAATGTGACTTTCTCTTTTATTTGATTGTGGTTATCTCCTTGACCGAATGATTAATTGATTCCATATAGCTTGACTTACATTCACTTAAAATCTTATGTTACTCAATAAACGTATTTGTTTTATCTAAAGCAGTGCAATGTTCAATGAGAGTGTGTAAGACCTCCATGGGAGCAAAGCTGGTGCATGTCAATTTCTTTGTTAAATTGATGGACAAGTGTCAATGAGCTTGCAAGACCCTGTGGGGGGAGCACCGAACCTTGAAAGACTAGTTCCCAGGGTTGCATCTGGGGCTGGGGGTGTTTGCTGGGGGACTATCCCATGAGCGGCTAGTGAGAGTGCTCTTCCACTGGTTTAGGGACCGATTACACGCCGATGGCTGGACATGAGCTGGCCCAGGAGTAGGGGTGCACACAACAAGGCGGGGTAAGTCAGTGCTCTGCAGTGGAGAATTGGGGTGGCACAATGGCATATCAGTCCAGACCGCAGGAGGGGAACTTCACAGTCTCTTCTTATGATTTGCTATATTGCTCTTCTGTCTAGCGATTCTGACCAGGTTAATCCAAACAAAAACACACAAAGATCAAAAACAAAACCCCAACACATCAACAAAGCACCCTGTTCTTGCTTTATTATATGTCTGGTGTGCATTTAATAGAAAAATGAAGCTCAGCTGAACTCTGAAGCACATATTCGTCTTCTAAGTAGTTCATCTTTAATAGATTATTGGAAGCATCATCTCTGGGCTCAAAAGAAGGCCTCTCTTGTTCTTGGCAGAACCAACACTAAATCTCTTTTCCATCAGCTTTCTAAAAATGATGACATGTAAAGCAAAGAGGGCCAGATGGAGAATGTTATGGAATGGATACTTTCAGCTCCAGGTCACTAAGTTCAAACCTGGACCAGTCGGCTATAAATGCACATTCCTTACCATGTAAGAGCTGTTGGTGGCCTTCGTAAACTAAGTAGTCATATTAGTCTATTCCAGGAAAGCAAAGACAGTCCTGTGGCACTTTTAAAGACTACAATTTATTTATCGCATGAGCTTTCTCCCACGAAAGCTCATGCGATAAATAAATGTGTTAGTATTTAAAATGCCACAGGACTGTGTTTGTCTTTAAAAGTCTCCCACGAAAGCTCATGCGATAAATAAATGTGTTAGTATTTAAAATGCCACAGGACTGTGCTTGTCTTTAAAAGTCTCCCACGAAAGCTCATGCGATAAATAAATCGGTTAATCTTTAAAATGCCACAGGAGTGTGTGTGTTTTCGTAAACTAACGTGCTGTTTGTAGCTTAGTGTCCAGATGACAAATGCTACTCTTGTTACCATCAGTCTCAGCAAGGAGAGACCAAGGAATGAGTGAGTCATGGACTCTGAACTAGTCCCTCGTATAGAGTTATGGGGACGCTCACACTGCCATTGCCGGGGCATAAATAAAACAGAAGAATTCAGAGTCACCTGTGCTGTCAATCTGCGCCTTTCATAAGCACGTTCCAAAAGGAAAATTGCGACATAAAATCCTGTGTGTGAGCAAGTAATTCTTAGCGCTTGGAAAACACACAAGTGGAATTTTGAAGACTATGTTAAGATGTAGAATTCAACACTGACCTCCAGAAACCTGCCTTCTGGACAAAGATGATCATATAAAAAAATTATTCTGGGGGAGCATATGATCAGCAAGTAAC
Organism: Pelusios castaneus; assembly: GCA_007922175.1. Taxonomy (NCBI): domain Eukaryota; kingdom Metazoa; phylum Chordata; order Testudines; family Pelomedusidae; genus Pelusios; species Pelusios castaneus. The sequence goes on along the minus strand of ML685879.1, from coordinate 5,821,045 downwards.
ATACCACCGAGACTAAGGGTCGGATTCTTTATTCACAGTACTGTGGTTTGTTAGAGTAACTCCTGATTTACTGCTCCCCATATAAGCAAAGAACCTTGTTGGCCAAAGGACTCTTAAGTGGCGGCCAGCCTATCCAATGCCAATGTGTCCTTTAGAGCAAACTGGGTAAATGCAGCCTAGTCAAGAAAGGACGTAAGAGCACGGAGCTGAACAGTGCTCTTCCCCACAGCTGGTCATTCTGCGGGCCCCACCCCCAAGGCTGGTCAGTCTGCGGCCCCATCATGGTGGTGGGGGCACAAGAGTGGGGAACCCCAGCCCCCCAGAAGCCTTGATATGGTGCTACCTGTGCTCCTGGGCACCTGTGCTTCTAAAGATACTTACCATTTCCTTTAGGAACATGGAAAACCAGTGGGCATCAGTGACTGGAAATAAGGAAGAAAAAGAAACAACAAGGGCTGTTCCTCAAAACCAAATCTTTATCATCACAAAGAAGAAATCAACATAAGTCAAAGCGAAGATGGCAACCGAGTACCATCCCGTAGTTTACGGTTCAACCCAAAACTCAGAACTTGAGTGTGGAGGTCAGCCTTTCCAGAGGCAATCTTCTCTCCGACTCCCCATTTCCCCTTTTTCATACCCCTCTCCGAGGTGCGAAGGGAAGGGGGAGCAAAGCCAAGCCAGCGTTAGCTTGCAGGGAAACTGGTCCTGTCCCTGAACCTGTCGAAGAGAGTTCAAAACAATAGCTGCCACTTAGCTCTCTTGAACTAGATACGTGCCCTGTAGCTCATCTTCATGGTCAAGCTTATTGCTGTAAGCAGTAACGCTTTCCCAGCTTCAAAATCAATCTCATGTAAAAAAGGTAGTCCCTGCGTTTCCATGGGGATGGTAGTGATTACATATTTAACAGCTGTGAAATGATAAGCCCTCGTGCATGAGCAGAACACTGATTGCACGGACGGCCAAAGAGCCACCAGCACCTGAAAGCTGGAAAGGCAAACAAAAACCATTTTGGCACGGCACTTTCTACACTGCAAGAACTAATGAAGAAGCTTCTTGTTAATGTATACAGCTCCTGAGATCAGCCGAGCAGAGTAACTCCTCCAGACTTTCTTCTTTTAGCAATCCAAAAGGAATAAAGATTTCCACGTCCAGCAGGGAATTAACCCACCCCCACACCTCCTTGTCAATTCAGCGCAACACAGGAAAACAACTTTCCATTCCAATATTGCAAACATTGGCCAGAGGCACCCAGCGTTAGAGAACCATTCTCAGAGCAGTCACTGAATGCCTTTTTATTATGCTGAATTACGAGTGTCTTTATTTATACCCAGTAAAAAGAACAAGACAAAGCACTACGGGAACATGAATAAAACGAAAACCTTTCCACCAGTCAAGACCACATAGGCTTGCTCTGTTTTCACACAAGGTTCCAATTACCTCTACACTGTTTATGCCAATAGCTGTGCATTTTAAATAGCACAGGGCCTGGGGCTGGAGGTTGTTTATCGTACCAGCACTCCAGTGCCTGGTCTGTTATAAAGCAAACAAACCATTTATAGGACAGGCTAAGAGATAGACAGACAGACTCACAAACACATACACAGAGTTATAATTGGCTTGGGCAAAACAAATTTAACGCTCCCCCCCATTTTCAATGATATTACTTCAACAGGAGAATAAATTAGAGGTTTCAGCTACTGGCAAAATCCACACCATTTGCCTAGGCATGGAAGTACATTTCTATGGGTTTATGTAATTATATCCCCTGTGGCAGAGTTGCAGCATTTGAAGTCATGGTTGAAAAAAGGGAAGAGATAAATATACTACTGCCTGCCAACCCCAGAGATCCACTGGTAGGGCCCTGCAGTACACGACAGAATGGGATGTGACTGCCATGGAAAGGGCTGCCCCAGTCTCGTGCTTGTAAAGAAAGACACTGAGCTCAAAAACTGGAATAGAATAAGTGTGCAACACCCAACAGAACCCTCTCGAAATGACCAATAATAACACCACATAGCGCTTACCAACAAGAACACTTTGTTTTTTAAAAGTGCTTCATGAATAATAATTAAACCTTGCATCTCCACTCTGAAGCAGGTGAGTAAATATCATTATTAGAGTCCCGTGTGGATGCCAGATTTATATGTGCATCTGATCCACAAACGTGGCTCGCAGATATAAAGCGGGTGTCTGCAGATTTGCCGGGATCTGATCGTTATTCCCATCACCCTCGTTCCCCCCGACAGAAAGTGAAAAACAGAGGGTAAACTATTTGTCCAGAGCCATATATAAGAGCCAGGATTAAAACTTAGGGTTTCTGGACTCCAACCATGTGCCGAGACCATCTTCTCTGCATCATAAGCCCCTATCTTGCTACTGTTCTACCTCTCTCATGCAGGTGGTAAACATCCTGCTATGCACGCATTATCTAGAAATATCAGAAGCCAAAACATTACAGTTTGCCCCCAAGCCTCCAACTGTCTCCCCTAGAACCCTGGAGCAATGCTGAAGGGCTCCAAACCTAAGACAACATCTGTAGAACAGTCCAGCCCTAAGAACAGCAGGAAATGTGGTTTAAATGACACAGCACCTTCTATGGCAGGATTGCAAAGACCTCGAGACACCGTCAGGCTAGTGGGTTTAGCTAATAGAGTGAACCACGCTGAACAGAGGCTGTTCAAGGACAGGCCATGGTGCTTGGGTTTCCGATGACCTTCTAGACCAAGAAAGGTGACAGGCAAACAGCTGCACTGAGATAATTCGATACATTCTTGCACAATTATGAAGCACCCCAACTTTAGTGGAATAATTATAATTAGAAGATTTATTATCCTGGTGACTGGACTAAAATGGAGACAGAAGATGGTAAGATTATGCCCCAGAGAAAAAGATGAGCTTCTAATTTTCTCATTCTAGGCAGATATGAGCATGCAATCTAGGAAAGTTGGCACAGCGGCTGCTCGGTCTCTTGCACCAACCCTAAATTTCTTTAGAGAAAGGAAGGTATTTCAGTTCTCCAAACAACGCCACATCTATAATGCCCCACCATTCTCTTGAAAAACCACACAAAAATCCACAAAGACCTGAGGTTTCTTTTTCCACCTCTATCCAATTTTTAAAATTACAATGGAAGAAAGTGGCTCCTTGCAAACACTGAATTATTTCATTATTACAATAAATCCAAGCAGAGTCATAAAGGATACGCAGAAGGGGAGCAATTTTTACCGACTTCTATCGTCAATCAGCCATGCAATTCTGCGCTCTCCCCTGTAGTTATGTTGCTACACATTTGAGCGATTTCAGTGGCTTTACTGTTATGTTCATGTACACTGGTGTAACTCCACCACTCCTAATACACACTGCGGAGATACCGGATTTGGACCCAGCACAATTTTTTATTTTATACTTCTTTGGACACAACCTACTCCTCCTTCTGAGCAGCCAATAGCTTAGTTTTGCAGCCTGTCAGAAGCTCTCACGCTCTGAATATGCCGCTGTGGAGCACTGAATTCTACAAATTACTAGAAGTCACTGCCTGCTGCCATGCATTCATCATCTATCTCCCAGCCCAAGCCAGTAACATAGGAAGCAACAATCTAACACCGTTTCTTAAAACGCCCCAGCTGTCGCTCATTCACATAGTCAACATGCTAACCGCAAGGAGCGCCAGCTCTCACTCACGATGCATCTGCCAGCCTGCTTCACCCTCCCCACCCTGGAAATCCATATCACGGCAGTGTAACTCAAGTTCTCCTGTAACGAGATCTTTAAAAAGCAGTTGATTCCTCCTCCTCCTCTCTCCATTTCCAATAGCCTCTTGGATTTCCTAATGCTCTTGGAAACCAAACAGGGTTTTTATTGAGCAACATGGCAATGGATGGCTATAAAAGCGACGTCACAGAAAACTAGGTACGGGCACTTTTTAGCACCAGAATATTTGGTATTCACCAGGATTAAAATAAAGTTACCATCTAGTCATCTCCTCTCTTTAATGCTACTAAGTCACAAAAAGAAGGACAAGATCCAGCACTAAGGAGCCATTGGACACGGTTCTAATAAGCAAGGGGGAATTTCACAGATCACTCTCAAACGCGAGAGAAAAAAAGAGACTAACTTTGTAGATCTTAATTCTAGCCACATTACCAGATGAATGGATCTGAGTCAAAATACCACACTGCCAGCCAACCCTTTAGTAACTAAAACTAAAGGTTTATTATAAATTGAAAGAAACAAACAAGGCGAGAGATGTTATATAATTAAAGCAACCAAACACATACACATGATTTGCAAGTCCATATACTTCAGGTTTCCAAGAGAATTGTGGAGTTTGCAGGTTTATATAGTCCTTCTGGTGTACATCCAATTCTGGATGGGTCTCAGTCCTTGGTTTCAAAGTTTTAGTTGTAGATGGGTCCATCGAGAGGAAGGTGAAGACTGAAGACTAAAGATCAAATGGATGTGGTACAGCTGCCTTGCATATCCCTTGGTCTTTGCCTTGCTGCTTGTGGACATTTACGGGAATAAGGAGGAGTCCAGGGTTACGTGAGTAGATGCAGCCCCCCCGGGTTCTTTCCCTTGGCTTAGAGTTCCCTTAATGGGCCATCAAGCAGCTAGTGCTACAGCCATCCTGTCTGGGTGTTGCCCACAGCACAAGTTGAAATACAGATGTGTGAAACACGTCTATAACTTCCGATAGAAATATGGCACGCGCGCACGCACGCACGCACACAATATCACCCCCAGATGAACACACGACTTCAGTCCCCCAGGTCATCCATACGGCCCCTTTCACCTGTGCTAATCTCTCTCAAACAGACATTTAGGAAGAAGGCCTCCAGGGAGGTGCATTGTAACACAAACCATAGGCCACACACTGCATCTCTGGAGGCTCACGTGCAAGTCAGAAGACAAGTAAACAGCACAGGTCAGGGCCAAGCATATGCATTAAAGTTTGGTTTCTTGGATGCACACATTTTTTTCTTTACAAGCATTTCTATTTTCTAAGGATCCTCCAGTCTCCTCCACAGATACCTTTCACTCTGTGCTCCATATAAGTTCAACTACACTTCCTGGTAGACAGAGACCCCTTTACGGCCTGTTGATAACACTCTTGAACTAAATGAAAGACTCATTACCGGACAATGTGGAGTTATCCACACCCATTAAGAAGTTACCTGTGCTCCTTTCATAATTCCCAACGATGACTTGGCCAAACTCTAATTCCCAGTCTGTTCTCCTTATGAGGACACACTAACTTACTCCTAAACCCTTGGGTTGGGCCCCTCACGCTATACTAGACTTTGCAACCACACCAAAGAGAATCATGGTCTAAACCAATGTCGGTGGATTTGACTCTGCTCATTTTTGAGTTGCCTGCTTTTAAGTAGAAAAGGAACGATCTGTACAATGTTAATTTGTTTTTGCCACAAATAGACTGGAATAGTTTTTTGGGGTTTTTTATATTTATGGTGTGGTTTCTCAGGTAAATATGTATTTAGTCTTGCATAAGCATAGTTTTAAGAACAGATTAAGCATGTATTAGGGAGCACCAATAGTTTGCTACTGACTTAGTTAAACACGTACTTTGCTTCCCATGTTATTTACCCAGACTAAGTGCTCCAACTGTATAACCCTATATCATGGCACTTCATCCGTGAATGCTGTAACCTCTCTGGATTAGACACATATTCTGAGATTTGCTCTGAGTTACCAGGGGGGGCACTTTGCCTGGACTCTCTCGCTTTCAGTTTGCAAATGAAGCTAAAATTCTGAGCTAAATGGAGAGACAAAATTGATCTCATTCCACAAGTCACCTGTGTTCACAAGAGGTTGCTCATATTTGCCGAGAAAAACATTGAAGGAATTTGAAAAATGTTATTTAAATAAAAATAATTTGCTTATTAGAACTCTGGATTTTTACTGTGTACCTAGAAAGAAGGAAATAGTCCAACGCTTTGGTTTCAATATTGTAAAATAGGACTGATCTGGTGGCTACTGATGACTATTACAGCACTGCATACATGTCAAAGCACACTCATTCAACTTGCCTTTTAAGGAATTAATAAACTTTTCCATTATACCCATGACCAAAATTTATTTCTACAGGTAATGAATTTCATAAACACTTCTACAACTTCTAAAATTCCTCATCAAAATTTTGACAACAGAGCAAGAGGCAGAAACAGCCATTTTCTCTTAACCAGCTTTACAACTCACTCAGCTGAGGGCTGCCTGCCCTGAGCGCTGAACAGATCCATTCTTTGGTCCTGATATTGCCATTTACAATATGCAGTCTAACTGCTGAGACTACGCTCAGCCCTAAGGCGGCAGCCGTAGCAGATGGTATGCGTCATCCAGGCTTTAGAAACGTGAAGGTCCATATTTACCCCTTATAAGCACATTTTTTTCTGGACAAAAACTGTCAAAATTTTTCACTTTGGTCAAAACTTTTTGGTTTTCACTGTGGGGAGGTTTAAAAAAAACAAAAAACGGGTGGTGAAGAGAACTAAACCCACCCAAATGTGCTTTTTGTTTAATTTCATTAAAAAAGCTTTCTCGTTTTTTTGTTTCCATCTCAGGTGGAAGTATTTTCTAGCCCAAGTATTTTTCAGCCCAACTCCCTCCTGACAGACTGCAACTGCTATGTGCATTCATTTTTTTTGTGCAAAGGACTTCACAGAACTGGTAGATGGAAAGGAATCATGCACAGCTATTTCTGGCTCCTTTGGTACAGAAATTAATAGATGCTGGTTCTCATATGCATTTCTCAGCGCTCATCTTATCGGGATGTAGTTTTATTTCAGTAACTTAATCACATTAGCAATATTGATCTCTGCAGCCATTTAAGAAGCACTTAGGCCCAGATTCTGTAAGCTGTCCCATGTGGGCAAACAGCTGGGCTCAGGTAGAGAGTCCAGGTGAAGTAAATAGGGCCACACATGGAAGCAGCGGTCTGACTACACCAGCCGCTTGTGATGACTGGGCCTGAAGGTGTTGTCCCCTAGTGAATCTCCAAAGTACTTCACAGACATGTAAGTTAATCCTCTCAACTAGGGTGCCCAGAGAGCAAGTATGAAAAATCAGGGACATGGGACGTACGCTCGAGAACCACATAGGAACAGAGGCTACTTTTCAAACGGGCATTAAGGCCCTGTCCCTGCAACCTGCTGCATGTGGGCTGACTCATGGACCTGCAGAAACAATTCCAGGATCTCTGGACCAATTCTGCATGTTTCAATTGCAGAGCAAGGGCTCCATAAATCACTTCACACATCAGCGACTCCATGCAGATCTACAAAAAAGAGACTGTTAAAGTACTAGGGATGAGGAATTATTGCTCGAGTGGAACATGCTCTTTAAATGGCTTTTATATACACTCAGCTTAAGTCAGAAGTGTTGCTATTGGCCCCTTCCCCTTCCCAAAGCATCCTGCTGACTTAGCCAAGGAGCAAAAATTCACACGGTTGTAAAAGAACAATATATCCTCCACCTCATTTCTCACCTTTCAAAATTCCCCAGACATGCCAAGTACAACCTGACGGAAGATATCTCTGAAATGGACTTTTATAAGCCCTGAGAATGAAGTTTTAAGACAGGTTTCATTGCTCTGTCAGATCTTTAGGGTGGGGATCATGTGGTGTATTTGTTCTGTGAAGTGCCCTAACACGCCTGGCTACTGCATAAATAAATACTATGTATAAAAGGTGCAAATTAAAAAAGAGTATTTACTACCTAAACCCAGGCTATAATCTCAAACAAGTGGACAGAAAGTTCACACAGAATACAGAAGGGGGAGGTTTTGATTATCTGTACTTATGCTGACAGTGTGTTTAAAAAGGCAAATACAAAGAACCCCAAATTCTTTTTTTTAAATAATCTCATGATTATATTCAGAGCCCGACTCATCAATTTTGAACACTTCAAGGTTGGCAATACTGAAGACAGTGTGCCATCATTTACCTCAAACCAGTAGCATAACCGACCAAATGTGGCTTACCCAAGATTTGTGAAATCTCTCCATCTCCCTGGATTAATATTACAACTACCACTATTCAGAGCCTGTAGGGATACTGTTCCTCGGCAATGCTCCTTTGGGCCCCAAGCTGAGGTTGGAGGATGCAAAGGAAGGCCAAAGTACCTCCCAGAGCAGGATCAGCCCTGAAAGGAATCTCTATACAAGGAGGAAAAAGTATCAAAACCACCCGTGGTTGTACAAGCACATGGCAGTATATTCTTTTCCTTCAGCCTGTAGCAAATCTCTCTATTTGAGCAACCACCCTTCATATATGTCCATATTGTATCATGCTATTTTTTTCTGCAAATCCCAGCCTTGTTCTGCCTAAAACAAACCAGGTATTGTAACCTGCATGCTCACCTGAAGGCAAAAGATGGTTAAACATTAACCGCAAGAGAGTTTTCCATCCAGCTCCCTAAACACAATCCTGCTGTAAAATGCTGTTCGAAACTCAACCTACAATTTAAACTCCATAGACCCGCTTGTGAGGTCACCACCACTTGTTAAACACAACCGGTTTCAGCTGAATGAACACTTTATGGGGAATTTGGGGACGGCCTTGGTCTTAAAAAGCTGTTCCTGGAACTGACAGGTTTAATAAAAGATTGTCAGAGAGACGAGTCAAACAAAAAAACTTGTATGTGCTCATAAACCGCTCACCTGCCCTAGACTAGATCTGTAGCCTTTCCATAAATCAATATATTGAAGGGACATTGCTAAGATAAGGAAATACTTTTAAAAGCCTGGTTATTATTGTTACTTTATATTACTTAAGAATGTCAGAGCCCCAACCATAAGCCAGGAGCCCATTGTGCAAGCACACAACAAAAATACAGTTCCTGCTTTTTATCTTCATTGTTAAAAATCTTTAAAATATGTTAAAACTCAAAATAAAAATTATCTACTTTGCCTTTCACTGTTTTGATTGAGAAAAATGTTTGAAGGAACTGTTTTCCATCAGAAAATGTGCTTTTGTTGAACACTGAACCTTTTGTAGACTACAATTTCAGTGATGTTTTTGAAGGAAAAACATTGAAATCAATCACTTTGAGTTTCTGATTTCAATAGGTTAATTTTTTCTTTTAATCAGATAAAAATACTGTGTTCTGACTCATTTCATTTCATTCAGACTTAATATATTGAATGTTGTGAATATATTTAATGCTGCACACATTTATATTTTAATGATTTGACACTATTGAAACAAACTGGTTCAATGTTTTTTTGAGTTAACAATGGAATTATCTTTTCACCAGTTTGTGTACGTAGGGTGAAATCATCGATTCTCGATAAAAATCTAACCCTTGCTTGCCAGCCTTATCATACAGGAGAAAGGGAACAAGATGGAGAGTGAGCAGGAATTAAGAAAGTCTTGGGCCACAAAGGCAGGAAAACTTATGATGTGCACTAAAATATGAACAACAGAAGTGAGGGCCTCTCTACATTATATAAAAATATATGAATAGTGATCTTTCCGAAGCCAGATCAGAGCTTGACAAGCCCATGGATTAAGGCTATCGCCCTCCACCACCACTACAAACGCACGAAGAACAAAAAACTATCTGAATTATTGTTCTGTCATAGGCTGGCACAGCTAGAAAGGGCAGCTGCATTCTGACAAGTGACTCTTTAAAGAAGGGACATGCGGGGCTGCTAGTATGTCATCTTTATGTGATCTTCAATAATCAATTTGCTAAGTTTACAAACATAAAAGGTGAATTTCCTCTCACCACTGGGACTGAAAGCTCAACCTGGACTCACTAAGGATGGTCTGCACTACACTCAGAGGTGGCTGCCGCAGGGGTATACCTGAGCTATCTTTGAGCGAACCAGTTCGGATAATGACAGCAGAGAAGCTGCAGTATTTAATTCAACATCCTGTTGCTGATTCACGAGCCATAATAGAATTCAACTGCCTCCTGTACCGAACAGGAGTAAAACCCCACTTGAAATCAACAGTTACCAAGTAGCGGGCTAAGATGATGCTGAGTGTACCATCATTTTCTACACTTCATCAAATCTGGTTAGGACAGACTCGAGAAATTGAGCCCTGGGCTACCAGAATTTTAATTAATTTTATTTTATGGGACCAAAAATTAAGGTTACCTGGGAGCGATAAACACCAAATTGTTGCTTCCTTTCCTTCTATGTCTGTGTTTACAAACAGGATGGGAAATTAACCGATTACTTCCAATTAAAATAGGAATTTTATGCAGCTATTATTTCTTTTCACTCCCTATATTTACAGACAACAATAGAATTCAGCAACCACTGAGCCAGCAGAAAAAAAGAAATTAAATAGCAGCATTTATCCCAGCATACAGAATAATTGAGCCGAGGCCCTGCAATGCCGACCTCGCCATCTGGACATGTAGCTAACCCAGAGCAGAGGCATTTCCAGCATTATCCTCTATAATCAAGTAAAATTGTATCCTGATGAGACGAACCAACAATCCCCTGCTCCAAAGTCCCAGCTGGTGACTGCAGTCAGTCACTCCTCTTTACTGATGCTAGACCCCACAAAAGTAACAACAATAATACATGAATGAAAAGCCACTTCACCAACTAATTAAGCCTCACAACTCTTCTGCAAAGCAAGGGCATTTCATTGCCCCCATTCTACAGCTAAGGGAGCCTAAACAGCTCGTAAATGGTTGATCCCACACGTCGCGGGCATGGTATCAAGCCATAAGGCAGAGCCTCAGGGATAGCGCGAGGATGAGAACTTCAATGGAGTTCCCAGTTCTCAAGCCTGTGCTCACTAGACAACCCTGACAGATGGCACCGTCAGTGTCTGCTGCCCGTAAACAAAAAATTCAGTATGTACCTCCTGTTGGATTCTGCTATACTCTTCATCTTTCATTCCGCCAAGGTGGCTAAAAATCAGCCCAGGACATTGTGCCCTTGAAAATGTGAACTCAAGACTCTTCCATAAACAACATGGCCCACACATCCACGTGCCCTGCAGGGGAAATTATGAAGTAGTTCTAGATTCCGCTCATATTACAGTGCTATGTGCTAGTGTGATCTGTCTCATTCTTTTTATACTAAGCATCTCTCTGCAGGAATTTCATTTCTGCTGCCCCTACTGCAAACTGAAGAGATCATCTGGGAGAGAGAGTGAACACTGGCTCCATAGATTCATGTATTTTAAGGCCAGAAGGGGCAGTTGTGTTCATGTAGTCTGACCTCCTGCCTGAACCAAGAACTCGCAGAAACTCCCACATCAAACCCATAACTTGTTTGACCTATAGCTTCCATCCGGCCCTCTACATGATTGTTTATTATTTGTATTTAGTGCTTATTCTCCAGACTACAGAACAAAAAGCCCCTGCCTCAAAGAGCTTACAATCCAAGCGAAGTATTTTATTAGCCCGTTAGCTGTGTTACATGACCTCTAGAATCCAAAGAACAGCAGCTCTTCTCTTTAACCAGATCAATATAAGCAGACTTTCTTTCTCTGGGTCTAGATGCAACAAGAACAAAAAGCCTTAAAAGATATGAATGATAAAGGAGTTATGGTCCAAAAAGAAGCCCCCCCCATAAAGAAATTATACAAATCCACATCAATATAACCCCACTTTAATGGGGCATCAGGGAGCAAATGAAATGTTCAGATATATTGAAACAAGTCATGTCTCTTTGCATGTCTTGCACATCAGACTAACATATTGTCTGGCAAAACAGAAAACCTTTCAGCTCATCAGGAGCTGAAGCAGGATGAAGAATACTTGCCAGTTGAGGAAGTGAATTCTTTGGTCAAAAGAACAAGAAACAAAACAAAAAACAAACAAAAAACAAAACCTAAATTCCAACCCCAGAGAAGAATGGACTTTTGATGAGACTGAGTCTTGAAAAGTACTATCCAAAGATGAACAGACTAGGATAAGAACTCCTATCCTATCCATTGATTTCAATGGGACCAAGAGTCTTCCTGTTCGTAACATAGGTCTAGTTTGTCGTCAATCAAAACCATTCTTTCGTCCTCTCCCTTGAATTACCCGTACTCAAATCATGCACATTGGCTTGTTTCATTGTTAGCTGTCATACACAAAAGGTAATTCGACCTTGATGGAAGGATGGAAATTTGACAGTGTCTTTTTTGGGTCACGTGCTTAACTTTTACATTAAAAACACATAATGCAAAGCCATACACGATCAGACCAAGATGTGTAAGTGAACCAGTTGGCCAAAAAAGAGGAGAAATATAGCTTTAGTTTGAAAAAATTACAACACACTTAATCTTCCAATATCTTCCAAGTGAGGTAGCAGGCGATTAGCTCATCTCTGGAATGACATGAGAAAAGAATGATTAGCAGTGTGAGAGACAACCCTCAGGAGCCCAGAGAACTGCTTACTTATTAAGCTAAACAATGCATCACTATTATGAGCAAGTCAAATACAATAACGCAATTTCCTTTGAAAACTGAGCAGTGCAGGATTACACTTGTCCACTTGGCGACTCCTTGCTGGTGGCTCAGCATTCTGCTATTGTTCTGAAAGCTACACTCTTAATAGCAGTCTGCGCAAGGCTTCCTGGAAATGTGTTCTTCATATTCAGTCCATGTAATGGCAGCTGTCACCTGAAGGGTATTGGGAAGTGAAACATTCGCTATCCTGAAGGGCAGCTACGAGAGCACCTAAAAACACATGTTTTTGTTTGTCATTGGTCACCACCTCTCCTTTCTAGCGGAGTCCATTTTCATTTCAAGAGCACTCTGTCTGGGAATGACATATACGGCTTGAGCGTGTGTGTAGCTCTGTTTATCACTCTTGGGAAGATTTCTGTTTCCATTTGGGTTTTGAGCAACATCTTTCAACGCCGAGCATCCCTCCTGGGGCAAGCAGAGAAGAACAGAGCGCTAATGAAACGGGAAGCACTCGGATCGTGAAAGGGGGCTTGAAAAGATACTAACATTAGAACCTCAGATGGCTGATCTAAGAGAAGACAGAGGCGCTCTCTCTCACTCACACACACACACACACACACAGCGAAAGAGACTCTTTTACTGGAGAAAGTGCAGGACCTAGAAACAAGACAGGTTGTTCTATCCTTGTCTCTACCCCAGACTTGTTCTGAGATCTCAGGCGACTCAATGGCTCTCTGTGCTTCAGTTTCCCCACCTGTAAAGGGGAGTAGTAGTTCCCTACTTCTCAGAGACACAGTGAAATGCCTATTTGCAATGCGCCTTAAGATCCTCAAAAAGAAGAGCAAGAGGAAGCAGAGAAGTGCAAACAATTATTATTGTGTACAGTAGTGGTACCCAGAGGCTTCAATCAGGGTTTCATTGTAGGGGCACTGAACAACCACATAGACAGACGCAGCCCCTACCCTGAATGGTTAAAAGCATTGTTATTTCAGTGACTGAAATAAAGCTCCCCAGCCACTTAAAGTTTCTCCTAATAGAGGCAGCAGAAATATAACTTTTGCAGTTTCCCTCTTCAATGGCTGTGAGAGTGTCCCTCCTTTTGGGTCTTTATAAGTCATTAGATTGCATGTAGCAGGTTGAGAGGTATTTTGGCACCAGGAAAAAATTTAACACAGGAGTCCAAGTCCAATTTTCAAAAGCAACAGGCATTTTGGCACCTAAGCCCCATTGGCTTTCAAGGAACTTCAGGGTCAAGAGACTTTTCAAAACAGAACGTGGGTGACTTGAAAATTTTGCCCTATGACTCCCCTTTAGTTTGATATAACATGAAAATTAAAATTTGAGCCATGTCAGGTTTCCTTCCCCATTAAGGATTGGAGAAGTGCAAACTTTGCTTTGCACAAGGGTCATTTAAGTAGCGACACAAAATGCTTTTATTGTCCATCTCTTTACATCAGTCCTATACAGAATATATAATCAAGAATATGTTTAAATAGGATGGGAGGGGAGAGGAGTACTGATTTAGTGTATTCTGAGCCCAGGGACGTTTCTAACCCTACTGGCGAGTTTGCCAAAGAGTGCACTCTTAAAGAAGAAAGAAAACCCAGCTTGTCTGTCCTGGCACGTTTGTTTTAAGAAAGTAGTGTGGAAATGAAATGCTCAAATCATTATACTGACAGGCCAGGTATGCAGGTAGGTGTCATGGAAGCATCCCGCATACAATTCTAGCAAAGCATCGCCTCCATTGTCACATTCGGTCAGGCCCCAACAGCCCTACAGGCAATAGAGACTGTTGCCTAGGCTAGCTAATACCTGACCATGAAGAAACCCGCTTCTAGGATTTTAGTAGGGTTTTAAAAAGAACATTATGGTATTATTCTAGTCACTGGAAATGGTTTGACTGGAAAGGAGTGAATAATGACACTATGCCATGGAACATTGTCAAATGTGGATTAGCAGCCAAGGATATTGTGGTTTAATGCCTCAAAATAGTATAAACAATGAAGAAAAATTAAAATTAAACCATATGCTCAAGGATATACATGCACACAGTCTTTGGTATTTATTATGCCTCGCATTTTGTACTATTTTCCCATCGTGGCCTTACATAATAGCCTTTAAAAAGGCCCATTGATCAAACTCACAGTCTGAAGCCCATTCAAATATCCATTTTACTTCATGGGACCATTAAAATATAGCAATAAATGATCATGTAATTTGGGAACCATTTCACATTTCAATTAATCTAATGAATGGATCTGACCTCTACCTAAATTAATAGGAGTCTTTCCAATGGACACAGGAACAGACTTTTCATGAACTAACATGAGCTCCTAAATCATAGGGCTGGAAGTATCCGGGTGCATCATTTGTTCCAGGCCACATTGCACAAAGGGGACACAGGCAGAGTTTTACTGAGTTGTGACCACCTGTAGTACTACTGTGGCCGAATCAGCACAGCTGTGCTCTGTTTCTCAGCAGCGGGGGCTGCCAGTCAAGCCTTCTGCTTCCGAAAATCCCTTCCAAGGGAGATTTTTCTTTTGCCAATGCAGCTTGACCCACCGCTGAAAGTCCTGGTGCTGTGGAGAAACTTCAGTGGTGGGGGAAGCGACAGTGGAGGCGCACAGCTTGTTGAGAGGGTGCAGCGGTTGAGAACCGCAGCTTTAGACCATTTCTCCATATCATTTTGAATTTTATTCCTGTCCTCCAGAACACTTGAAACCCCTCCCGGTTTGATATCTCCACAAACTTTCTAAGTGTACTGTCTATGCCATTATTTACATCATCTATGAAAATAACGAACAGGACCAGATCGAAGACTGACTTCTACAGGACCCCGCTCCATATTCTTTTTACCCTTTTATCTTTAGCTCATTTCATCTTATTTTGTGCCTTGGCCTTCCTAATTTTATCCCTATAGACTTGTATTGGGCATTGGGTTTTTGTATCCACCTGTTGTAATTTGATCTAGTTTCCACTTATAATAGGACTCTTTTTTTGAATTTAAGATTATTGAAGATCGTCTGGTTAAGCACAAATGATCTCTTTCTATACTTCCTACAGGTGATAGATTGCTCTTGTGCCCTTAATGCCAATTCTCTCAAACGCCTTTTCCCCTTAGACTTTCTCCACGACAATTGCTACAGCCCTTTTGTCCTAGGACTTCACTTTAGCTATTACCCTGAGTTTACAACATCTGTCAGGTGGCCTGGTAATGCATAAAGACAAGAAAGACTGAATGACTAACCAAGGAGTAAGTATATGAAGCACCCGAATGTAGAATAGCTTGCTTCCCATAGTAAAACTAAGGAGAGCATTGTCTGTGTATGTGGTTTCACCATGATTCCTATTGAATTAGGGTTTCAAGAAGGCCGCATTAACCGAAGGATAATTATTACTGTTGGGTGTACCACCACAGAGCCAAACCAAGACAGAATAAGACATAGCGCAGACATAATATCCAAGAAAGAGTTAACTAGTTAATTTGACTAATGCTGTAGTCAACTACTGTAAGAAAACCGACATCGGCATAGAACCTTTACAAATTGTAACCAATCAATCGATCCATGAGTCAGAGTGAGAGATGGACATGATATTTAACCCCATTTCACAGGTATGGAAACAGATCTGACCCTTTGCTCCAGCACTCTGCCCCAACAATGGTCCTTTATTCTAGTCCAATGCCGCATGCCAAACCAGCTAGGGACTGATCTTATATCTAGTTTAAGACAGAGCGTTCTCAAGGCTGTTGTAGCATATGCTAATTTTTAACAGCTTATTATTGCTAGAAACTAGGATCCTGCAAAATCATCACAAGGACACTTGAAAGACCAAGAAACGAGCAAAGGAGAAATATTCCCCTCCCTGTTCTTAAAACTACAGCCTTTCTTTGAGCTTCCATCTCCAAAGTTGGCTGTGAAGTTATGTGATCTCAGCCCGAAAACCACACACAGCTTAAAGCCACAACAAAACTTACATCTATTTTGTTTAAAATCACATTTTGTAGCAAAGACGTACGGCTCCAGACCTGAAGCTGAAACAATAGCACTAGAAGCCAAGGAGTCAGGATTCTACTACTGCATTAATTGTCCAAGTCCTGAATGAGACTCCCAAGTGGTTCTGAGATGTTTATTAGGATTGACACAGCCAAGCTTGTACCTCATGACTCTGCTCTTTTCAGGAGAACAGATTCAATGCCGGGTCAACCCACATTCCTGCTAACCCCCTCGGCACCCAATTGATACGGGAGATTTGTTCATGGCACTCATCAAGCCGTCGGAATATTATGACATCTGCACATCAGTCAGACGCATTGAAAAAGAAAAAATATTAATATTAAAATATTTCCTCCCTCATACTTAAAAGGTGCACGTGTAGATTCAACAAAACTCAAAAGGCACTTGGGGAATTATCAGGCCTCTCTGATACATCCTCTGTTGTGGGAATCATGCACTGCCTTTCCCGGCAGATGGTCATTGGGGTTCTGACTGTTCTATCCCATTACCCCGTACCATCATGCTATGTACAACGCAGTCAATCCAAATTCCACACTGCATTGTGGAAACCCAGAAGAATGGGTTAGTTTTATTCACGTGGGAGCATTTGCAGCCTCTCTTGAGGCTGCTAACTTCTGCCCCCAAATTTAGGCCCTCCTGAAAATACAAATACAAAATAACTGATCTCTGAAGGTCTCTTCCTTTGGTCCCTAGACAACTAAGTATGCCTCATCTCAAACTCTCACCCACAGTACAACCACGTGGACCATTAGGGGAGAACTAGCTAAGTATGCACAATGCCACACCTTCCTGAGGGGAGCACACATGATCATGCCAGAAAGACATGGGCTAGCCTATGGAACAAGCCATGGGGCAAGAGTATCGATCGACTTTCAATAGCTGTATGGTCCTCATCACCATAAACTCTGAACACATCAGAATCCTCAGTGACTTTATCCTCACAGCACCCCTGTGCCATCAGCCCCGTTTTACAGATGGTGGACAGAGGACCAGAGAGGGTAAAGGCCAGGCTTTTAAAGGTAGGTAGTTGTCTAAAGATTCAGAGAGCTACTTAGTGGGATTTTCTCAAGTGCCACGGTGCCTCGCTCCTTTCGATTTCAATGCAATTTTCGGTGCCCAAATACTTAAAAAAAAAAAATCTGGTGCTACGTGAGTTGCCCAAGGTCACATGGAGATTTGTGGCAAAGTAGGACATTAAGTCTCCTGAGTTCTAAGCTGATATCCTAACCAACGGGCTGTCCTCCCTTCTGAGGCTATGTACACACTATAGACTTGTCCCGCAATAAAGGTGTTGCGGGACAAGCAAGCGTTATATTTATAACGCTTTCCCCCGTCCACACAGCACTCCTTGTAACGAAAAGGAACGTTCACACGCTCCTTTGAATTTTTGTTACGAGGAGCAGTGCATGGTGGGCACCTATCCCACCATGCACTTCCACAGCCAGCCTTTGGACTGACAGCGGGGATGCTTCCACCCCCCTTTTCCCCACAGGGCTGTAGGGTTGCCTGGGGGTTCCCTGGCTTGAGCCCTGCTCCCACGGGGCTTCCCCAGGGACGCATTCACAGCCTCATCGCACAGTAAAACTCCTTACTGCGCCATAAGGCTGTAGTGTGTACAAGCCCTGAGAGGAATATTATTCAGGTGCCATCATGACCAGCATCCAACACTGCTGAAATTCTTTGATACATGCTGTTATTGTGAGGAGCTCGGGGGCAGAAAAGACAGTGTCTTTGTCCCAGATATAGTTTTACAAAGCCTACACATTCTTTATGATTTGTTCCACTGAGAGACAGACAGCCACGCCTGAGTTTTAACTAGCTTACCCAGCTCCCAACTTGTAAAAATTACTATTAAACAGTATTCATTCCTATGAATCGCAACTGGCAAGAACCTCTAGATTCAGAAATTCCAGAGAGCAAATTAATGAATTAAAACCAACCAACCAAACAAAAAAAACCCCACCCAATTCAATACTTCATAAGGAAGTCTTTAAAACTACATTTTTTGATGATTTAACCGGCACTGTTTTGGATACCTAATTAAATCTCTATCTAGCAGAGATGCCCAAACTCTGCAACAAGAAAAACATCCATAATGCATTTGGAACCACATACTTATTAAAAAAACTCCAAAACAAACCAACAGATTTATAATAATATTATTCCTATCTTCTTTGACACATCAATACAGATGGGGAAATTTCCTGACAAAAAGCCTGTATTGGCTCAGTCCCACCCTATATCTCACGGTAGTTTTACTGTTTCATGATAGCTTACATCTTAAATAGGGCTTTGCAGTCATGTTAAGCTTACTTCAACTGGACAACCAGGAATGATTCAAACACACCCCCTTTCTGTCCATCAAGACAGGCAGGGTTTTAATGATTTCTAGAATGCAGAAGTGTGGTTCACATAAGACACCCAAAAATGGTTGGAAATAGTTTGACCACCACCTGCATCTAGACATCTCCACTTCTCTCTTCTGCCAGCTTTGGCCTGAAGAGCACATCTGACACCTCAACACTACGTGCATAAGCATTTAAGATGGAAAGCTTCTCAATTGCAAGCTTTTATTTAAGTGTATTTAATAGATGAAAGTGAGGAAGTCATCTCCGGCCTGTAAGGCATTAATGGCTTTGTTTGGATGGCAGAATAAAGCTTTGTATCAAGCCATAAAAAAAAATGTTTATTACACGTCAAACCTCAAAAGTGAACTTAGAGTCCAAATGACATAGTCAACACAGTAAGTTTTGTACAGTAAGTCTGGAATTAATGGGAGATTGGTTAGGTCTCTCACAACCATACAATCTTTAGCGCCTTTATGCTATAATGAAACATTTTGTTTGTTTGTTTGTTAATTGTTTTCTCTCTTAATAACGATATCTTCTAATTAGTTACACAAAAGCAAGCTGAGCTCTTGGGGAAAAAAAAGGAGATCTTTCTACTTAGAAATGAAAACTGCGACTTACAAGCTTTGCTCTGTTGATTTCAAATGGCAGTGAATAGAGTTATTTCCTCACTAACATTCCTGTTGTGTAATTCTTCCTTTACCAACATTCAATTATCAGCAGATCAGAGCTGGAGTTTTCAGATGTTGGCAATAAACAAAGAATAAATCCGTGCAGTGTTTCCTCTGAAAAAAGACAGGGCAATGCTTGTCCAAAGGTATTAAAACATTAACACTGAGGCATGCAAAAAATGATTACTTAATGAATACATAATTTCCTAAACGTATTAGTATGGCCAGCAGATAATTCCACTGTAAAAAATGGGAATAGTTTCTATTTTTATGAAACAGAAATGAGGGATTGTCAAATAAGTCTAGAATGGATGTCCAACCGTTTTGAGTGGGGAGCCACATTGTGGTTCTTTTCTCGGCGGGCCGGTGGGCAGGTTTTGGATGGATGGGGAGGGGGTGGGATGGCAGGGAAGTGTGGGCATCATGGGCATGGGACCCTGTGGGTCTTTTCCTCCTGCGCACTCTGCCGCTGTCTCCCTGGTCACCCCAACCTGCGCCCCACGGATCCCAGCCGGGTCTAGACTTTAAACTGAATTTGCTAGTCTTTAAAAATGCCACAGGACTCCTTGTTCGTTCTAGTCTAAATAATAATATATTGGGGGAATATCCTATTGATTGTAAATACCATGCCAATTGACTTGACAACGGTGTCCCTAAGAATTAGCAATAAAAACACAACCACCACTGTTCATGTAAGAGAGACAAAGAGGGCGAGGTAGCGTCTTTTATTGGATCAACCTCTGTTGCTGAGAGAGAGAAGATTTCAAGCTTACACAGCATTCTTCTTTCAGTCTGGGAAACTAGTTCAGAAATCAGAATATCGCTGCTAAACACAGATGGAAAAGATTATTTAACATAAGTAGTTAACACAAGAGACCATTCAAGGTCAAGTGCCTCCTTCGCACCCTTCCAGTCATAGGGAGGAAAGGAAAGGGGGGTAGGAGGGACGCAGCTGGGTGGAGAGATTGTTAGTGGGTTACAGATTGTTGTAAGAAGCCATAAATTCAATATGGCTATTCAGTCCATGATAAGGTATATACTATTGTTTTTCTGTTGCTGAAGATCCAGGCACCCAACCAGCAGAGGGAGCAGCTAGAAATCAGAAGAGATCATACCATTTTTCAAATTCCACAAAATGTTGAACAAACATCAAGCCTAAAATATTTCAGTAAGGTAGATAGCGTTCACATCATCACTGGCCTGGCTTGCCTCACTCATCTGGCACACCTCACACATGGCACTGCTAAGATGCAAACAGTTAAGGACAGAAAGTGAGGAAGAATAGCAGATCCATTTTAAATGACAAGGGGAATTTAGTGAGTCACAATAAAATTGCCTGAAATATATCTAGGAAGAGCCCTTGGTTTAATAGTCCTAGAGGCAATGACAAAATTGATCAGAATCTCAGTTTTACTTGATGTCTCGAAGACATTATCTGGAAGAGAGTAGCTCTCTCTACCAACATTACGCTTCTTGGCACAAAGTTGGGGATTTGAACGTTTCAGCTGAATTCCATGGAGGTTCTAAGGAAGTCTTCCTTCCAAACTTCTGGCATGACTTAACTTCCAATATCCGACAGGATTCTTATGTCAAGGCTTCAGGCAATGGTAACAACAGACGAGGATGTCAACTAAGGCACAGCCACGCTGGCAAGATGCATCAGAAGAACAGAGGGGGATGAGAAACAATGTTTGTAGATAAACTATGGAAGAGACCAGATTAGCAAGGAGGAAGCCTTTTATTTCCAAAGTGGACTCCTAAGTACTATAAACACTGGATAACGTAAGGACTGTAGATGGAACTTCTGGTGAGTTACTCTTCATAAGCATAAATGGCTGCTATTCCTAATTGTTCTCAAGCTGGCAAAGAGAAAAGAATGAATGAATGAAATTGATTCTCTGCCCCTTCTGCTCACCCCAAATTTCAATGGGTGCTGCATCTCTGTAGCTAAGATCAGTACTCAGTGCTTAAGTTCAGTCCAGTTCTTCTGGCAGGAATCAAGGCATGCAGGTGCAATTGACAGAGTGTTGTGGGGAAATCAGTGAACTATGGGGGAAAAGGAGGAGAAAAGAAGCCATATCTTGATGAGCCTTTAAGTAGCAACCCATTCCTCTCCCCTTCTCTTCCACAATATCTGGTCATGGTGGTTAGGAGATAGATTAGACAGGTAAATCACAATGCTTACATTTCTGATGTTGCAACACAAGCTTATAAGAAAATGAGGGCAAAGAGGCCTTTGAAAAATATCCTCCACACCAATAGTCTCTTGTGGCAGGAGGGACCCAAACAAGCACAACCCCTTCCCAATATTTTGGGGTTAAATGTATCCTCTTATAGGAGTCTTTCGGTGACCCTTATAAGCAACTGAATGATGGAACTGGAAGTAAGAGTTATTGTTAAGTGTAAGAATTTGCCTTTGGACAGAAGATCTCTCAGCAGTGGAGAAAAATTACCATCTCGCAACAGAGAATCAGACATAACAGAGTGACTTGCCCAGGGCTACACACTGGGCCAATAGCAGACTTGAAAAGGAGCCACAGATCTCTTGAATAGCAGTTCTGAACATCTAGAACATGCTGTGCATCCAAATAACATAAGACAATATGTTTTAAGAGCTTCTTCACACTACTCTATTGCAAGCTCCAAAATAGGGAAGATGGTTTAACACTGTATTAAATTACCCCTAGCCCAGATATTTATGAGAAAAAAAGTGCTAGTGCAAACAGAAGACATTTATATTCAAAACAATGGCTATTTATTTGCAGACCTATCTGTATTACAACTGGTTCAAAGAATAACTCACATCTCTCTTAAAAAGCTCCCTCTTTTGTAGTTTCCACCTCTGAGAAACAAATTTAGTCACAAACATATAGCTTATTGTTCTTCAAAGCATCTAACGAAGTGGGATTTTCTCCCAGGAAAGCTCATGCTATAAATAAATCTGTTAGTCTTTAAAAGTGCCACAGGACTTTGTTTGTTTTCCTGCAATAGACTAACATGGCTACCCTTTTGGAAAATAGTTTATTGTATTTCTCTCCTTGTTACATTTTGACTGCCAAAGTTTAAAAACAAAAAATCCCCAAATAAAGTAGTAAAAAAATAAATTAAACTTTTCATTTGTAAACATACCCTCTGCCTCAGCTCCACACCTTTCAAATGCACGCTGACTGTAAAGTAATACAATTCAAGCCCAAAATTTACCGTGGACCGGTTTGTTTCACTCCTCGTTACTAAATCTTGAAAGCAGAAAATCAAGCAACTGCTGGTTCTAGAAATCTTTACACAGACTCAGTAACTTCAGCTCGTCAGTATCACCTACCTCACCACAAACAATTTTTTCTTCTTTTCTCTCTCATTTTCACATGTGGGAGCTCTGCCACATGGTCTTGGGAAGGCCAACATCTCAGATGAGAGTTTTGGCCTGGTATGAGATCATCTGATACTTACTCCACCCCTCATGGAAAAACAGCACCCCTGAAGTATCCTTTTAATGATCTATTTGAGAACGCAAAGGCTGGAGTACAGATTGACCTATGGAGCCCAGAGGGTTGAGAGTTTGAAGAACGGCTCAGATGTCCCAAAAATAAAGGGCAAAAAAAGATATGCAGACACATTCCCAGAATGAATCTTCGCTCAAAAGGTTTGGAGGACTCAAACTCAGTTCTGTGACTGAACTCTTCAACTCATTTAAGACATCTCTCCTTTTCTTCCAACTGTTACTTGCCTTGCTAAAGCTTAGAGTGGGTATTTAGCTTCTAACTGCTGGACAGAAGAGGTGGGTGTAATTAGAACATTTCAAGCAGGAGGTAAGCAAAGGTGACAATGAATTGACCTTCTGTTGGGTATTATTCAACTGAAAGTTCTCCAAGAGGCCACTTGTGGTGCATCATCTCATTCTAAGAAGCAGTTTAATCCTTACCTTTGCAGCAGGAATGGGAAATGGTGGGGCAGAGGGGAACAGGTATTTGGTTCTGGTAAAATGAAAGCTGTTCTTTATATACCTTCTCACAGGTAAGAGTTCTTTGCAGACATATAAGAAACCAGCTCCTTAGCACAGCGAACTTGCATTTGAAAAAAAGATGCGTGTGCGCATGCACGCGCACACACACGAGAGAGAAAGAGGAAAGATGTAATATTAAAGTTAAGTGACTGAGTAGTGGTAGTGGTGAGTTTCGCAGCTTTCAGAAGCATGCTATTTGCTTTAAAAAAGTTTAGAGAACACAAACAAACAAGGCCCCCATTACCAAAGAGTTTAAAAAACAAATTTAGACATGATTACACGTGGGAAAATTCAGTGGGTTTTTTTGGTTTTATAATTTTGATAGATAAACATAGATGTCCATTTAAATGTTCACAGTTGTGCAAAGTTATGTTTTTATGCATTTTTAATTTTTAACCACTTAAATTTGCACAGATGTAGGAAATTATGGGGGGGAGATAGAGAACAGGGAAATCAGAAAATATTTAATGTCAGCAGACAACTTAGGCTTCAAACAGTTTAAGTGGTATAAACATTAAAACAAACCGTCAGCATCACCTATGAAAATATACAAAAGTAAATACTCAAGCAGCATGTCTGTCTTTGTCTATATTTAGAGTCCAAGTATCATTGACAGAAATATTTTTCATTGCTGTGTGGATGATGCAATTAATATTTACCAACAAAAAAGGCTAATTTTTCTAAGCCTACACGACACACACAAAAAAAGAAAGAAACAATGGGGAAGCAACAAAGATAACAGTAACAGGAAGATTATGTTGATCTCCATTTTGATATGTGCAGATCTCAACTGTGCCTTTAAAAATATATGATCAAAATCTTCAGTTGGTGTGAATCCATGTAGGTCTACCAACTTCACCGGAGCATCACTAATTTATACCAGCTAAGAATCTGGTTTATAGATCAATGCAACTCCACTGATGTCAAAAGGCCTACGCAGATTAACATCAGCTGAGGACATGGCTCACAGATCTTTTCTGCACACTGTATTTTTTCTGGGAGCCTAACAGTTATTTACTCTTTGACCATCTGCCTTTCAAAATGAATATTGGCTAATTTTTAACACAACCATTTATTTATTTATTTATTTATTTTAAAGCCCACCCTCTGTTCATCCCATGTTTGACCTCAGTCTTACCCTTTCATTTCATTAACTGCCTTCTTACAGCCTACCCGTTTCTTCTAAAGTAACTTATTTTTAAAAGTAAATATGTTTATTGCAATGTGAACTAAATTAAAAGCATAATGAAGGCAAACATGAGAGCTGGGGTGGGCGAAATGGCAAAAGGTCAGCTAAATAGCAAGAGCTTTTCAGGAGAGATCTCTCTCTCCCTCTCTAAAGTGTTTTTTTTTTTTAATTTAAGCTATTCAAAATCTATTCCAGCCATTCCCCGGAGGCGACGAAAGGATTTCACAATGTTAGGTTCAGTACTCATAACAGTTCACTCATCTAAAGAGGGGTGGGGGTTGCAATTGAAGACTGAAGAGCTCAAAACTACTGAGATCAGCATATTGATCATTTCATTCCTAGGTCCCTGGCTCAGATCTACCCCAGCCCACTGGGTGCCCAAAGTCATCCCTGTTTAACAGCCACGTGGCCGCTCAGGTGACAACCCGCTCTGAGCTCTCACTGGACAGTGGACACATGGACAGCAAAGACAAGCCCTGCAGGTAGCACTTTTCAGAACCTGAGCATAGCATCTTAATGGGTGTGGACTGGAGGCTCAATTACCATACACATCCTCCCTGTTGGTGGCTCTAAATGGCGGGGGGCGAGGGGGAGTAGGAAGCCTATCCTGTGGTTTGTGCAGCTGGTTGTCAAGCCACTTTCACATTCACTACAATTAAGACTGCTGGGGGGGATGTGTTAATAAATCAACCCAGTTGTCTACTCCCACTTCCATGCCAGATCCCTCGTAGATGCAGGATCCTTCGTGGTGTGGGTTATGTGCATCAGAGCAGAAGCTCCTAGGGGCAAGGACCTTGATCTCCCAAGCACCTACTATGCATATATACAGAAAACACCACTTTAGGAAGGTATCAGAAGAATGACACTACCCTAGCACCATTTTTTTGCCCCCTAAATCGTTACGAACAGCAGCCACAGCAAAAAAAAAGGGGGATGAATGAAATCTTTTAAAAAGGAAGCACAACCACTCCCTCCCCCCCCCCCGAAGCCGAGTTTTGACCCTGAAAAGCAAGACCTGCCAGAGCCCAAAAAGATGATTAATTATATGTATTACCCAAATTTAAGCTAACATACTGCACACAATGGTAAGAGATGCATATTGCTATTCACAGGATTGACCACTTTTATGGACAAGAACTGTAACATGAAACTGGGACACAATCGCACCCTCCTTGAACTTTGAAAAGCAATCTGTATGGTAGGAGCCACGGATGCAAAGGCACCACATGTTAACATTAATGCTAGAGAAACAAGATGGGTGAGGCAGTCCTTTATTGGATATCACCTAAAAGTTGGTCCAATAAAAGATGAAATAACCTCACCTGCCTTGTCTCTCTAATATCTTGGGACCAACAAGGGGAACACCACCACACACAGCAATGGGAGACTTCAACGCTGACATTTCAAGCATCAGTAAACAAAGTGACTTGATTAGCAATTAAAGGGAACAAAGGTTAGCAGTCACTTTTAATTAGTAATGAAACTGTACATTAAAAAAGGCATTTAAGATTTAAGCCTTTAATACCCTGTTGAGTATTCAGAGGCAGTAGTAAACAAGGTGCTGATGTTACATTACACTGCGAACAATGGTAGTGTTGAGCCAACAGGAATGAGCCACAAATCAGACTGAAATTTCAATGCAAGAAAGTTTAACTGTAAGAGATAAGCGACTGCAGTCAAATTACACCACAGACAGGTCAATTCATCTGTCAGCATTACTGGAGAGAGCAGATTGAATTACAGAATGGAATGACACAGTTTTGAAAAATAATACTAACTCTCTCCTCCCTCCCCCCTTCCAGCACAAGTCCTCCTCTGTCTTTAAACATAAATGTTATATGGGATGCTTCAGTGGAGCAAAGTGAAATACAAATTATCAGGCTCAAAAAACCAAAAAGAGTTTGGGTTATGTTATTTACATCCCACTCCATATAAGCCAATGAAAGTCAACAAGCTGACTATATTTTTATTATAGAGGGTGTATGCATTTGCAATTCAAGTTGTTTTCCTCTGAGGCGTCTTGGCAGTATACATATATATTTTTACAGCTTGGCCAAAGAAACCGAAAAACAAATATTCACACAGTGCCTCCCACTGCATGTTTTTTTTTCCTACAGAGTCCTCTCTCAAACCACAATGCTTAATAAATAAATAAAAAGGATACAAAACACAAGACTGTAAGATTGCAATGCAACAATGCATGAATTCAGTTCCTTCTTACCCCACGATACTGAGCATTTAAAAAGCACCCTTAAAGGAGCAAATCGTGTATTGGGTGTTTGTTTTAAAGAACTGCTGCAAGCAAAAAAAAAAATCAATCCACCACTCCTCCTCCTGCTCGTCTTTGTTGTCCAGCCCGATCGCTATTTTAAATTTTCTTTAAAACAAAATACTTTCCACGGCTCTCTTTCCTCCCCCCTTGCACACTCCCCACACCTGTTTTCATTCATTTACAAGGAGCAGTTCCTGGGCGACATATGCATGTTAAAGAAAAGACCAGCTAAACAAGGGGACAGGCTGAAATTTTCTTTAACAAAAAACACAAACAAACAAACAAACAAAAACGCCCCCAAAACAAAACAAAGAAAACCCCCATTTGGAACGTGTGGAGACAGGGGAGAAAATAGGCAAAGGCACTAAGTTGTTTTCCACCTCTCTGTCCCCTCCTCCCGCCCCCCCGCCATCCTAGCTTCTGCAATGGAATTAGCCAAGGGAATCTCTGATCTCACTTGCAGCCCCTTGAATATCTTTCATTCGGCTCCTCTTTATCGGGCACTTACCTGGTCTTGGAGGAAAGGAAAGCAAGTTTGATTAATCCATAGGTAAACAACTGGATCCTCTCCTTGGCTATGCTGGCTACTTTTAACCTGTGCTCTAAAATGTGCAGCTCCATCTTTTCCTTTTTCTCATTTGTAGTTCATCTAGCTTTGGTTTCCTTTATTACTATTAATTATTTTTTTTAAAATGGGGAGCTTTGTTTTTCTCTTATTTTCTTCTTCTCCCCCTTTAAGGCTCCAGGAAAGGGGAGGGGGGAGGAAAGAAGGGGAGGGAGAAAACGATGGGAAAGTTAGAGAGAGATTTGAAGCAAGAGAAGACGGGGCAAGAGGGAAGCTAAGCAAAGGACCAGAGGCAAAAGGAGTTAAGGGAGCTCAGAGGCAGCAAAAGCGCCAGAGTGCAGAAAGCAGCTGGTGTTACAGTGTAACAAACAACTTGCCACTCAAACTGACCTTCACTGGGCATGCGCTCTCTGCTTGGTGCATGCTGGGAATGGTAGTCCATGGGAGGAACCTGTAGCCTTGGGCTTCAATACAGACTGGGAGCAAATAGGTCCCATGAGTGTTTTCAGACCTTCCCACATAGCAAAGTGTGCTTGAGTTTGATTCTGGGACCGTTTTGCTCTAGTTTTTATTGGGCTGACAGCACATGGGCACACACACAGTTCTTGTACAAATTGCTTCTATACTAACAGTCCCCATACAAGAACAAAAATCCCACGGACCGCAGTAGGGCCACATCCATAAGTAAAGTTTTCAAAGCACTTTCTTTAAGAACATTTGGGGTGAAAGATGCTGAACAGCTATCAAGAATTTGTTATAAAGCACGGTTTTGAGCATTGATTTTCCGTATTTCAATATATCAAAATTCTGCAGTCATATTCCTTCTTTAATGCATGCAGAAGGTAACAGATTACACAGAATTTTTCTTTCCAGTTAGCTGAAACAAATTTTCAGAGAGCTTCCATCACCAGTTAAAGGGTGTGCTCCTAATTTTCAAAGCCATTAATGGATATAGTTCCAGCTACAAACAGATGGTGACGCAGTCACTAAAATGCTTGAGCTCATGAGGGACAATGGCATTCATAAAGTCCAGAAAGAAGCAAATCAGAGACAAAGCATTCTCAGTCATGGTTATTTGGTTGCAAATGAGCTTCGGGGTGGGTGCAGAAGAGAATCAGGCTATGTACACATGATCACTTTACTGCGCGGTAAGGCTCCTTACCACGCAATAAAGCAAATAGCGTACACACGATCAATTTCTCTGTTGCGCAGCAACACCCTCTTGCCGCGCAACAGTTAAACCACTCAAAACGAGAGTGGTAGCATTATCGCAGAACAGCTGTTCTGCGGTAATGCTCGTGTGTACTCATTTTGCGCAATAGACAGCCTCCGGAAATGTCCCAGAGTGCCAATCCAGGCCACTCTGGGACATTGGAGCTGTCAAATATGTCAATTTCACTGCTCTAGCTGAGCTGTGATATTGACATATATGTCAATTTCACTGCTCTAGCAGAGCAGTGATATTGAGTACTGTATTTTTGGGAGCTGCCTGGTTTGGCAGCTCCCCTGGACTGAGCTAGGGGGCTGGCCCGAACCAGCTGCCCACGCTGGTTCGAGCCAGCCCCCCAGCTCAGCCTCGGGGCTTTGGATGACAGCGGGGGCGGGCAACGCAGCCCCCGCTGCCACCGGAAGCCCTGCAGCTGGGCTAGGGGGCTGGCTGTGGGCAGTGCATGGTGGGACAGGTGCCCACCATGCACTGCTCTTCTTTTGCAACTGCTTTTGTTCTGGATTTCTCGTCTCTCTCTCTCTCAGCTGAAACCTGGGAAGAGATGCAGCACTATGCTACCAACGAACATGCTGTAAGCCACTGGGATGTGCTCTGCAGACAAATTTGGGAACCACTGAGGGCCTCTCCATTGAGTGGATTTTAGATTAGGCCTGAAAACTAAATATCATCATCACAGAAATTTCCATCCCCAAGTAACATGGAGACCAATGCCCAAACCTATCGACTGGCATGCCTCCATCCACCACTGAAATGGAGCTACCACCAGAGTGAAAATGAAACAACCATTTCAGAACAGGGAATGAATATAAACTATCATACCTAGCGCTGCTATCGTGGTTTTCATCAGCAGATTTCAAAGCATTTCACAAATGGGGAAACCGAGGCACAGCTCTTCCAGCTGAACCTGCAAAAAAGAGTTCTCCTTACGCAGGATGCAATTACGCAAGTTGAAATTTGCTTAGGTCCCTACTTGTAAAACTATGCTCTTTAAAAAAGGATTATTTTTGAGCACATGACCTAAAGCATTTTCTACCCCCACTCCAGAATGCTGTGAGATATCTTATTATTTCATATAGAGACAGGAAAGACGCCTTTCAATCCCTGGAAGTCCCTTTGATGTCACAAACCACTGAAGTTACCGTGATTAAGCAGAGATGAAGTTATCTGGCACCGGTTAAGGGTAGATTTCAGTATATAATACCTAAATTCCTAGTCAATACAATCCTGTTTTCAGGAAATAAGTCAAGCATCATTTAGAATGAAAGCCGTTCACGCTATGTTTCTGACATTGCATTGCTGCAAACTGAGCCCAGGTCTGATTCTTCCCACATCAGAACAGTGTTGCTTTGATCTCAGCAATGTGTTTTGACCTCAGGCCAGGAGGCTTATCAGCTTGTGAAATCTACAATTAGTAGAAGCAATATGAATCTTAATAAGGACAATTCAACAACAATCTTGCTATCTTAGATTAATATGCTCAAAGCAGACAATCGTATTTTGTAAAGGGCTTTGAGACCTACTGATAAATAGCGCTATATAAGAACTAAGTGTGTACTTTTTCATGGTGAATGAATAGACTGTGCCCTGGTACAGGAAACACACACTGCATATGAAGAAAGACTTCACATTTCTGTAGTGCTATTATAATCCCCAGGACCAGCTGAGTGTTGTTTACATGTCCCCCTCTGTCCCAATCCATAGAGGACACAAGAGTGTAATAGCCCCTAGCTACAGAGCCTGGGTCTTTAGCCTAAAAGCTATGGAGACATGTACATTTAGGTCAGGAGGTCTCCGAGTGACTCCCTGCTGTGGACCAAGATGGAAGCTACCATGCAATTCTCAAAGTGATTTAATAGCATTAACTTGTTTGTTCTCAGATCAAAGGTACTTATTCATTATTATCTTGGAACACTTTACAGAAGTTAAACAAGCCCCCGAGCACCTAAGTACAATCAAGCCTGTTTTACAGATGGGTAAACTAAGGCTCAGAGTGGTACATGCCATATCCAGAGTCACATAGTGAGTTGTTTCCCACTCTGAAAATAGATCTCTGCCCTAACCACTAGGCCATATGATCTCTGTGAAGGTTATAAGCTATCGTGTTGCATTGCAATTACAATTAGCCTCTTTAAATAAATCCATCCTTTAAGAAAAACCTTCTGTAAAAACTCAAACATCTTCCCCCAAATTCTTCTGGGCTTACACTTGTGAAAAATTAGCCATTTAATTGAAAAGAGCAGTTTATCAAGCTAATTTCCTTGTAGCAACTAGAGACCTTTTGAAACCTGATTGCAGCTAATGTGCCAGTGTTTCAAAGTGTTTTATTCAACTATTAAATAAGATAATGAAGTCCTTTAATTTACTGTTCAAGTACAAAATGGGCTGAACAGGTCAGGCATTTCTAGCCCACAGGGCAGCCAAGATGAGAATTGTCTCTGATGCAACACACTGGAGAAATGTGCAACTAACTGCTCCAGTGGAAGATTTAGAGAGGCAGAGCTGCCATGTGAATGGTACAGCATGTTCAGAGCCAGTCCATAATATTTTATCTGACCCAAAACAGGAGCAGGCAAGGTACGACGAATTCAGTGAACCACTAAGAACCCAGCCTGAGAATGGGAGCTGCATGGCTAAATTCTCTAGTCAGCTTTGGAAATCTGAGCTCTAGTTCCTGACTGTTTTTTGAACTTCTTTAGAGCATTCACTCCAACGGAGAGCTCACAAAATTTTTCAGCTGAAGTTTTGGGGTTTTTTTCTCCTGCAAATGTAGATTCAGTAATCCAGGCATATTCTGTGAATTCCTGTTAATTTTGCCAAATTGTTTTGGTTTAAAAAAAATATTTAAAAAAAAAATCCAAAACCCAGAAACATCTCATTTTAGGACTTTTCTGACATTTTGATTTTTCAGTTTTAAATGAATTTTTGTTTTAAAATACATTCATTTTTTATTTTCAAAATTATGCAAACATTATTAAAGCTCAAAATCAAAATGAAATGTTTGGTTCAACCTAAAATAAAGTTTTGTTTTTATTTTTTACTTTTGATTCACTGAAAATTTCAAAGATATTCATTTCTAGTTTGATCCTAAACTACTTTTCCCCACTTTTTTAGAATCACCAGTGAATTGCAAAATCCATTATTTATACAGCCCTAATCAGATGGGATGGGTACTGAGTGCTTTGGGATCACATCATTTTACATTTGACTGAAGACAGGAAGTAACGCTGTCCCCAAAGAGTTGATGGGGAAAGCAAGGAATAGCACTGGTAAATGACTTGCCAAAGCTTACATGGCATGAATGGCAGAGATGGAAACAGAATAAGGATGTCTAATTGCTACACATTTTGGCCATACATAAAGGAGTCAGTTGCATATCTCTCAGGCATCCCATTCATGCTGCTATAGTCCTACTGAAAAGATTATTCGACTACACTTGTCCATGATTGCACACTGTTTATGGTGCTATTTTTGTAACTAAGAGGATCATTAAAAGAAAACCCAGCAGGGTCAGCTAAAAGCAACCCACTACATTACAGGTGAGTAAAAATACTGAAACAAACAAAAAGACCGCTCACTACCAATCCCATAACTCTGAGCATACTCCCATGGTCTACTACAGAATACAAGATTTTATTTAAAACAGTAAGCACCATTATGAGAGGCCTAGTGGATCAGGTACTAGACTGGGACTCAGGTGAGCAAGGTTCTCTATTTCTAGCTCTATTACTCATCTGCTGAGTAACGTTGGGCAAGACTCTGCCCCTCACTGTGCCTCAGATGGCTCATCTGCAAAAAATGGCAATGAAGCTGCTTTCCTCTTTCACAAGAGACCTGGTGAAAAACACTATACAGAGCTCAGTATATGAATGAGATAGACAGACAGACAACTCATTTCAGGTTGTGGAAGAGACAAGTTAACACATATGAGGACATACTAAGCCTGACTTCATATTCTCTTCTACTGCCTGTAATGGAATAGGTAAGAAAAGTTTCCTTTCCCCCACAAGGATCAATACATCTGCAAATATATTGTGCCTGCCTTATCTCCTGTTTCTTCCTGAATCATCATGTATCACATGAATTATTGCATAAAATGTGCAGGTACGGAAGCTAATGTGGCATTACTGATGGATCAGTAGAGATCTGCCACATTGAACAAATACCCTTATTTGCAAGAGCAATGCATGAAACAGGTGACCTTGTCTGTAAAGGGTTACAAAGTGAAGTTAATGATCTGCAGAGTTGGGATAAAAATCTTAGCTGAAATCTATTCAGGGATTCCTCTTACCCTGCAATGGCAAGGCATATTCAAATTGAAATGCTATGTAACTGCTGCATGGAAAAGATCAGTTGAATATAGTTCAAATCCTGCCATTGCTGGCCGAGTGGGTAGGAAGTGGTCATTGCCTCCTTTGCAGAAAAGACTCCTGATCGTTGGAGTAGGACTCCATGAAGAAAGCTGGGGGTGATATCTGGTTGCACACCCTCTGCTGCTCCTCAAAGCTCAAAGTTCTATGGCCCATGCTATTCAAGGGCCTGGCTAGGTAATCACAATGGTTCTTCTGGCCTTGAAATTTGTGAATCTAGGAATTGTTATAAATCTGACAGGTCATACACTCACAGTGATGGGAACATGTGGCTATAGGTATGAAAATGCATGCCCACTTCCTGGCAAACCTGACCACAGATCTTTATTTATTTTAATGCTAATGAGGGGAGAAAAGCTGAAATTTGAGTAAACACTGAAGAAAAAGAGAGTGTTTTAAAGCAGTAGAGGGCAGGGGGAGCCTACTAAAATGTTTTTAATTATTACAGATGCTGAAGAAAAAGCAACAGAAGAATAAAGAAATGAGGTGTTAGCATATGGAAGGAAAAGGGGAAACTAAAAAAAAGAAGGGGAACACAGAGGGAGGCAGAGTAAGATAATTTTGTTAATCATGTACAAAGCTTGCTTTACCTGACAATTCTGCAACCGTGGTTAAATAGTAGCTTGGCCATATCCTTCGTCTATAAATAGTAGTGTGAAGAATCTCCCAGCTTAAGGGTTCTTGGGGAGAGATTACATATTGGAGACTTTAAATTGATTGCAGTTTCCACCATTCAGAAGTTCTAAGCATCGCCTGCTTTTAATGTTTGAAAAGAGGGCAGGTTTAAATAGAGTGTATGAAACCATTACCGTTTTGTGCCGCCCTCTTTCTGAGATGTTTGTGGCAGGTCTTTTTACATTTAACATCATTCTTTCAAACTGCAGTTTTGATTAGTGTGTGGCTGTTTTTCTTGCTATGCTGTTATTCATTTGAATGAACTCGGGTTACCCTGTCATTTGAGTTGGGCGACAAGATTCTGCAAGCTTTCAGAATGGTTATTCTGTTCGCCGTTTCTGAACATTACAGAAAAATAGCTTGAAATGGAAATGAGGCTATACAACCTGTAATCGTGTGTAGCCACTAGGGAAGATGGGGAGCAAGGAGGAATTTAAAGAAGAGAAAGAGAGCGAGCGATTGCCACAAATATCACACAGAGAAAGGAACTGTTTCCCAATTGACCCAGAATGCCCAGCAAATGTATATTTAGCTTAAGAAATAAAATAGATTGTTTGTATGGGTGTGTGGAGACCAAATCCAGTGGTTAGGAGAGAGAATGTTCATAACCCGGTTGCTGAGTTGGAAATTGACAATACAAGAGCTGTGTTCATTTTTGGATCACAACAGAGGCGAGGCACAGAGCACAGGCTCAGCTTTTCTACTATGGGGCAGTGTAAGTGACTTTAAGGAGAGAGAAAAAAATGTCAAATTAGGAGTAACTCGGGAACCGATCTGGCGTGGGAGATGATGAGGCAAACACCTTTGCTACATTTAAAAGTTTTGCTACGTTAATTATGCAAACATAGAGTGGCAAAACCCCCCTGCTGTGGACACAATTATTTAGTACAACTCTACTTTCAAAACAAAAAAGGAGTCCTGTGGCACTTTTAAAGACTAACATTTATTTGTTGCATGAAGATCTTCAAAGTGTCTGACAAAGTGGGATTTTCTCCCACGAAAGCTCATGCGACAAATAAATGTGCCATAGGACTCCTTGTTTGTTTTGCTGAACTAGACTGACATGGCTCCCCTGTGGAACTTGTCTGCTTTCAAAAAGTGCTTGATATGAAAGGACGGTATATGTGGCAGAAGGAGTGACGCCTGAATGTTGGCTCACTTTCCTGTGTTTGAACACTGCAGCGATAAAAGGCACTTTATATCAGTATAGCTTATTTCACTTTGCCTGTTTGGAATAAGCTATTCCAGTACAGCAGAAACAAGCAGAATCGGTGGCACCTTAAAGACTAACCAATTTATTCGGGCATAAGCTATCATGGGCTGCAACCCACTCTGTCAGATGTATGTATAAGTACCATTCTACTAGTATACCTGTATATTCTCTATGTCACTAAGCTCTGGCATCTATACCTAAGCATATCATCATTCTCTAATGCCCCCTATTGGGAAGCTATCTATCAAAACAATACTAGGATTATTGCATCCACACTAGCTTTTAGTAGTATAACTATTTTGGTTAAAAAAAATTCCCACCCCTAAGCAAGTTAGTTATAGTAGCCAAAATTTTTACTGTAGATCAGGTCTGATACTCCAGCAACAAGAAATTCTGCTTCTTTCTTCATTTAACGATTGCAAGAACAATTCTTCTCACACCCTTAAAATCTGGAGTCACTTTTATTTCACTCCATCTGTGTAAGTAAGAGGTTAGGGGGGATCCTTGGCCAGTGTTTTCAATTATTGTTTAAAGAATTTAGGATACTTATTGTAATGCTTGACCCCTGTTTAAATGTGGCTACCGCAAGACTTAATCCTTTTTAGTTTTAAAGACCCTGGCTCTATGAAGTCAGGTTTTTCAGTCCCGGCATCCACACAACATATATACTGCCTATATGACCATGAGGATGCCACACGGGCCACGGTTGTGTGCTAACTGGAGCGCAAGTGGCTCATGGGTTGAGACACATTGACCCAGACAAAGCTGGGGTGTGTATTTAAAACAGTCAAAATTGAGCTAATCCAGAATAAGGCACGCTTATTCCAGAGCAAGATCACTGACACATGGAAAAACGAACACAAACAAGGAATCCTGTGGCACTTTTAAAGACTAACAAATTTATTTATCACCTCAGCTTTCATGGGAGAAAATCCCACATTGCCAAAAGCTTTGACAATGGGGAACTAAACTTACAGAAGTGGAGGAAGTTAAATGCAGCGGAGTGTATGACACAGGATCCGGTCAGGCTTAACAGCAAATCAAAGTAGATGTTATGATTCAAACACTGGGGAACAGCATATAGAGGAAGGTGAGGTCAAATCACCTGTTGTAATGAGAAAAAAATCCGTAGTCCCTGTTTAACCCTGAGGCAATGGAGTCGAATTTACATATAAATTCCAGTTCTGCAGTTTCTCTTTGAAGCTGCGATTTATTATTCATTTGTTTGAAAATAGCTATTAAAAAGTTGATAATGGAGTGAGCAGGGAGATTGAAGTGTTACTCTATTGGTTTTTGAATGTTGTGATTTCTGATGTCAGATTTGCATGGAGCTCACCAGGAATAGCTAATCTGAAATGCTTATTCTGGGATAATTCCTCCTAAATGAACACAGCACCTTTGGGCTTTTAGGCTATGAAGACTGCCCCATATTGTCATATCTACAGGGAGGTATTCTAGGGCAGGACAGATGCATACTGGGGCAGCCAGGAAAAGATAGCACTTCTGTTGTTTCTGCAATATTCGTTCTAGGGAGACACAGAACTTGATTTTGACTCTGCCCTTGTCAACTCTGCATTTTGCAGCAGTATTACATTCTCATCTGTATAAAAATTCACATAAGACTCTTTATTTCTTTGTATGTGGATGGGCTATTTGAGACTGGGTTCTTTTGCAGCTAAGGGACTGGTGTGCGGTGAGAATAGCTCTGGCTTTTAAAATGAAGCTTAACTGAATCTAATTGAGTTTCCCAAGCAACAATGAAGAAAAGTCCACAATACATGAACATATAGACACCAGGAGTCTGGTCTGTCAGTCAGCATTCAAAACTGAATCACTGACATTTTAGAAAGCATGCTAGGAATCACTGACTAGCACCACTTAGAATCAAAAACTCTCCATAGGAAGAGTTAAAATTAACCATGTGGTGGCCAGGTACAGAAAGCCATTCAAGGGACTATATGGGTGACGGACAGCTAAAGCTTTTGACCAACTGCATTGTAGGAAGGTTGATGGAAACCACGTCATCTGAGCTGATCAGATTTTGTTTAAGGCACATCCCATCTGTAAAGTTCAAGGGCTGAAGGAGATACAGGAGGAACTGAGGGTGAAGTGGTGAGAGTCCAGGACAATCCAAAGCTAACACTTACAGCAGTGTGTAGCGCGCAGACACTGCATGCTGAGTTAGCACAGGTTTAAATAGCAGCTTAGACAGCATGTCATGGCTGTGGGGAATAGGGTGGAAAGAATTGCCCAGCATGCCTGAACCCTAAGGTATGTGGCTTTCTACCCCCACTGCAGTGCCCCATCTATCAACATATGTGAAAAACAAATAATAAATCTCTTGGCTCCCATATGCTATAAAAAAAGAAACATATGCTAAACACCCTAATGAAACCAATCGCTAATTTTTTATTTTTTGCTAGTTACATTTTTCAGAAAGAGCTTAAAGCTGCAACTTCCTATTAACTCCCATTATTCAACCCAAATGTTTGTAAGCTTCATATAAAGCTACAGCTTGGCTACAGCTTTTTTTTTTGTGGAAAGACAGGGATCAGTGATATCATCTCATATGATTCAGGCACTCACATTGCAAATCTAGTTCTTGGGAGCATGGCATGTGTTTTAACAACCGGAACTTAAAACACCACAGACAAATTTACGGTCTTCCAACCAATCAGAGTTGAATGATTTATACACTCAACACGTCCAGGTCTCTGCTCTTGGCTTTACCAGAGCTCATATTTTTCTTTAGGTAAGAACAAAAAGCAAAAAAGGAGCTCGTATCCAAAGCTTCTGATGTCCCTACCATAAACATCATAGCAAGTTCATTTTGCTTTAAAATTTATTTTAAAAATGTCCTCTATTGAATGACCGCATTTTCCAAATGACTGAATAAATGAAATACAGTACGTTTCGCTAACATTGGCCTAATTGACATGTTATTGTGTGAAGTAAGGAGATTGCATGGTGGCTGCTATTCAAAATGGACATAAAACCACGTTATATCATCTGTAACAGAACAGCATGTCCCTGAGAAAAGCAATACGTCTTCCTCCTCTTGTCCTGAGGACCTGGTTTTTAATGTTTATTTCATCCTAAAGCCCTAACAGGATAATGGATGACACACTGCACAAGCTGTGACTATCTTCTGGAGAGAAACTTGAATCCCTTTTTCAGGCCGCTGCTTCTTATTTGTTTCTTTCTTATCTGCTCCAGCAGCTACTGGAACTCAGGCAGCTGGGGTATTATTGTCAACATTCCCTGTCCCTTCCCATAGTCCTTTCTGTACACCTGTTTATCATATGTATGTTGAAATATGTTCATCTTATGTGGTAGGCTTGGTGTCAATCAGCGTAGTTGACTTGAATGGAGCAACGTTAGTTTACAGCAGCATGGGATTGAAGTGCATTGCAGAGGAAACAAGTACCTTAATTAGCTACATCAATGAAACTCCAATCTTAACTAGACAACTTTTTTTTTTTCCTTTTTTCCAATTTAATATTCCTTCTTGGCAGTCAGCAAGGTTTCCATCATGCTCTCAGATTTAACTTCCCGCCCAGTTAGGGAGTAATATTACCATGGCCGTCAGGGAAATGAAGCAGAACACTCCGTGGACATTGAGATGGACGTGTGCAACATAAAACAAATATTACAAATGGGAAGTTTTGTAACAGGTTTAAAAAATGAATGGCTATTTGTCACTGCCCCTTAGGTATGTCTTTTGCCTAACTCTCTCCGATTTTGGTGGGCTACAAACCAATTGGATTAGGAACAAAACATAGATTTCCTCTGTAGTAGCAAAGAGCATCTGAACCCACAGTCCTTACTGAGGTGCAATTCTCATATAGGGTTTTTCTTCTTTTCTGATTAAGGTCTAAAGGCCACAGATAGGAATATGCGAAGTAAAGGCCCTTATCTCCCAGAGAACATAGGGAGCGACTATTCGGATTGCCAATGTAATGCATAAGCACTGAGAATGAAATGCTCTATAAAAAGAGCTAAAATTGAGCATGCTTTGCACCCCCCTTCCTTTTCAGATTAGATATTTTTCCATTAGTCAGTATTGTTTTTTCTCCTCCGGTGAGCTCTTGGGGAAAAAAAAAATATCCCCACTGTAGGATCCGTAAAGTCTTTAGATATTAGATGTGTACTACCACCATCCCATCACCTCCACATCATGCCTTACTACTGCAACCTCAAAAGGACCATGTAACCAGTGATGTTCTCACAATGCGTCTCTGCCACGGAACGCAGCACTGCCTCATCCATGACTGGTTTTGACCATCAGACCAGAAGAAACAAACAATGCTGCTGCGGGAAGTAGGATGAAACGAGGAAGGGAAGAAGAGTGGATTAAATGACCTTGTTTGAATGAGCTTGCAATGCAGATGTATGGAATATATATGTATGTATGCTTAATGAATTAGAAAGTCATACTCCAGAGAACGAATGGAAGGTTGTGCTCCCCCTCCAAGAACCGTCACTTACAAGTACGTTTTGAATCTGACGATTCCACGGGGCTCTACCCTACGTTACCACTCTACCACTAGACTTGCACAATGATGATATTCATGGGGTTTTCATTAATGCTTGATTTAACAATGCATTCCTATATAATACCTTCTCTTTGGAATAGAGCTACGAAATATTATTCAGTAGGACAAGCCATGCTGACTAATTGCAATCTATAAATCACCATTGCACTCTCTTTTCTTTCCTCCATCCCCACCCCAAAATTTACAGTCCAGGAAAAACACTACTCCCACCCAGACCCCAATGAAAGACTCTGGCTCAACACATGCATCATCATAACCCATCTGCAAATCAGGGGGATAAAAATCACCAATAGCCTCCTGCATTCTAACATGGCTTGCTTACTTTCATCAGGAGAGATTACTGCTTAGCACCGGAGAATTTCCTAAAAACTTCACAAAAAACAAAAGAGCTAACACAATAAAATATTAGATGAGTAAGGGGTTTTGAATAGGAAAGGAGGGGGCAAGAAACGATGATGGGAAGTAAGAGCTATAAAACTATGCATTTATACAGATTTCACATGTGTACATCAGAGTAGTTCAGCAAATACATCAAACACGAGGAAAATAATGGTAAGATAATGATTACTCTTCAAGACTCACTTATTGTGGCCACTGACAGAAAAAGTGGGGCCTGTAAGATTTGCTATCAGCAAGATGGCTATATCTGGGAGATCAAATGATAGGTTGTGAGGTCAGAAGGAGCAGCATGAATGTCTAGTCAAACCCCTTCAAACCACCCATTTATCGAATATGAGATCTTTTTCATCTCTCTTTCTCATCTGGCATTTGCCTCACCAATGCACAATCCCTTGACTGTGTACCCCAAGAGAACATGGGGGATAGAAGTCTGAGCAAGTGAGCCATATATATGAGACTTCTACATATTCAATTCAAAGAGAGAAAAAAATACATAAAATAAGCCACCCATAGCAATGGGCAGTTCTGGGAATATCTTGGGGATACTACTTTCTTGCCTTACATTTTATCTTAGAAACCAGTCTGCCAACTTGATGTGGTTAAGTACTGAGTGCTCACTGGTGCCACTGAGAATCAGAGGTTTTCAACACCTCTCAGGATCAGGCCTTGAAAATGACATTAGTTCTGACTTAATGGAGGAAATATACAAATAGCTATTCGCCAGCTCTGGCCACAATAAAAAGAAATGCTGTCTTAATTACTCTGCAACCTATTTCCCATGATGTGTACACACATTGGAGCTGGTAAAAAAATTATACTGGACTTTTACTGGGTAATAAAATGGCTTTTTGACAAAAAGGAAATATTCTCATGAAAATGTCAGGTTTCGTCAATCATGCTTGGGTTTCTGCTTTTTTTCAAACAAAACCCTGGGGGAAAAATGATAAACAAAAGAAATGGAAATGAAAAAGAGGTGTCTCCAAAAAGTTTTCATGGCACATACAGATGTTTCTGCCACTCTAATATTACTAGAGGCCCTGGTCATAAGCAATGCATCCAACCACAGTGAAAGATGCAAGTTAGTAGATACGTGCAGAAGCATGAGCAAATTGTCCAGATGCCATCCAGGAGAAGTTTCCCATTTGACAAGTTATCAGCAGGGGTCAGCAAAAGTACTGTCTTTGATAGACGGACAGCATTTGCTATGTAAAACCATAGGACTCCTTGAACATAGAATGCCTATTCTTAAAATGTTTGCATGGGTTTTAAGATTCGATAAGCCAATAGAAAATGAAAACAACATTCCCCTCCACTGCAAATCCCGACCAGCACCCACTTTGGGAGGAAATTCACAACTTTGGTTTTATATTTACATTGTCGGCAAAATTTGCTGGACAGATCCGAGTGCCAAATTGCATTTTTCACTGGGACCAAGATTTGGCTCACAGAGCATGAATTACAAAATATCTTTAGTGCTGCCACTCACACACCAGACAGAGGAAAGGCAATGAAGCAGCT
Source organism: Pelusios castaneus (assembly GCA_007922175.1). Taxonomy (NCBI): domain Eukaryota; kingdom Metazoa; phylum Chordata; order Testudines; family Pelomedusidae; genus Pelusios; species Pelusios castaneus. The sequence goes on along the minus strand of ML685879.1, from coordinate 5,779,644 downwards.
AGAACTGCCAGTACTTTGGTGGGAAAAAAAGGTCAGTGTTTTACAGGAATGTCCCTTTAGATATACATGTGTGTGTGTTCTTCAGGGAACTGGTTCTCCACTGTATACTATATCTTGTGTTTGGCATGTGTAACTCTTACGTTTGAACCTCAGTAAACCATTTGCTGATGTTTCTATGACAGACCTTTAATAGATAAAGTTATATTAATGCAAATATCAGTTGATTTACATCCAAAAACATTTGGGGCTCTTGGACAGAGGTTTCGGTTTGGATCCCATTTCTAGCAACGTTTCTCTGTTTGAAAAGCAGTAATTTAACCAATGTGAGACTCTAAGATTAAGGGGTTGAGGTTTTGACAAGGAAATAATTGGTTTTTTAAAAAAAAATTTCTCCGCTAATCTACATACAACCAAAATATTTTAAAAAATAGACTCCAGTCTTGAATATTTATCTGTGTTTTCAAGTGCATTACAACACTGATCAATTTACTGCCGTAGCATGTAGGTTTATATTCTTTGCTAGTGGTGAAATGAACATTACAGACACTGTTTGAACCCACATTTTTTATGGGTAACAGGAGAGGTAATTAACTAACCTGTGAATCAGCAAAACACTTAAGCATGTGTTTACAGTTAAACACATTAAGTCAATGGGACTTAAACATGTGCTTAAAGGTTATGCTGGATAGGAATGAAAATACGCACAAAGCATGTACTTAATTTTGTGTAAGCGCTCAGATAAATCATGGCCTTATTGGAGTATAGCTTAATTTTAGAGACAGTAACAAAAACAAAACAAAAAACAAAAACCCCAAACACCTTCTCACACAGTCACTTAATTCCAGGCTCAGAACTTAAGGAGATTTTTCAGGTGGGGATAACACATGAGTGATTCCAGAAATCTTAGTATCAATTGAATTTTTTTCAATTTTTAAAAACAACTTTCATTTCAATGAAGCTATGTCTTTCTATGCTGTCTCATGTAGCTATGCTATGTCTTTTCTTTCCACCATTTCCCCTAATAGAAAACAAGATCCAAGTAGACTGAAAATGCTGGTTTTACTCCTCATGTACGGAACACAATTTGATTCTCTGATTCTAGCTTACACGGAGCTCTTTTTCCGGTCTGAGGAAGGCATACGATGTCATAGATTGTTAAGCATAAGAAGCTAACACATGTTCCAAGAGACCATTCAAGATGAAGTGGGCAGTTAATACCACTGCAATTGTAGGACAAAGAAGAGTTAGTGGGTTAAAGAGTGTTGTTCTGAGCCATAAATCCAGTGTCTTTAGTGTTTTAGCAGGTAATGAGACTGATCCTATAAAGGCACAGATACAAACAGATAATGAGGTTTAGAAATTACCCAGAGCATTTCTCCGCAACAAAGCTCTATTAAAGTTCAGTGCAAGTAAAAGCATCTCGGAGGCCCTCCCCCTCCAAAAAGTCAACTCATCGTTTTCAGTATTAGAGTTGGCTGCCCTTACAAATGCTCAAGACTAAAAACCCCGGCAGGTTCCAGCTCCTTATCTTCTAGTGCTTCCTCCTTCTTATCAGGTGTTTACAGACAGCAGGAGGGTAATATGCAGGCCTCTGCTAGTCCTGCCTCAGAAAGCAGGGGGGGAAAAAATCCCATCCAGGCCAGATTCCAATGAGTTCCTCACCCTCCTGTACACAGCCCTCACTAGTAAAGACCAGTGCTGATTGCAGCTTCCTAAACCTCGATGGGTATAAATTACTGCACACCTTTAATAATGGAAAATGGATTTTTAAAAAAAGGAAACCAATACAATACAATATTTTAGTGTCTTTTCAATTAACAGTCAAAAAGAAGGGCTACAAGAGAGAGAGTTTTTTCAGTGCATAGATTGTGCCTGTCAAAAATAAGGAAAACAACCTCATTAACAAAGAAACTTAAGTGGGCACGATGATAACTGGAAAAGATTTCCAATCTGCATATATGACACCAGTGCATCGCACTCAACCTGCCATCATTAAACATCTTGGTGAAAAGCATGGGTTGAAGGTCAACAGGAGATTGTTTCTGTCAGAGAGGGAAGCAAGTTTTTGCTGAGGACACCACCTGTGTAGCTCCCTCAGTGTATAAATCTCCATCCTGACTCCGCAACAAGTTCTGCTTGCAGGGAGGCCCACAGAATTCGGTGGAGAGTCTACCTGATTGCAACTCATTGCATGCTTGGAGCTAAAACCCCCAGTCAGCTCAGGCACAAAATAGAACTCATCCTGCTGCAGAATGAAGGGATGCAAGAAAAATAGAGCCAATTCTCTGTGCCAACTATCCACTTTTTTCTTCCAACCAATTGAAAATATGGTGAGAGGATGAAAAAGAATGTGAATTGTTTTGTTTTTAAACAGGATGACACTGTTCACTGGTAAATATAAATTCAACGTCAGAGCTGTTCTAGAAGGGTGAAGTAATCTTGTGTTCAGGTATTAAACCCACCCCTAAAAACTAAGAAATTAAAAACTTTGGTTATGCACTTTAGTTGATAGCAGTTTCTTTTGCTATCGTATTGGACAAAGAGAATCATTTGGGCTTGAAATTTGTTGGTGGCATCCAAGGAAAGTGAGAGCCCAGAATAGAGGCAGCAGCAGCTTTACAGAGAGATGGGTTTTTGACTGGAACCATTAGTCTGTAACATTGGAGGCCACGAATGATGGATGGGAGAGGTTCAGATCAAGTGGAATCAGATCAAAATCACCCTTCTGGAATGGCCCACCACTGTGGGTCATCATGAATACCTGGGTCATGGGCAGGGCTTAAACCCAGGGCTTTTCATCCTTAATACCACAAACTTCTCCCAGGCAAACTAAAACAGATTCTGCATTAGCTGTAGCCACTGTTGTCTATCATTCTGAGACGTAGACTAGCCCGTCTTTGGAGGAGGACACAATACATGTTGAGGCCTGTTTTCACCTAAATTTTAGTTTTTGTTCAGCTGGGGTGTCTTCCAACTCTTCTTCCTTTTCCTCATGGCATGAGTCCTACAATGGCTTTAATTCTCTCGTCCAACTGTGATAAAACTAGGAAGAAATCGCAGCAGGCATTTTACCTTGCTGCGTCAGACTGTTCTTTGCTGTGCATTTATTTCATAAAGACTTAATGGAAAGCATTAAAGGAAAGTGAGGCCTCTGACAATAAGGAAAATTCTCTTTTGTTCACTTAAAAAGAAGGAGGAATTTTCTCAATGCCTTTATGAGAAATCCATTCAATAATACAGGATGTGACATGAAACAGTACTGAAGAAACTTTACCTCTGCCATGCAGAGTCAAACGCCTGCCACAAATTCCAGTATTTGTGGCTGATTAGTGCTAAGTGGCTTGCATACAGAGGGATGTAGGAAGGAATTCTTTCAAGGGCACTAGCTTTTCTTTGTCAAGTTCCAAAGGGGTAGCCGTGTTAGTCAGTTGCAGAGAAACAACAGAATCCTGTGGCACTTTTAAAGACTAACAGATTTATTTATTGAAAGCTCATGTGATAAATAAATCTGTTAGTCTTTAAAAGTGCCACAGGACTCTGTAGCTTTTCTTTGGAACTTCATTCCTATCTTTGCATGTTTGGCAAGCAAACAAGCTTTTTCTTCTGGTTCCTACTTGGTATGCATTGAAACCTGCCATAAAACTTTAGAGAAATGTAGCCTTATCCTGTGCAACCACACACAGTGCGTCCGTCTTCTCAGCACAGAATCTGGCCTAGTTTGGAATACTCCTTTTCAGTTTCTTTGTGCATCTAAAGCACTTATATTCACCTCCACCTTTATCTCCCTATCCCTCACTGTCTGCAGAAGCCTTCATATCCTTCAGTTCCTTCCGTCCTTCCCTCGCAAAGACTCCAATCCAACCTCCAACTGTAGTCACTCAGTTCTCTTCCTTTTCCCTTCTTAATACCAGGAGCATCCTTTGCTTCCATCATTCCTCATTTCACTTCACCTTCCTTCCCCAAACTCCTACTGCCTTTGTGAGCCATGTCTCAGCCATCGCTCTCAAAACATGGACAGCAGCCCTGATGGACCATTTCTGTCTGCTGTGAAAAATGGTGGCGGAATGAACTGGGGCATCTTCTTTCTCTGAAATCTTTCAGGAAACCACAGCAATACATAATAGTTCAGTAATTGGAAATGTTGGATTTTTTTTCCTCAATAAATATGGGGTTGCTACTCCTTCCATAAGGTTTCTTCCACACATATTATTCTCACCAGACTGTCGTCTTAGTTTGAGGATGCCTCGGCAGCTCCTGTATTCTTTTTGATGTGGGAATGGGGAAGATTTTAAAGAAATATTCTTTACTAGCTTTAGTTATTTTTTCAAGATTTTTTTTTTAACTGGGTAATTTGCTGGATACAGGTATAGTGCTAGCTGGCATCTCTCCATTGCAGAAATATTCTTTTCCTCCCCATCTCAGGATTCGGTTTCAATCAGATATTTTAGGTGAACTTAGCTGATCTCGTCTGTGGCAAAATGACTGGCTAATGCTTGTTCAGCCGTTCAGCAAGATACAGAGCAGAAGATAAAACTGATTTCTTGTCTGCCCACTAGCAAATGATTCTATGGGTTTCTGGGAGCAGCTGTGAATCACACAGGTAGATTTTATTTGCCACAGAAGAAGTGGAAAGACGGGCTCTTAGGATTAGTTTTTAGGAAAGCTTCTTCAAGCACTTTAGAATGGTGACACTGTCAGCACTGTTGTTCACGTTTATCTTTTGCAATAAAATTAGAGGCTACTCTGTGGCAGGCAGGGTATTTTTAGATTTTCGGGTTCAGTCCCGTGAATTCTCAACTTGTCCTTGTACACAGAACTCTTTGCATGTCCAGATGTGTCTGATGAAGTGGGTTGGAGCCCACGAAAGCTTATGCCCGAAGAAATTTGTTAGTCTTTAAGATGCCGCAGGAATCTTCTTGTTTTTTCATCTTTTCTGTGCTCTGTAGTGAAAATGTGGAACCAGGCCATGCAGGAAACAGCCTGGTACTGGGCTGAGCTCCTTCTCCAGTAACTCTATTGTCTATGATTAGCCTATCTTGGAAATTGGCGATATTTGGCTACGGGTGGTGGATATACAAGTGGCCTAAGAGGGGAGAGTACATGGGGTGGGTTCTGAGTTATTACAGAGAATTGTTTCTTGGGTAACTGGCTGTTGAGACTTGCCCACGTGCTCAGGGTTTAACTGATTACCATATTTGGGGTCGGGAAGGAATTTTTCCCCAGGGCTGATTGGCCTGGGCTCCGGGGGGGTTTCGCCTTCCTCTGTAGCACAGGACATGGCTCACCTACCGGTGAATTCTCTGTATCTTAAAGTCCTTAAATCATGATTTCAGGAGGTAAATAACTCAGTCATAGGTTGGTGGCCTATTACTGGAGTGGGTGGTCAGACTAGATGATCGTACTGGTCCCTTCTGACCTTAAAGACTATGAGCCCTTCCAGTCAACATAATGAAGAAATTAAATGTTTGGCAGTGGGGAAAATGTTTCTCTCTGGCTGTTTATGCCACACAGGGGAAGCTATTTAAAAACTGAATCCACGTGGAGTTCCATTAGTGTCACTCCTGAGGTAAGCCAGTCTATATTAACCCAGAGCAGGGTGTGTCTACACAGCCCATGGCAGTGAGCCTCCCAACCTGGGCCAAGACTCAGACTTATGGGGCTCATGCTGCTCTGTCATCCGTGCTTTGAAGCTGTGCTTTAGACCGGAGTTCCAGCTCTGAAGCCACCTTCATCCTCACATTTCAGAGCCTGAGCAACATCATCAAGGCTATTTTTAATGGGCTTGCGTGAGCCTGACTCTGTTGATCCAGGCTGGAAAGCTCACTGGCAAGGACTGCTGTCAAGATTTATATTTTTGTTCCCTTCTTTCTGGACTAGCAAGAGTCTATTTGAAGATGTTTACTGGTTGCCTGTAAATCAATGGAGACAACACAAAGGAAAGTTCTTTGGCTACAGAGATATGGCGGCTTTTTGTTTGCACAGATAATGGTGGTGATATAAGAAAATTTAGCCCTCCCACCTTAGCCCCCCCAAATACCATAATTGCATGCACTGTTTTGGGGTTAGCTGGACCCCAGTCCCTTGGATGCTGTTCTTTTACCTTGTTTCTTTTGCCTGCTTCATCTTACAACAGGCTTCTTGTAACTTGCTGTTATTTCAAAAGCGCCTACTCAAATCTAGTATTGGCTCCTACTAGAATATATTCTTGCGCCAGCAACACAATCCCAGATTAAAATTTGGCAGAGGGTCACTTTTATAAGGGCATGGCTCAAATCTCCAGATGCCAACCAGCTCGTTGGAGTGTTACTTTGACTAAGCATTTAAATTATAATACAGACCTGAAATATGGGCTTTTTAAATTACAAACCTCAGACCTGGAGTCCATTCTTAGTGTTGACTGCTCCCTGTCTGCACTACCATCTTCATATTGGGAAGTGTGCCTGTTCAGTCAAGTAAAGGGCAAAAGCTAAATTCTGGTCAGCTTTGGCTTATCAGCCATTCCCAGCACAAGTCTGTGACTCTAATCCATTATTGTTAATAATACAGGGATCATTAAAGACATTTTTCTAGTATCTTTTGGGCACAAATTACCAGAATGAGACAGCAATGGCTTCAGCATTACCTAATGAAAATTAATTGTCGTTTTATTTTGCAAAAGGTCCCTCCTATTAATCAATTTATAATGGATTTGTAGGGAAGATAAGTAAATCCACCCAATACAGAGGTTAAATTATCTAGGTTCATTAATGCATCTGTAGTAAGGAACACGGCAGCTTCTTCTGTCTAAATTTCTGCCTGTCGGGTGCAGTAAGAGCGTTGCTGTACCCTCTTATGCCATTTCCCTCTCCATACCTGATTCAGAGGTGATACAAGCTCACTTCGGCCTCCAGCCAGGCGACTTTTTCAGTTCATTTACTCTGTAGAAGCTCTTGCTTTGCATTCTGCAGGTCCTGGGTTCGCTTCCCCGTGATGACCAAGATGAAGTCATTGCTTTAGTAAACTGAGGGAGAATACGAGCACAGTAGAAAAGGATATACATTGTGAAGTAAGAATAGGGAAAGAAGATATAAAATGCTGAAGTAACTGATCCAGTATCTAGGACACCTACATAATCTGTGTTTACAAGCCTACAGATTCCAGTGACCATTCTAACACCTTTAATGTGCTAATCAGAAATTTGTCTGAGATGCAGAACCAAATGTTATAGAAAACTACTAATTTGTAAAATCATTCAGCAGCTGTTTCTCCCCTAGAATTAGTAATACTGGTCATGAGAAATGACTGTTCACTAACCCTGGGCTTGGGATAGGTCAGATGCTATATGTTAGCAACAATACACTGGGTAATGGGGTGTGTTTAGAATGGTCTATTTCTGCTACCAAAGCAAGTGACTAAAGGAAAGAGTGCATCAGGGCTTTAACAGCTGCCTGACCACAGATACCGATTCCCTTACATTACAATATTTTAGATCAACGACAGGGAAGTCTGGAGATACAAGTCTGAGCAGCAACAGGGCTGAGTCCTCTGGGTTGGTTAAAGACTGCTGTTGGTCCTGCAGCCCACCTTCAAACTGGTCTTTATATGCAATTTGGCCTTATGCATGGAAAGATGATGGCTTTACCACTCCCCATCCAGAATGCACACTCGCTTGCTTTCCCTACACCACCATCTACAGGTTGTCTGACACTTAATGACATGAAAAAAAAAACCCCAGTTAAACCTGCGAGAGAAGGCTCTCTAAGGTCATATGATGTTGACAAGAAACCTGCAGCTGATTACCCTTGAAAAGAAACATTCATTTCTGTTTCTTATGCCTGACAGAGCTCTGCTAATGCCTCCTGAAGTTTATAGCTAGTTGTGTTGATCCATGATTACCAGACAGCTGTTCTAGCTTACCTTTCATTACCATCAGAGGTGTTTCTTGCAGAAAGGACAATTTGAAGTCTCTTTATCTTTGTTCTACCCCACAGGCTTTTATACACAAAGTCCACAGGCAATCAATGAAGTCTTTGTCCTTTAATTTTCATAACGGCTCATTTGGCTTCAGTGGGATAGTTTGTCCCAGGACCAACACTTAATATGAATTAATACTTCTTTCCGGTTTGATGAGTTACACAATTCCTGAGACAACAGAGTCCTGTGGCACTTTTAAAGACTAACAGATTTATTTATCGCATGAGCTTTCGTGGGAGAAAATCCCACTTTGTCACGAAAGCTCATGCAATAAATAAATCTGTTAGTCTTTAAAAGTGCCACAGGACTCTGTTGTCTTTCTACAATAGACTAACACGGCTACCCCTTTGGAATTTGACAATTCCTGAGGTTTACAATGTGCACGCTCAACATAACTGTATACCGTGAGCAAGGAAAGTCAAATACCAAAAGTCTACATCTCCACTTCTTGTGTCATTATTTACTCCAGTGCCAAGCAAGAGTGTAAAGTTGGGCTAAAATGCTCCTGAATCAGAAAGTGGAGGAAAAGGCCCCATAAGTTGAGTCTATAATAAAAACTTGTTCACTGCGTAATGTGGGTAAAGATAACTCAGTTGACTGACAGATTCATCCCTGCATTACTCTTTCATTCAGAAAGCCATATTCCGCAGGACAAGCCAAACACTCATCTGCTGTTAGCCTACTGCTGATAGTGCGAGCACATTTAGGACAGGATGTCTGCTGCATGAATCTTTTAGCTTTTCACCAATTTTTAAGATAAAAGGCTTTCAACTCCACAGGTTTGTCAGCTTGTTTGGGCAAAGCAGAGGCAGGAGTGTTATCTTTGCTAAAAGCTGAGAATTCAAGATCCGGACAGCAGTGCACATGGCCAATTTCCCTTTGTAGTTACCTGAAATTCTGCACCGAAAATATAGCACCTTCTGTACTGCATTGCTGAGCTCCCACAGGGCATCTTACTTGAAAGCAACCTGTCACTTTCATTACATGGGACACATGGAAACACATTATTCCCAGATAAAATTTCACCATGCACCTACATTTATCTCAACTATCGTGGTCTTTATAGCCTATTAAAATAATAGCGATGATCTAGCAACTAAAGCTATGCTAATTGACAATTGTATGTGCTTGACCTGCATAAAACACAACTAAGAGATATATTGTTGGCTGCCAGAAATGGGATTTTAAATGGTTAGACCAGCGTGGCAGACATGAAAGTTAGCTTCTTTTCAGTGTAAACACACTCAAGATGGAAAGGATTTTTCATCTGAATAATGCTGTCATCAGCTACTTCTCTTGAACCAGCCTGCCTTTTGTTTGCTACGCCTATTCATCACCAATAGCATTTGAAAAGATTATAAGAAATAATGTTTATGCAAAGTGGCCACTGTCAAGATATCTGCCATTTGCAAATAAAATCTTACACTTGGCAGTTTTGCAAATAAACATGATATTTGCTAAGGTCTCCTTCTTAGGGACTCCCACAATAGTTAATACAGCAAAAGACATTTTACTGGCAATGAATTTACACTCCACTATGGTCAAGAATCTTCACTGTATTGCACCATTTTAATACAAATATATTTCCACTGACGTCAATGGAATTACATTATAAGGGCTTATGTTGGTGTATCTTGAAAATGCGGTGTGGAAGTTGATTAACTCATCGACTCAGCACTTGTCTTTTACATTTTATTGATAGGAAACGCAGAAACAAAGTGATTTCCCCATGGTCTCAGAGCAATGGTCTCACCATTCTGCCTCTCATGAGAAAGCACATGAATGTTTAGCAGGAAAAAGCAACTGGATTTAAGTGAATACCCTGAATAAGAAAGGTTTCATTTTCAATTATGGCCATGCTTGTATTCTCTGAAATGGTAGCAGTAATCTATGCTGCTTAGATGGTATTGAAAAGTTGGGGGGTTTAGCTATTTCCCCCCTTCATTTTGCAATGTAGGGAGGGTGTATGACATAATAGGTGGAGAGTGAAAAGAGACCAAATCAACTTAAACTCAATGGAAAAGAGTGAATCAGGCGAGACAGCCAGCTCTGAGTCTTCCAATAAGTCTCTGTCATTCTTTTGTTTTGTTTTATTTTAAGAGAGATTCCAGGAAACTGCTACGAGTAATTCAAATAGCAAAATAGGCTTCAGCTTAGTGAAGCCTGCCAGCTCAAGAAGGGGTCTGTTCAGTATAAGGAAATTATAATGGAGACATTAATGAGTCATAATAAACTTGTAAAATAACAACATTTGATGAGAAAACAAGCAAACGGGGGAAAAAAAACTACAACCCCCAAACCCTGGCACATTTTCCAGACTATTACCTGTGTTGAGAGAGTGTTTCATGGGAATGAGGCCACCGCCCAAGTTTGAGATCACATTGAAAGCTTAGGGAAGTTCACGGCTGGTGAAATGGCAACATTGCACTTATTTTAGTGCTGCTCATATTCAAAATGCTAGTTAAGACTCACAAGAACTTGGTGAGAACTGCCACTCTGTCCCTCCCACAATTTTATAGATGGGGATTTTGTCGCAAAAGGTTAATCAGTGCAAGAGCTGAAATTAAACCTCCGTAGTTCTTAAATCCCAATCCTGCACTTATGCCCCTCATCCAGACTCATTAGTGGAAGGATTCTTGTCCAAATTTTCCTAAGTTCAGAATGTGCCAACTACTAGCTCTGGTTCTGCGTACACCGAAGCCTGAGTAACTATACATGGGGGGAGGAGTAGCGTTATTCACACGCTTAAGTGTTAGCAGGATGTTGGCAGAGGACATACATATATGGAAAAATATATACAGGTTTGCCTGCATGCCCATGCACACACAGACCACATTTCAAATTATAAATTGGCAAGATTGATACAATTACAAAAGACATAGGCAGTATGAACTATTTATGTTGGTGTATAAAAAGAGAAAAGGTAATGTACTTGGAAGATGTAGGTTCAGTTCACTGACCTGCCACAGACTTTTTGTGTGACCTTGAACAAAACACTTGGAGAGACGGACTAAGGTTTATTGGGGCCCTGGGCACAGAGAACATTTGCCTCCCCCATTAAAATCCCATGCCTGCCCACTTTTTAACACTGGTATTTTTTCCGTCACAGGGGGTCACATTGCCCTCTCCAAACTGCAAGCCTTGGACAGGTGCAGAGGGGTGCTGGTGGGGGCTGTGAAAAGAGGCTAAGGCCGCCCTTTCCCCCACCCACCAGGAAGAGGGTGGCACAATAAAGGAATCATTTACTTCTCCTAGGAGTAACCAACAGTCTGGACAACATGAAGGCTTAGGAGCCATCAATTTAATGTACTTGGGAATACCGTACTCACACTGGTGAGCAGCCACTCATCAAGGAGCCCACCCGCAATCCATCATGTTACTTCCATGAGTAACTGCTTGCTAAAGGATTCACCATCTGCTGTAAAATAGCCAAATTCTTCCAATTATTAAGAAATACCAAATTACTTCCTGCTTGTGAAACCAACTGCCTATGACCACAGTGTTTCAGATGAAAATGGTGCAAATTAGATTTAAATATCATGATCTGATTCACTACTGAGATTGTAAATTCATCAGGGCAGGGGCTGTGTTTTTTTTCTGGGTTTGTACAGCATCGAGCACAATGGGATTCTGGTCGGTGACTGGGATTTCTAAGCACTACAATAATACCTGTCTTTAAGAAAGGGAAAATAGTACCTATCTTTAAGAAAGGGAAAAAGGAGGATCCGGGGAACTACAGACCAGTCAGCCTCACCTCAATCCCTGGGAAAATCATAGAGCAGGTCCTCAAGGAATGCATCCTGAAACACTTGGAGGAAAATAGAGTGATCAGGAACAGTCAACATGGATTCACCAAGGGCAAATCGTGCCTGACCAACCTGATTTCCTTCTATGATGAGATGACTGGATTTGTGGATGCGGGAAGAGCCGTTGACGTGGTATACCTTGACTTTAGCAAGGCTTTTGATACGGTTTCCCACAGAATTCTCGTCGGCAAGTTAAGGAAGTATGGGTTGGACGAGTGGACCGTAAGGTGGATCGAAAACTGGTTAGATCAACGGACTCAGCGGGTAGGAATCAATGGCTCAATGTCTGGTTGGCAACCGGTAACGAGTGGAGTGCCCCAGGGGTCGGTCCTGGGGCCGGTTCTATTCAACATCTTCATTAATGATCTTGATGATGGAATAGACTGCGTGCTTAGTAAGTTTGCGGATGACACCAAGTTGGGGGGAATGGTAGATACTCTGGAGGGCAGGGACAGGATCCAGGGAGACTTGGACAAATTGGAACTCTGGGCCGAAAGAAACCTCATGAGGTTCAACAAAGACAAGTGCAAAGTCCTGCACTTAGGACGGAAAAATCCCATGCATTGCTGCAGGCTGGGGACCGATCGGCTAAGTAGCAGCGCTGTAGAAAAGGACCTGGGGGTTATGGTGGACGGGAAGATGAATATGAGCCAACAGTGTGCTCTTGTTGTGAAAAAGGCCAATGGCATATTAGGCTGCATCAGTAGGAGTATTGCCAGCAGATCGAGGGATGTGATAATTCCCCTCTATTCGGCACTGGTCAGGCCGCATCTGGAATACTGTGTCCAGTTTTGGGCTCCCCACTACAGAAAGGATGTGGACAAATTAGAAAGAGTCCAGCGGAGGGCAACAAAAATGATTAGGGGGCTGGGGCACATGACTTATGAGGAGAGAGTGAAGGAACTAGGCTTATTTAGTCTACAGAAGAGAAGACTGAGGGGAGATTTGATAGCAACCTTCAACTACTTGTAGGGTTGCTCCAAAGAGGAGGGAGCTAGGCTGTTCTCGACGGTAACAGAGGACAGAACAAGGAGCAATGGTTTCAAATTACAGCTGGGGAGGTCAAGGTTGGGTATTAGGAAAAACTTTCTCACTAGGAGGGTGGTGAAGCATTGGAATGGGCTAGCTAGGGATGTGGTAGAATCTCCATCTTTGGAGATTTTTAAGGCTCGGTTAGACAAAACCCTGGCTGGGGTGATTTAGGGGGAGTGGTCCTGCTTTTTAGTAGGGGGTTGGACTAGATGACCTCATGAGGTCCCTTCCAACCCCATTATTCTATGATTCTATGAATAATACCAATAAACAATAATAATACTATTATCGTTCTTGATACATTGCCTTCGAGCCTTGTCTTGATGGTTTTAAAGACAATACTATCCTTGGATTGCTATGGACCCTTACAGAACTTTAAAATATCTTCGACACAGCATTCATTACTTAGCACTTCCATTTTCTCCGTCAGCTTTACAGCCAAGGAGCAAGATAGAGAAACATTTTATACAGCCTGAAGTGAATGGAAGCAAGAAGATATTTGGAGTTGATAATGATGATCCATCTTCATTCTATTTTTGTATAGTGTCTGGCTCAAAAGGGGCTTGGTCCATGTCTGGGAGTCCTGGGTGCTACAGGAATGCAAATAATAAAACACAAATGGGTAAAGCAGGGCACAGAGAATTTAAGCTCTTTGCCTGAGGTCACAAGTGCTATCGTACATTATTTCCCCCCTTGTCCTGTCTTTTTATGATCAACTTTGTAAGCTGTCTTGAGCAGGAACCACATTTTTGCTTGCTCTGATGCTATTCCTGTACATACAGATATAAAAAAGGATGGCCCAATGCTTTCCTTTTGGGGAACTATGCTATTCAAAAAAAACCTATTGATCCTATTTAAAAAGATGTTCTTACTGAGTTTCATAAATACAGTAAGCACTTGGTAACAAGCAACCACTCAACAACAAGGAAAAACCATTGCTAGAAAGCAGCATTAATGTAGATATTGTCTCAATGCCGGTTATTTTTTTAACTGTCCACAAGAAACCTCTGATCTATCTTTAAAATTCTACACATTAAACGCAATTAAAAAAACAAACCTCACATCGTTTGACATCATTACGGAGCTACCAGATGCTATGAAATTTTTTGATGTACAAATGACAACACTCTTCTAGACAGATAAGTAATGCAGAGGAGTTATGAGACAGCAGTTCAATGTATCCCTCACGGCAGCTGTTTGCAGAACAGAAAATGATCATAACTCAGATTGGCTGCCAGAATCTCCAAACAGGTGGAAAATCACTCACAGTTCAGCATTCTTAATGGAGATGTTGCAGGAGTCACGAGCAGCATGGGAAAATTCAGCAGATTATTGAAGGTATTTAGGAGTGAAAATCCACAATATCACACCCCTCCTCCCCCAATCTCTTCTGTAATTACCACATCATCTCTTTCTTGGGAACATAAATGTTTCTAACAGAACAGCCACACTGCAAAATCAGCAGACGTTGTTCCTGGTGGTCGCTAACTTCAATACAGCTGGTTTTCAGCAGAAGAAATGCTAACTAATTGATCCTTTAAATGAGCATCGGCCAAAAGTCGGAATTTCTGGCTGAAAACAATGACAAGGGGTATCGGAATGACCAGGAGATGTTTCATAATTTCCTGAGGAAAGGAAAGCCCAGCATTATTTGATTCTGACATAACTCGAAATTTCAAAGTGAAAAATAAGACTGAAGATCGAATCAAAGCTAAGCCAGACTATTCCACCTGGAAGCCCTGAAATCCTTGACTCTGAAACAGCTGACACAATAAGACTTCCCCAGAGCTCTGGGCACTGGAAGCCCTGAGCTCTCAGAAACCTGCCAGGTGAGCTGACAGAATTTCAGGAGACTCTTCTTCTAGGAAGTTCAACAAAACCAATGTTTCTGTGAGCAGAGTTTTGATGAATTGACATGGTCTGATGAAAAATTCTATCATCACAAAATTCCCCATCCGTTCTAAAGATAATACAGTTGTAACCATAGGGTGACTTAGAATTGCCTTCCCTGACTATTTAGGAACATAGTGAGTAGTGACTTCAGAAGACAACGGGGGCGTGTTTTCACTCCAGGAGTTAACAGTGGTCACTTACACCAAAGATCATGAAATATACAGGTTGCTCCCAGTTCCAAGAGACCAGTCGCTTACCTCAGGTCATTTTGTACTCAGACCTCACACCACAGACAATTCATTAGTAAAACTAACTAAGGATTCATTAACCAGGAAAAAGAAATGAGTTATTTTCAGGTTTAAGCAGGCAACATATATACACACATGAGTTGCTTGTGTTTTTGGAACCACAGACTCTGAGTCCTATGGCACTTTTAAAATTTACAGAGTTGTAGTAATCTGTCAATTCTGGCTTTGTCAAGCTCCAAACACCAGAAGAGAGAGAAAGGGTTTTCCTATGCCTGTTTTATTCCCTTCTTCCAGCATTCAAACTGTTAGGGCAGGCTTTCTTGCACATAGCACCTCAATGGGTTAGAGGCCCGTTAACCAAGTCTTTGCATTTGATGTTCCTCAATGGCCCCACTTAGTTTTCATAGTTACTCTTGATAGACAGGGGAACCACTCCTTCCGGCTGGGTTCCTAAGTTCAGAGCAGGTATTTTTACCATTATAAAGTAAAACTTAGATATGACCTTATAACATAGGATACAGACATTATAAGATTAATGCATGCAGCAAGGTACATAGAGTCTAAACGATAAACATGTTCTTTTAAGTCTAATACCTACTTTGGACAATGCTAACATAAAAGGCAGCACAGTGCACAGCTGACACCTACAGCCTTGGAAAGAGTGGGCACCTGATCTGTTGGCATTACAATTTTCTTTCCAAGTGAGCTCCGTTTCACCATTAAGGACACTACAATATCATCACAGCCTGTGACCAAAAAATCTTGGGCGATTAGCAAACAACAATATAATCAATGAGAGAGATCACCTACAGTGAAATATGTGCCGGTCACATAAAATCATTCGAAAGGCACTAAATAGTTTCTCAAGAGGCAGCAAAAGAATCTGTAGTGAGGAGCAAGACGTGATTTGAAGACTAGATCAAACCTCAGATTTGCAGCAACGCGTAGGCAGATAGTCAAGGTTTGAGGTAAGCTGTACCTGTGAGCCTGCAATTGGTGCCATTGATTTTGCTGTAACTGATACATATGTTTTACTTTTAAAGGCAATGTGTGCAATAGTACAAACCCCGGAGAGAACTGATTTAACTCAAGTCCATCAGATTGCTAATAAATTTCATGTACATTTACTGTTTTGTAGGCTCCCAGCCTGGCCAGGTTACTCTGTCAGCTCTAGTTTAAAAGCTAGCAAGAATATGTTGGGTAAGGATGTGCTTCAGAGACAACCCTGATTTATGTTACCCAAGTCTGAACTGCATCTCAATAAAACAAATGCTAACCACTAGGGAAGCCAGCCCTGGAATTAAGGGAGCTTGCTCATGGCTTGTACCAATACAACACTCAGATTCAGCTGGCATCTCTCTCCTCTCTACAGACATTGTTTTTACCAGTTGCCATCTCAGTGGCATTAGTGAACATCCCATTCCCACTTGAAAAGATAGGATCTTTTCTATGAACCAGTCTCCATCTAGCTTGTATAACAGTTGGCCTGATGGCATTCGAAGAAGTAGTTATCCTACAGCTAAGAACAAACTACTTCTGCTAATTTATACACACGATATTCGGGGTCGTCTCTGGGGATTGGGGATTAAAGGTGGCCCCTTTAGTCCTAACCAGGGATGGAGAGAAAATGATTTTCCTATCCAGGGAAAATGTTTGAGATTTAAAAAAATGTTCCTATCCCAATACGGATGAAAAGTTAAAATCTGAAAAGTTTTCACAAATTAACAAACCAAACCAAAATTTTGGTCACTGAAAACACTTTGTTCTAACTTTGACCTTTTTTTTTTTTTTTTTTTTTTTTCTTTAAAACACTGAAACCTGTAATGAGTTTAAATTTTTAAATGAAAAGTCAGTTAAGTTTTCATTTCAGAAGCATACTTGCTACCATTTATTGGCGTGAAGAAATCTGTTGAACCATTTCATTTTCAACTCACTGATGTGTTTCATATGGGAAGAAGTCTCACTGAAAAATCTCCTACCAGTTTTTAGTCCTAGTCCCCAATTTAGACAACCATTATTTACCCAGAAGACAAGTCAAATTCTCAGTGCACTAAACAGCATCATTAGGGGATTTCCTCACCTCAGCCCACAAGGATGACTCTTTGTGGACCAAAGCCCTAATTCTAAACCTACTGGGACTCTGTGCTGGGTAATCTCTTTGAAGAATTAAGGCCCACGTTTGATGCTGTCTCTGTAGATTACATGGCACCTTAAAGACTAACACATTTCTTCGGGCATAAGCTTTCGTTGGCTCCAACCCACTTCGTCAGATGCAAGATGCATCACAGGACTCTCGTTCTTTTTGCTGTACACAGACTAACACGGCTGCCCCTCTGGAATTTGTAGGTTATATGGTTATTCACAGGAATGTTGGTAGAATAATACCTTCTTACTAGGATAGGAATTAATAGTTGCTTTCTGACCCCTGCTGTATCACTGAAAATTTTAAACCGAGAATTGCAAGTATCAGAATCAAAGACAAGTAAAGTGTAATAATATCCGCCCATTTCTTCCCTAGTTGCACGTAGGCTACGTTAACCAATTGAACAGTGCATTTTGGAAAACATCCATGCTGTTTCAAAAGGATTATTACAAAAAAATTCAATAAAACCTGGGGGTGGGGGAAAATATTTAGCTTGGCATCCTCGCAAATAAGCCATTCCTTTGTTCCCTTTGAAAGAAAGGCCATTTCTGATCCATAGCAGTGAGTTCAGCCTGTCCCATAACTATACATATCCTATAGCCTTATCCTGCCAGCTGGACCCAGGCAGGGCCCTGCTGAGGTCAATGGGGGCCTGTCTCAAGCTCCTTGCAGGCTGACGGCTTTAATTCATACAGCATCCCTGATATTTCTGCCTTGTACCTGCTCCTTAACTTGCACCCACCCCAACAACTAGCAGAGAGGTTAGTCCAAATCCTTCCCTGTGGGGTAAGCATCACCCTGGCGTGTTAGCAGAGAATTTCCAAACTCAGCCCACCTTTGGCGGCTCACTCCAGGAGTTTACTTACCATCATCTGCTGCCTCAGACAGTGTGGTCCTTTTCTGTGGCAGGAAATGCAGGGGAGGAGCAGACCCCCATTTGCAGATGAAACTATGTGGAGAGACAAACAAATTAAAAACATTTTTACTCAGAGCCAGTTGTAACAAATCCCCTCTTGTCTTTTTCCCTCCTTTTGACCCCTAAGCCTGCCCTGCCCACACACAGATCATGGCATCGTCGGGTCTGAAACCCTTCCCCATTCCTCTCCAGGCATGGACCTCCCAAATGCCCCCCAGGCTGCTTCAGTGTCATAGTTAGCTCAGTAAAACCTGCCCCAACAATCACCTCAGCAAAGCCCCCCTCAGAGCCCTGCAGTTCAGAAAAGACTAGAAAAGCTGAACAGAAAATAATCTCTGTCAGACCCCTGTTCTCTCCCCCTCTGGACTGGGCGCGCAGGACAGGGTGCTCTGCCCAGGTGAGAGCAATTGCACTGATTGCACCGGTGGTTGCAATCAGGCACCTGGAGCAGAGCTGGCTGGGGTAAGCGGATACCATTTGCCTGCTCTGCAGTCTCAGGAAGAGATGGGAGAGTCTTGTCTGTGAAAGAAAGGAAATAAGTTCGTTGTGGTGTGAAGCTGGCTCTTTTAGTCTCCCAGGGTTTGTTTTTAGACCATTTGGGGATGAAATTTGTTAGGGTTTTTCCTCAATGAATGGTGGGTCTGGTATCTTTCTCCGGTTATTATCTCACTGAGGTGGCGGTGTAGTTAGGGTGCTGGGTTGAGCTCAGAGGAGTTTATGCTCCAACCTGCCCCTTGCTTATAAGGTGACCTAGGTAATTAGTTGTTTTCCTCTGCATCTTGGGTTTCTTAACTATAAAAAGACACGGTGCTTGTGAAGGTAAGGAGCCTTTCTGTATTTCATGTATGTGGAGAATGGATAGAACATATCAGGACCTTTAGAGCTCCTTGGTATCAATTGACATGGCTTTTTTTAGGAGCTTTGCACATACACAGGAATCTCCAATAAAATGTTTTCCATGGAGAACAGCCCTCATATTTATTGTTAAAATATTTAGGGACTTGAAAAAGTTCATTTCTTGGGCCATGAGTATACTAAAACGTTATGAAAGTTGGCTGTAGACTGTTTATATATGTTGCTGTAGTAAATGGAGTCCTTTTTGTTTCAATCATTGCCCCTTCAGACCTTGAAGCACTTTAAGCATGCAGTGGTCAACCTCCATTTTGTTCTCAGGATTGCTGCAGCCACACGTAGAAGAGGTATGCACTCTGTGTTCTTCCATGGCCTCTTTACTTTTCCTCCTCATTTGGCTTTATCAATATTTGATAAAAGCTTTTGGATTAAAAATCTCTGCCATTTGTATGTAGACAACCGGACTATTAATGGGTATATTGCTGAACGCATACAATGGAAAAAGTGTTCACTGTGGTCCACTGTGAGGTTTGTACTTTGGTCTTGATGATGTTGAAAGTGCGAGAGAAAATAAGGAATATAGAACTGGAAGTGATTTTTCTGGCTCATGGAGTTATCTTCTCTGCTATTGATGTGTGGTTTGTTTGTTTTTTTTTGTAAAGGGACTGCTCAATGCAACAAAAATAAAACTACTCACAGGACTGCAGGCTGAGAAGTTGCTGCTTCATCTAGTGTCATTGGAACAGAATTTGCGTGTGGTGGGGGTGGTGAGAGAAAAGCAGGATTCCAGCTAATTAAACAGGCACAGCATGGATCCAAGCCATAATACTCTGACTAACACTTATTCCTTTGATGACTCCTTTAGTACATTAGGCCATCTTGTTAAATACAGGAATGGGATTATAGGACAAATACTTTTTCTTTAGCTGAACCAACACCGGCCCTGGCTGTGCAAATGTTACCAGTGTGAGGGATCCCATTGATGTCAGTGGGACTATTTCATTGAAAAGTTGTGTGCATGTTTACAGGACCCAGGCTACAGTCCAGAATCTATTTGTACTATTGCTGACATTGAGTGTACCCTGCTCCAATGGGAAGCAATATTAACTGAGGCTCAATTTGTAGCAATCCGTGTTTCTTTTTATGTTTAAACTAATAAATGTTCATCTGTGATACTTGGGTAGAAATTTTTACTGAAAGATAAACATACTGTGCACATCTTTTACGCAAGAAAGAGTTTCCTTATGTCCTCAGTTGTGATCTGGAGTAAATGGATACATTTCAGTTCAAATTTGTTTTAAAAACAATCTCCATTTTTCCTCCCTGTTAAGTGTCTGCACTCCCTGCAGTTCAGAAGTTGGCATATGGTAACCATCAAATTTTGTTGGATTGAAAACTTCTGGGGGAGAAGCCCAAATGTCAAGAATTATATGAAGGGACTGTGACATGGGGCTGAGAGTTGAGCTGTAATGTTTCTGGACAGTAGAATATTCATAGGACAACCTGAGGCTCTGCACTAACTCAGCCTCATAGGGTGGTCTGATTTATGTTTGGGTTTCTTGAACACTTCAGCACTGGGCTGGCAAAAAGGTGTTTTAAAGCCTCTTCAGCCCCCTTCTTCTCCCCCTGGGCTGCAAGTTCTGTTCTTAGTAACTCAACAGAAACTCCCTCTTAACTTTTAACTGATCGGTGACCATTACTGAGCTGTGTAAGTTTATTTTAATTGTAAATGCATCTCTTTCAATTGAACTGAAATGAGAAGATCTTGAAACTTTTTGAAATTTTTGGATAAAAATGGGATATAGTTTTGCAAACAACTCTGGACAAAACTTAACTGTTTTTAAAAACCTTTTCTAGCTGAAACATATTAGTAACAATGAATAGAATTAAATAACTAATACAAACTTTTTAAAAAAATCATAAAAGCACTAGTTAGACAAAAAAATTAATAAATTACAGCTATGTTCAGGCATCCATCCTTGTGGGGAATTCTTTCATTAAAAAAATAACTTTTCTACAGAATTTTATATATTTTTCCTCTATTAAATAATTTAAGATCTTCCAAAAGCCTTATGGATTATCCTTTATTTGGAATTTTATACACTTTTCGGTGTCGTTTTGTATAGAACCTTTTTCAAATTCCATAGTTCCCCCATTTGATTTCATCTCTAAGAAACTCTGTTATGTTTCCATAAGCTGTTGCTCTATATCCCTAGAGCTCACATCTTTGAAGCCATTACCTGCCTCTTTTCTCCTTTTCATGCTATTGCTATAAATGTTTTGGAAGTGAATAATTTTAAAAAATCCTTTTAAAGGAATGTGGGCATTATTCAAACAGTGTTTTGTTTACAAAAACTTCCCTCCTCCTCCCCACCACCAAATCAACTAACAATCATTATAAAATCCAGCTAGAAATCCCTATTTATAACAAATGATGCTGGGCCAGCAATGGAAGGTTTTTTCCGTGAACTATCATATTTCTCTTCCACTCTTTTTCTATAGCAAATGAACCAAGAGCCTTAATTTGTGGACCTCTTTGTTTTATGCCCATGGCAAGCAGTTGCAGAGAGTTCATCGTAACACCAGGTGCCGGTACTGCTCTATCCTTTAATCTTTAGCCAAGGGTAGTGGTCTCTGCTCTAGAATGTTCAACAGCATCAAGTGGTGAGTTTTTTGATAACTTGCTGAGGTGACTCTCCATTTCCTTCTCTCCCACCATACCCTCACCTCTGCATGAGAGGTGTAATGGATTCCAAGTCTGAATAATGGTATTCTGAGACTTCCTGTGGTTGGTCACGTACCTGAATCTAGTCTAAGTGGGTACTGCTGGACAATGGTTTTCTCCGATAGTGGTTGTGGAATGAGTTGTTGGGTTGGCTAAATTTATCCCCCCTCCCTTTAGTCAGCGCTTAGCCATTATCATGTAGACATTTCCTGTATGGATAAAAGCAGTATGATTCTATAGAAATTCCTCTGATATCCTAGAATGTTGAATAGAAAGTGACCCTCTTTCTACAGGAGGTCTATCGAATTCTCTTTTACCTTCTCTAGAAAGGTTCAAAACCCACATAGAAAATTGGTTATTCTTTGTTTAGACTCTTCAGAAATGTACTTTTCCATCAGAGTGAATATTGTTGAACTCATTTTTAACATTTCCTCAGTAACCAGACCTTCCAACCCCTAATCACTTCATTGGAGGTCTATAAATATTCCCTCGTAAGCCTTTCTGGTGAGGAGGGGCGCAGAGCAGAGTGTAATCTTCTAGGTGCATTTGCACCCGGATTGAGTAGAGTGGGAAAACTGCTCCTCCTCCTGCGATAATGCTGTTTTGGGGGCCTTTGTATAAGTTTCTTTAAACTTGGAGTCTATTGCGCCCCCCCCCCCAGTGTATTCCCTAGGGCAGAGCCAGACCACATTACCGCTCATGTTGCTATTTTTCTGTCCATACATATAGCCTGTTTACCTTCCTATGTACTGTCTTTTTTCCTTTCCCAAACTAAGGCTGACAACCTCTCTCAATGCCATCTAGATGATCGATTAACCTGCTATTTACTGATCCTCTTAACTCTTCAGTGAGGACGTTAAATTAGACTGGAGGGAGCACCCGTGTGGTTGGTGCCCCATCAGAGATCTTCTCGTCCCCTTAATTTGATCCTGTTTACATCTCCTCTGCCAGTTTCCAATCTGTGGCTTCACTGGAACCATGAGAGGCTGCATCTCCACTCTGTATTCTGAATGGTCGGCGTGATCTTGCAAATGGAGGATGGGACTGATTGCATGGAGAGCTGGATTCTGTTCCTGGCCGTGGTGCTGAGTTGCTATATGACCTTGAGGAAGACTCTGGTAACTGTTCTATTGTTGAATTCTCCATAGCTGTAAAATGGGTACAATATGCCTTGCTATACCACCTGCCATTGTGAAACATGGTCACTTCTGGTGGGTGAAATGTCTGGTATTCTGTGATTTGTTTAGTTTATTTAGGCCCCAACTTTTCAGTAACTCCCATTCTTGTAGAAACAAGGTATCCACTCATGGTGCCTTGACCTCTTATATTAGGACCAAACTCTTAACTTGATTTGGTGGAAGGCATGAGCAATAGATATTGCAGGTGTTGTCATTCCATTTCTTATAGATGAAGAGGTAAATTCCATCTGCTAGAATACCATGTAGCCACCAGATGTCTCTCTTGATTCATGAAAAAAGATGATGTAATGAGAAACAATTTGGTCCATATGATCTGCTGGTAAACTTTTAATTAATCCCTCATGACTTTCCTGTGCTATGTTACTTACCTATATCATAAGTGTCTTGTTGCTGATGAAATATTTCATGTTAATTATCTGGAGTGGAAATAGTTCAGGAGAAGAGAGGGCGGTACTGTGGCCAAAGGCACAGTCTTTAATTCCTCAAAGCCGAAGATCATAAAAACCAACAAGTGACGTTGATTTGAGTCTGAAGCTTGGGGATCCGTGTCTGTCTCTTGGAAAGCGGAGCCGAGGCTCAAAGTCAGGAAACTTTCGTTTCAGCCAGTTGTAAGCATGGCCTAGCAGGCAACTTCTGGCAATTTACTTCTGGGTGGAAGACTGTATTAGGGCTCATATACAATGTGTGTTAGTCTGCAATAGCATTTTGGCCCATGCAGACCCTCTGGTGAGTATTGGCAGTTCCCTAGTGTGTATTAGTACAGTCCTGTTTCAAACATTAATACGCTTGAGGGAACACTTACTGTGTGTCAGAAGCCATAAGGCCAATTAGTGCATTACACACTAGTATGGATTAAAATTTACACCTCTCATATGCATGCTATTGCAAAATGTAGACAAGCCCTTAGACTCTGTACGTCTGTTAGAACAATATCAAAGCCTGCATGGGCTTATCCAGAATGCAACACGTTTGTGTGTTTAGTAAACAGTAGCCAAGTCCTACCATTCTGTTCAGTCCCGGGCTCCAGTCATTAAATTTATGCTAAAGCGATAGTCACCATTAATTTGCCACATCTTAGCCTAGTACAGTCTCCAGCTACCCTAGATCACTTTTTCTAAATAGACGTGGTGAATCAGTGTCTCATCTGCTTTGCATCGCTAATCATAGAATCTTAGGGCTGGAAGGGACCTCATGAGGTCGTCTAGTCCAACCCCCTGCTCAAAGCAGGACCACTCCCATCAAATCATCCCAGCTGGGGTTCTGTCTAACGAGGCCTTAAATGTTTCCAAAGACGGAGATTCCACCACCTCCCAATGCTTCACGACCCTCCTCGTGAGAAAGTTTTCCGTAATATCCAACCTCGATCTCCCCAGCCTCAACTTGAAACCATTGCTCCTTGTTCTGTCCGCTGTTACTACTGAGAACAGCTTAGCTCCCTCCTCTTTGGAGCATCCCTTCAAGTAGTTGAAGGTTGCTATCAAATCCCTCCTCAGTCTTTTCTTCTGTGGACTAAATAAGCCTAGTTTCTTCAGTCTCTCCTCGTACGTCATGTGCCCCAGCCCCCTAATCATTTTCGTTGCCCTCCTCTGGACTCTTTCTAATTTGTCCACATCCTTTCTGTAGCGGGGAGCCCCAAACTGGACACAGTATCCAGATGTGGCCTCGCCATTGCCGAATAGAGGGGAACTATCACATCCCTTGATCTGCTGGCAACACTTCTTCTAGTGCAGCCCAATATACCATCGGTCTTTTTGGCAACAAGAGCACACTGTTGACTCGTATCCAGCTTCCCATCCACCATAACCCCCAGGTCCTTTTCTACAGTGCTGCTACTTAGCCGATCAGTCCCCAGCCTGTAGCAGTGCATGGGATTTTTCTGTCCTAAGTGCTTCCTTGTCTCGACTCCAGTTAAAAATATGGAACGGCTTTTGGGTGCAATTTCTTTTTTTGTCCTTCAGTTCATTTTTTTTCCTAATTCTTAACTTCAAGAATAATAATGCTGGCTCTGGTGCTGAGGTGGAAAAAAGAATATGAGGTACGGGCTCCTTGAATGGTTATAACTTCCCTGTTATTCCCAAGTTACGCTTTTTTCCTCCCCTCCGATAGGATCCCATTTGTTTGGTGAAAATCTCTTCCTGGCATAGACCACCGCTTTCAATTGGCGGTGCAAACCTTCCCCTAGTGGTGGCTAGAACCTTAATGTTTTTTTCTAAAACGTTCACACCACAATGTGGGTGCAGAATGAATTGGCGTGTCTTTAAATTGGAGTCTTTTGTGTCTAATGAAGTGCCGAGGCAAAAGAAATGAGATCACTAGTGTAGACAGACTCCAGTTTGTCAAGGTAACTGCCTTTCACTGGTACAATGAAACTCCAGAAATGCATGGCAACTGTCATCCGCCAGCAATGTCAAAACTATGCTTGCTTCACAGTGGGCGAACTGTTCTTTTATTTTCTCTCATGACTTCTCCCCCCATGACTCAGTAGAGGCTAAGAGCTGGATACTTATCAAATGCAATAGAATAAAGTTAAACATTTGAGTTGGGGAGAAATGACACATTGACACTTCTCATAATAATTGCTTCCGACCCGGGAAACCTCCAGCTCTTTCAGTGGAAATAACATGATGTGACTGTGACGATAATATAGTCCGTAAGCCTGCAGACAGAGAGCAGAAGTTTTGTAGGTGTCTTTTTAGTTGACAAGTAGATTTTTAACCTGTATAAGAATGATCAGTGGGGATGGGTGGATACTGAAACTAACAACCTATCTATAGGTTGTCCTTTGACACATATAATTGCCTAAAGGTTGTTGATGGCATGGTCAATGAAGGACTGCCTTTTTGTCTCTGTAGCATAAAACCTCAGGAAGAGGGCTCACGGTGGAATAGATTTCTAGCCTCTAGAAATTACATATTGCAAGAACCATATCACAAGATCATAATCTACAGCGCTTCTCTTGGAGTGCCCTAGGACTGAACTGCAAAGGAGTCTGAATGACTTCTTGCCCTTGAGCAAGTACGGTTGTTTCAGGTTAAACTGAAGGTCGTCGTAAGGTCAGTGAATAAAACCAATGCCTCCTGCTTCAGGTTTACATCCTGGACTTCCCTTAAGCACAGTGACTGATATACATGAGGGCTAGGGCCTAATGGGGTATGTTTATTTATTTATTGCCTCCATGAAACATTAACAATTGAACAGTAAGTCTTAATAAGACCCATAACTATACCATGAGGTTGAATATAATAACTGTATTTCAATTTTCTTTGTGTATTTCCTTGTGAATTAATGTCTGTTCTCCCCCCAGCCCTCTCTGCACAATAAAAACAGGATGAACATATGCCTGCTAAATCTTTAATGTCTCTAATGGCCTCTTGATCATTTGCATTTCAGATCCTACAAGCAGACACAGTAGCAATCTGTGATCTCAGAATATGTTGCTGATTGAAGCTGAAAGTGCTGTGTTTCCCCCTCCCCCTATCTCCCCCCCCCTCTTCAGCCTATGGATGCAACAGATAAGAACTCTGCTTGATGCTGCTGGAAGAATTCCTTTGTGAAACCTCAGCATGTCTAAGGTGTGCTTATTTGTAGTTTAGGCTGTTTTTATTTGTACTCTGAAGGGAATGTTATTTTATATTTCCCTCTCTTGAATTAGAGGGATATAGAAAAAACAATTTTGTTAAGACATCTTCCTGAAGACTGTAGGAACTGCTGAACTGGACCAACCCAATGATCTATCGTTTCCTGTAACCTATCTTTGGAAGTGGCCCATACCAGCCCCTTCAGGAGACACTTAGGAAATAACTGCTCATAGATCATTTCTTTCTCCACCCTTATTGGGAGTCAAGCTCACTATAAATATTTTAAAGGGGTAGCTGTATTAGTCTAGTTGAGCATAAGAAACAAGGAGTCTATTGGCACTTTTAAAGACTAAAAAATTTATTTATTGCAAGATATTTATTCCAAACTAACGTATTCATTCCAGGAACACTTTCCTTATCTGAGGGTCCAGGAGATAACTTAAGTATATTTATATTTAACTTGTAAAAAGGCTTATCGTAATTGGAAATGACATCCGTGAAGTACTTAAACAGTCTGTTCCTTTACTTGATTTGTAATAGATTCTAAACCCAGAAAGGGGCCATTGATAATCTAGTATGATTTCCTGTATAACTCAGGCCACTCGAATATCTTCTTGAACTACAGCTTATCTTGTAGAAAAACTTCTGGTCTTGCGACTTAAAGCTTGCTGTGACTGCTGTGTTTATAATGTTGGGTAAGTGACAAATTGAGATTTTTCTCCCATGAAAACTCATGTGAGAAATCAATTTGTTAGTCTTTAAAAGTGCCACATGGACTGTCTTTTTGTAAAGTTGGATAACAGGACCAATGTCATAGTCTGTTTTCTTTAATGGCCAGTGACTTTGGGGCGTGTTTTTTTTGTGGCACAGTCATTCAGAAAACACCTTAGTTATGTGTTTAGACATGCTGTGCTGGAATACCTAGGTAGTTTGTTTCAAAGGGGTAGCCGTGTTAGTCTATTGTAGAAAGACAACAGAGTCCTGTGGCACTTTTAAAGACTAACAGATTTATTTATCGCATGATCTGTTAGTCTTTAAAAGTGCCACAGGACTCTGTTGTCTAGGTAGTTTGTGTTCATCTTATTTGAAATTATTAGAAGTAACTCTTTGCTGATTTAGGTCACGGGACAGTGGAGAATATTCATGATATTCCATGCTGGCAATATAATTGGGTCAATGGTAAGCCTGCCAGGTAGTTCTTCGTGAACATGTTGTTGATTTATTATGGATAAAGACCAGGTGTAAAGGTTGATTCTTTGCCTGAAGCCTTTGATAGCACTGGCTGTGGCATAAGATGACATTCCAGTTGCAGCCTGGCAGGGATAAATTAGGTTCTGCTTTCTTTCTGTTGGAAAACCTGAAGGATAAAATTGGGTGACTAGTCATCTGCCTTAGGGGCTCCCTCTGCTCAGGTACAATAAGTACTTGGTACAGATATTACTTTTTGTGTCATCTTGATAATATACCCACATTTGATGTTCCATACTCGGTACCTGAGATGGGTGCTCTGCTATAGAGCAATGATATTCTAGACTTTTTTCATTTACTGCATCTTGCTCCATCTGTTAAACTGAGGCCTTCAAAACTTGACTAAAGGAATCCAATCATTTTTCTTTTATTCTTATTTCACATTCCTGGTGTGACACTCATCCTGCACAGTGACACCATATATTGTCATTGAGGTAGTCAGATTTACATATCGCTATAATTGTGAGGAAGGTTTAAATATATTTCTCTCCTGTAACAAAAAGTTATTGGAATAATGGATATGTCTACAAGTGGGGACTTAATACCCAGTGAGTTTGTCATCCTCCTGGAACTTGTTACTTAAATCTTTACAATCCACAGGAATTGGTTTCCTATTTACTTTACAGTCTTTTCAAGAAGAGAAAACTTTCTCTTGCTCTATAATGACTCTGTTAATACTTTCAAAACACTGGTGGTTTCTGCTAGCTAAATTAACCCGACTCTTCACCTATTTTGCCCAAGTCACAGATCATCTTCTGTGGAATTTGTCAGCCCAAGGCCTGCGCACCATTAAAGACCTCAAATTAAGGTTTACATGGCACCTAGTTCTCTAGCTGACCCTCTGTCCAGGGGTGAATTTCCCCCTATATCACTGCGGGTTTTTTTTTTTTTTACTACTTTACAGATTGTACTGAAGGACACTTTCTTGATGTCACCTCAGCAATGGCATGGACCAGGGGTGGCTCCGTGGGGTCTCACTGCCAGCAGGTGCAGCCTGAGTCAGTCTCCTCAAGCCACCTGGGGAGCGCAGCTGTGGAATGCAGCCTGGCCCACGTAGCGGGGACGGGGAAGAGGAAGGACATTTAAGTTCCTCCTTTCTGGCCCTGGCAGCCTATTGGAGGCGTTTGGGGCTGGGGTCTTCTTCCTGAGTTCAGGACAAACCAGGTAAGTATTACCTGGATGAGGTGGGGGGACGGGGGAAGGGGAGCTAGGTGAGGGACTGTGGGGGGAGGGGCTGGCAGCAGCAGGGAAAAGCGACCTGAGAGTGGGGGGCTGGCAGCGGCTGGGGGTTGGTCCTGCCCCTCCCCTGATGTAGCTGGGGTCCAGTGGTGGAGAGCGGGATGGGTGCGGGGGTGCATGAGGTGAGGTGTGCCCGATCCCACCCAGTGGCAGGGGAACAGAGCTGTGGGTTGGGGGGCCAGTCAGGCCCAGCCCAGCTCGGTGGCGAGAAGCTGTAGCGGGGAGGCGGGGAAGTCGAGGCAAAGCAGGCCCAATCTGGCTGGTAGCAGGGAGCCAGAGGTGTGTGCGTGCGGGGGGGGCCAGCCCCGGCCCCCGGCGCCGGGCCCCCCCCGGGGGGCCGGGTGAGCAGGGCAGTGGGGTCGGGAGGGTGGACCAGGAAACCACATCCATTGGGGCTCTCAAAATACTTGCATATTGAAATAATTTTTTTAATGGCTCTTCCTGTCTTTTGGGTTGCCGACCTAATAGCCAGCCACAAAATGTTCTCCTTGTGTTCTTGCATATTGGTAAAACCTTGCATAGGTCTGTCTGGTTTTGGAGTCTTACCTAATTTTGGAAGGGAGAGAGAGAATTGCTTCCATGAAGCAGAGCAGGACTTAGAGAAGTTATTGAGCATGGGGTTATAATCATCTCGAAGAAGACTTGTCAAGAGCTGTGATAGTATCTGAGGTTACTAGTGATAGTGCAGTGGGAATCAACAGTTACCAGGGAGAATATTTAGGGTAAAACAAAGCCCCAAATGGTCCAGAGTCTTGAAGAGTACTGGGAATAATTGCAAGATGATAGTGTTTGGAGCAATTGCCAAATACAAGGCACATGCAATTATTATAAAGGAGAAATTGTGATTGTCTCACTTTCCTGCAAGTCCATTCAGCATTGTGGAAAGGACTCTTATTAAGATAGGAACTGCCCTGCTGTCAAAGCCAAATGACTTAGAAAGAATGGATACACCAGAGAACTATACAGTTACAGCTGGTGGTGCCTAAATTTTACAAGGTGCTTCCCAATCAGAAAGGAGAGGAGAGCTCAGAGATGAAAGAAAACACAGACAGAGAGCTTGGGGAGGTGGTATATGACAGGATGCACCATTGTCATCCTCACATTGATGTTACTAGCGTGATGAAAGAGGAAACAGGTGGTCTTTGTATAGACAGATAATATATAAAATAGAACAGACGACATGAAAGTTAAGTGTTTTCATAGTCAGCACAATTAGTGTTTAGGGCCAAGTTCTGCCATCAGATTTGCACCTGAAGTTCCCAATGAAGGCAGAATTTGGTCCTTAATGTCACACTCAGAACCTAGTCCAGCATCTGGTGAAGCCAATAGCAATATTCCCATTTGCTTGGCAGAGCTGGCCCAGGCTTTGGGTGAAGTTGCAGCATCTTGTAGAGATGCAGACAAGCAGTGTGGGGAGTCCACCAGTGCTTGAGTTCTAATTCCACCATTTGGATGAAGTTAGCTGGACTGCGATTCATTTCCCCATCTCTAAAATGGGAGGAGGTGAGTGACCCTCCCCCGCAGGGTTTAGCACATCAAACCGTACTTTGCTTTAGGGCAGGTGGATGTTTCAGTTGCTGAATACTGGCTTCTGCGTGGCAGCTTGCATGCTTCTGAGAAATCTATTGAAATGCTCCAGTTTGAAGAGTGAATAACATTAGGAATGTATCACTGCGGTTGTACTTGAAAATATGATGTGCTGTGAACAAAAACAGAGGATTGTGAGAACATAAAGAATTGCATAAGATATTACAAAAGAACAGGTTTGGGGGGATGGTAAATTAGCACGTAGTGTCTCAAGCTTCTTGCTATTAAACTACCTGCATGTGGCACATATATGAATTGCTAATAACACTCTTAGAGCATACACGCTCTAAATTTTTAGTTAACCCTGCAATTACCACCAGGTGTATGTACCTCAACTCTCTCTAGACAGCCCTAGGTTTGATACAATTCATTTTTACATATTTATTTTGCTGCTTAGAAATATTTCCTAGTTTAACCTCATAAATTCTCCTTATGATTTAATAAGGATAATTTAAAAGAAAATGCTAGACAGGATACTTGGGCTCACTGGTATCCTGCAGAGGAAAGTAATCCAGGGAAAGACTGAAACCCCCATGCCATTTGCCAAAGCACTAGAAACTGGACACAAGTTGGCAAACTGGCTGGAACTTGGGATAACTGAAGTATTTATGTCTGAAGTCTGTGGTGATACTCCAGTGGAACTGATCATCCATGCCAGCTTTCTAATGTGAACAGCTCAATAGCACTTCTGTAAGCTTGATGATGTTCATTCCTATCTGACAAGAGAGAATTTTTATCTTCCTGAAAGCTATACGTGCAAGGGAGTCATTACAAATGATCATTTCCCCTCTTTTACCCTTCTCAGCTCTTGCTTACAACTGTTGTGCCCGCTGCCATGCTGTTTGAATCAAAAGAGCTTGTTCACTCTGCAGAGAGAGGCTAGCAATCTATCCCTCTGGATCTGTTTGAATTGCCCTTGGGACCCACCCTTCTCTGAATGTACATATTTACAGCTAACATGCTATGTTTTCCATTTTGTTCATCTGATGAAGCAGGATTGAGCCCACCAAAGCTCATGTGATAAATGAATGTTAGTCTTTAAAAGTGGCACAGGACTCCTTGTTTGTTTTACTAAATTCCTGTTTCACTTCGAATCCAGCCTTAGCTGACTTTCACCCTGCCTAGAACCAGTACAAGAGTTTTGGGTGCCCTGGGCAAACTTTCAACCATGTACCTCCCCAATTAATTTTCAAAAGTGGATATTGTGCATTAGTATGAATAAAAATTGTGTGTTTATAACTAGACTTATTTAACCTGAAAAAGAGAATATTAAGATATAGATGGTACGTTCTCCTTGACCTTCCACTGCTGAAGCCCGTTTGTTTACTTAGGTAGTTGCATGAACAGTTCTTTCAGGGTTTTTTTGTTGTTCACCCCTCTCCACCCCCAAATTTTGCCATTCTCAGCACTCGCCTTGTTTGCTTATTGGTAACCCTGGCCCTGACCACGCCCTTATCAGATGCTGAGGAGAAGGGCAATAATAAATGTTCTGCTTTGGGAGATAGACAGGGAGATGGAGTGTGGGAAAACTGGCGTCATGACTAGGTGCTATGCGCACATTTCTACACAATGGTGTGCTTTTGGGGTGTATTCAATATCAAATGTCCTGAGTTTAGAGACAAAAAATAAGTTCTGTTTTTGCAGAGCCGCTCATTTCCAAAGTGTTCATTTTTAAAGGGGATTAGATGCCATTCTCTTTCTCAGATTACTTTGTTCATACTTGGGTCCCTTTGGCTGTTGCTTTTATTGCCTAATGACCAGACTCATTCTCTGAAGGGTTTGCCCCTTATGCTGAGCCCTGGCTAGGCCTGAGCATCTGTTTCTGAGGCTGCAACTTTCCACTTGAAAGAGGGCTGGCTTTCAGAAAGTGCTGAGCACCCATCCTCGGAAAGTCAGGCCTCCATTTTAATGCTCCTCACCCTGGACAACCAAAATTACCATTCTCTTTTAAAAATCTCAGCCTTACTGTTAGCACCAGTGTGCACGCCATGCTGTACACAGAGTAAACAAACAATTACTTGTTTCTGAAGCGGTAAAGAAATCCTATTTGAAAGCATGAAAATCACTAAGTTGTAAGAGGGAAAACAGTATGGTAGGAAGTAAAATGTTTCCCGTGTCTTCATCTTCTCTCTTCTGCCACTAGATATTGTTTTTTTAGTTGCATCTAACTCCCCCGCCTCCCCCAGTGTAGTAAACAGACTGTCTCCCTGTAAGATGTTTGCTACAGTTTGTCATTCCACGCAGCATTCCAGTCATTTTTGTAGCACACCACATGCTGACTTGCTGGAGTACAGAAAGGCTGGCAGATGGCTATGCAGCTTCTAATTATAAAAGGGTAAAGTGAGTGCCTGTTGGGCATGCATGTAGTTATAAATCAGGCAAGAGACAATGGAAAAATATTCTTTGTCCAGGCCAGGTAGCAATACACGCTTTGTCTTGGCAAGGACTTAGACCCCATGATTATTACTGGAACTTTCCCATTAATTTCAGAGCGAGCATGACATAGAACTATTAAGATTTCAACTGGGGAGGTCCCACTCCTCATGTCAAATGTGTGAAAGAACAAGCTACTATAAACTGATTTGGTCCTTCTGCACACAACGCTCTTGCTGACTAGAGGACTAAGAAAATCACCTTCCCTTTGACTTCCGATGACCAGCCTACACCCTTGTCCTTCGCTCCAATTAGAGAGAGATGCTGTTGCAATGTCAGAGCTCAGCCCTGTCCAAATGTTTCTCTTTCACAGATGACACGCGGAGCGGCAGATGTCCCAGAAGCTCTTCTTTGGAATTTATATAGCCTTATGCCTACAAATCCCATCCCGGATTGTTTGCATGAAAATGCATCCTGTGGATGTATTAAAGGACAGGGAAAGAGCTCAGTAAGCCAGCTTTCTCTGTTGAAAACAAAATTGGCTGAACTCGCAGCTAAACCATTTGTTTGAGCCAACAGTCTAAAGGTGAGAGCCACAAATGACCGGGTCAAATTTATCTGCTACAGTTTAACAGCCTGTGTGCTGCTTTGATTGAAGACCTACTTGTATCTCTAGCACAGGGGTCTGTAGCTTTGTGGCTCTGGGCTGTGAGTCATCCACCCCCCAGACTGCTCCTGGCTCCACTTCCCCACCTCTCAGGGACTCTGCGGGTACCCGTGTCCAGCTTCATGCTTTTCCTCGCCACTGGGGGACCCTGCAGACCCCAACATGAGGGCATATCCACTGAGACTTTCAAAACACTTTGTTGAAGGAATTTTTAACTCTCTTCTTTTGGGTTGCTGACCCCTGCTCTAGCATCATAGAACCATAAAGTGCGTGGATGGGGCAGTAAGGAGAGAGGTTGAGTTGTTTTTACTATATGCTAGTAGGAAAAGGGATGAAATTCGACTGTTAGGAAAGCTGCTTTAATAGTGCACAGGGAAAAAGAATGCTTAAAGCAGTAAGGAAAGAATAATAAAACATACCTTGGCAGCTGGGGGAATATGAGTGTTTTGTCTTTTGCACCAAATGACGTATAATTTAATGTGGTGTTAATCTGAAATGATAGGTGGTTTTTGTAATTTAAAAAAAAAAAAATCAATAAGCCATGAAGAAATACTACTAGTATTAATCACATTATTTCTGATGTCAAAGTATGTGCT
This sequence comes from Pelusios castaneus, assembly GCA_007922175.1. NCBI lineage: Eukaryota > Metazoa > Chordata > Testudines > Pelomedusidae > Pelusios > Pelusios castaneus. Next base: position 5,745,589 of record ML685879.1, on the reverse strand, counting down.
CTGGTGCAGAGCAGCCTTTGGCTATTAGGGGCCCTAGGTGAAGGCCCATTGTGGGGGGCCCCCTATAGGCCCACTGGGGCCCCCTTCTGTGGCCCTGTTCCCCCTTTCTCCGGACCCAGTTCCCTCCTCCTGCTGCTGACCAAAGCAGATGGGCCTTTTGGGGTAGAAAAAGCAGGCAATGGGGCCCCTTGCTGCTCAGGGCCCTAGGCAGGCGCCTGCTTCGCCTACCCCAAAAGCCGCCTCTGCTCTGGACTTGGATATTGTAGCAGTGATTTCTAACCATTTAGGATGCTCAAACCTTGTGGAAAAGCCGTAACTTTACAAGTCACTGGAAATGTGCTAATTAAGAGGACAATGAAAAATGGTGGAGTCTGGTTGAACAACATACTTGACCCAAGGTCTTACCGAAGAGTAATTTTGCCGGAAGGTGCAGGGAGGTCACTGAAGCATCTCAGCTATATCTCTTTCAGACCTAGATCTTAGTGAGATAACATGCATGCCTTTCGATTTTTTTTCTTGTTTTGCTATTAAAAAAAGAGGAGAGAAACACCCGCTCCCCAATCTTGTAATATGTGCACTTGTATTGGAAAGGTTTTTGCCCTTATTAAGTATATTTTCCCTAAAAATATAAGTTAGGCAAAATGTAAGTAGGATTTCTGAGTAGTATGTGTAAAAAAATTATAGCCTTCCTTACATGGCGTTCATAGAGATGATGTTGATTTATAACAAAACTTTTCTGCTATTCTGAGCGAGATTGTATTCAAAGGAGACAAACAGAAATGAAAATCATTCACTGGACTAAGGTTCGAGAGATCAGAGTTCAGTTCCTAGTTATGCCACAAATTCTAGACGAGACCATAAGCAAGCCATTTTATATCTCTGCACTTCGGTTTTCCAGTTGATGACAAAAATATTCCCTTTGTCTATCCTGAGAGCCTGGAATTTGTCTTATAGTATATATGAACAGCACCTAGCACAATGAAGATTGATTTAAAGGCACTGTTGTAATATGAATGATAACATGTAACCTAAATTGCTGTGCACTTTTTTCCCCTCTGCAGCACAGGGTGCTTGAAATTCTTTTGCTTTTCATGTTTAGAGGTTGCTGGCCCATCATATAACAGTTGAAGTAAGAAGGATGGGTTATAATGTAGAAATATTTTTACATATACTGTGGGCTTGTGACTCTCTTGCCACAACAATAGAAATCAGGAGAACCTCTACTGAATCCAGTGGATTATGCGCAAGTGTAAAATTGATGGAAGAAGAGAACAGACCTAGTCTGAAAAATGAGATTAGCTCAGTAAGTGTTTTCTTGAGCTTTATTTCCTTTCCTGATGTAAAAAGCTGTCTGACAACATTTGCCTAATGTGTTCTAGAGAAGAATTGGGCCCTAAAAGTAGCAGGTACATGGATTAAAAGACTCCTTTCATTTAAAAAAAAAAAAAAAAAAAAAAAGGAGAGCCAAGGACATAGGCTTAATTTATTGCACTAAAAGCAAGGGACCAAGGCTGTTCTTTGCTGTTCTATTCTTCAGCTAAAACGATGGGAGATGAAGTTCTGCAAGTTCCCATTTCTGAAATTTTAGATCAAATAAAGGACTTGATAATGGGATTTGTAATTAAAAAACATCATGTTAATATTTTGGAAGAAACCGTCTGTTCTGCTCTTTACTGCATGAATGTGGCTGTCTGTCAAACACATGTCACCCAGCAGCGTATTCATCCAAACATCTTGGCTGTCTGTTCTCATTAGATGATGTGGATAATATATGCGGAGGAGACGGTTGTATTTTGCTGACAGATGCCCTTGCCACAGTTCCTTTAAGATATTACCAGTTAATTATAAAAATAGCAGACTTTTTTTTTATTTTTAGGCAATGGTTTTTGGAGGGAAAGCAGAGGAAATACAGGTTTCAGATCTTGACATCTGTGAAAGAATGTTGCTTGAGTTCAGTGCTACATCTTTTAATAGGCAGCATGGCCTGTTATGTAAGTTGAGCAACCAACATCTGCATTTGGGTGGCATGAGGTCACAGAGATCAAAGGATGAGGCTCAGCTCTTAATTATTTTGAAGATCAGAGTCGGAACTGGTAACTTAAGCCAACTTCTGCAAGGCTGAGATTCAGGAAACAAGATGCTTGTCTCCTAGTGGCTGAGTGGCTGTTCTTTGTGTTTTTAAAAATTTATTTAAAAAGCTTTTTTGAAGTATTTCCTCCCTTTAATTCAGGTTGGAGGTTGTTTTATGTATTTGTTTAGAGGTCTGTGAGATCCTGAATTCCTCCAATATTAATGATGGCTTGTAGTGTGTGTGTGTTCATCTGCAGCTTTCATAGCACTTTCACCAAGAAAGTTAATATCATTACCCCCATTTTAGAGATTAGGAAATTGAGGCGCAGGGGTGTTTGTGATGTGCCAAAGTTCACCCAGCAGAGCTGCAAACAGAACCCAGCTCTCCTGTGCTCTGTTCAGTGCCCTTTTTGTTTGGGAACGCCGCCTCTCTAGTTGGACTGCTTAGCTCCACTCGAACACCTTATGTTTTCTGTCTTGTATAACACTCACCACCTTCTTTGTACTCCAGTAAATAACTGAACCAATGAGTTTGGCAGGTGTGAGAGGTTCCCAGAAATGTTAGTTATTTACTGTGATTCCCCTGTCCACATAAAACAGGCACATTTTATATACCCTTGCAGCATTAGGTCATTGTGGAAGGGGTAGTCTTGTGGTTAAGACACTAGATTGGGACTTAGGAGTTCCAAATCAAGTCCTTGCTCAGTCACAGCCTCAAATTGGACAAGTTTTAGTGCCAGATTTTTAAAGATATTTAGGCACCAACTTCTATGGGCATTTGGTGCCTAAATACCTCTTAAAAACCTGGCCCTTCCTTCTGCACCTCCATTGTCTGTCTGTGAAATAGGGATGAAAATGATTCCTTCCAACCAGGGATGTTGCAAAAATAAATCCAGTCTTTTAAAACAACTGAGAAAAGGACTACTACTAATGTGAATTTTGAATAGGACAAATAAAGATCAATAAACTGCTAAGAGAGCTAAAACCGTTCATGAATATTACCTTCTAAAGGGTCTTTTGAACAGCTTTCACGGAGATGATGTCCTGATCAAACAGATGTAGGAGACTGAGAAATCCAGAATCCGTGTAAGATTTTTATTATAGGTGGTAAAACCTGCTTTTATAGCCTTCCAAAGATCCAGCAGAAAGGCATTGCTCAGCAGAATGCTAGAGAAATCAGGATCTCTGGTTTATACATATGAGGAAATGTGCTTGATTCCTGGGGGCACTGTAAAAAAAAAAAAAAAAAAAAAGTTTGCCTATTGAATTGGATGCTTGGTTCATGTTCTGCTGATGATGATGATGATGATTATTATTTTTAAGGGTGTGAAAATGTTAGTTCCTTTGCTAGAGCCACAAATTTGCTGTACCAAAAATACATCAGAATTTACATTTGGATTTAGGCATTTGTTCTGACTCCTCCCAAAGAAACTGTGTGTTCTGAGTATGATGTTTGTCCACTTGCGGTACCAAGGCAAATCAAAACCCTTTTCCCTAGTTGTATGCAAAAAGGGGGTAGGGCATAGTTTACATTGGTTTTGTTTGTGGAACATATTCTTGAGGATAATGCACATTAATAGAAAGCCTGAGCTTTAATTGTCAGTCGCTGACAGGAAAAGTGAGACCACTTCTCATTACTGGGCAAACAGAAGGTTAGACTAATTAGTTCTCCAGAAAACTTGCTTGCTCCATCATGGGAAAATTTAAATGTTTCTGAATTATACTGGTGTGCAATGCAACAGAGAATTACCTTCTGAAATCATTAAAGAAACACTAACGGACTCACAAGTGCTAGTAAACCAGTGCCTATTTAAAACAGGATCGATTTCTTGCTTTGATTTAATGGACTTTCATCTCTTTAGTGAAAGCCCTTGTGAGTTTTAGAGAAGAGGGAACTGAAAGTGTCCTGTGATGAGGGCAGGGAGTCACCTCTCTAATTCAACCAGTTGTTCTCTGGGCAGGTTTAACCACTGATAGCACTGTAAAACAAACAAGGAGTCTTGTGGCCCTTCTAAAGACTACCATATTTATTTGTATAAATGTCTTTTATTTATAAATAAATTTGTTAGCCTTTAAAAGGGCCAGAAGACTCCTTGTTTGGTTTGCTGAACTAGAACAATTCTGCTACTCCTTTGGAACTTGATAGTACTGTAGGCTCTCCTGCTTGGATTCTCGTAAACAAGGGCAGATGTGTCTGTTAGGAGGCTGATCTCAGCAGTGATGTTTCCCAGTGATTTACAGCGTGTCCTGTAATGGTGGGAAGGTGATGTCAGGGTCCTGACAAAGGCAGTTGGCACCAAGGGTTACCGCACACTTAAACGTGAGGCTGAGAGTAGCAGAGGAGTTCATAGTCATGTTCCAGGCTTGGTAGATAACTAGGATCCGAGTCTGAGTCAGATTTCAGGGTCCGGGTCAGGAGGTGAGGTCCAAATGCAGTTGACGTTGAAGCTATTCAAGAAAAGGAAGGGTCATGGCAGCTACAGCATATCCACACTCTGGCCTGGACACTTACTGGAACACCCTGTGGGTTTATAGAGAATGGTGAGCCAATCAGAAGCTGGGAAGCTGCTGTCTGTCAGATTCCTTGAGGTGGAACTTCCTGGAGTCTGCATCCACAGCAAGTACTGATGCTCAAGCTTGTTACCTGCTGGGCCTTAGAGACAATGGGGTTTTGGTGAGGGGAAATTAACCTGGCTTATTACATGAGTCCATTTGCAGAGGTGCTATGATTTGAATCCTCAGTGGAACTTAGGCACAGTATATTCCACAAGAAGATAGCACAGTGTCTTGATGTTATTTATTATAGGGGAGATGGTAGCAACTGAAGGTGGTTGAGACTTTTTCCTCCATAGTTTTTTCATTGGAAAATATTGGGTCATCATAACTTCATGGCACTAGGTTAGATCCGATACGTTTCCCATTTTGAAAAAAATATGTGAAGAAGAGTTTTTTCATTTTTTTTCAAAATGTCTCATTTTGACATTCTCTGAAATAAGTTTCTTTCTATGGTTCAGAATCAAATTTTGTTGCTTAAATTTTAAATTGAACGGAGCTGAATTTTTTTTTGGCGGTTTTTGGTTGTCTAAAACTTCTGAGAGTTAAATCTTTTGTCCTGATTTGGGACAGGAAAATATTGTGAACTCTCACATATTCTCATGAGTTAGGAAAACCATGTCCTGCTCAGCTCTAGGAATGAACCCCTATATTTAGTCAGCCTTTAGAAAGCTTAATGCTTTTGTTGTTACCTTTTTTGAGACTCTCAAACTCCTTTGTTGTTTGCAATAGGCCATGGCAAATAAATCAAGAAAAAGTACATATGTATTATGATACACTCTTTAATTATATGATCACATGCTAGTTTCCTCCCCAGAACCTCTGTCCCCTGGTGCACCCAGCCTGTGTACTACATGAATTATAATTGTGGCTCCATGTGCAATATTACATATGGCATTTTTCTTATCTTCTGACTTTGCATCCTAAGTGATATTAATTCGATGAAGTGTTTTGTGTTGTTATATTTATAGTCCATGAATGATGCATCAACAATGACCAGAGTCTCTTGCGCTAGGTGCTGTACAAATACATAGTAAGAATCACACCCAAAGAGCTTAAAATCTAAATATGCAAGATGAAGAGAAAGAGAAAGGAAGTATATTTACCTCCATTTTACTGGTGGGGAACTGTGGCACAGAGGAAGTAAATTACTTATCCAATGTCACATAGGGATCCAGGGGCAGAGTGAGGCACTGGATTCACATCTCCTGAATCTCAGCCCATTGCCTCAACCACAAGACTGCCCTCCTTTCCGCGTAAGTATGTTTTGTCCAAGATGGTGAAGAGGATGTCTTGCTACGTGGGGAATGGTGATTCGTACGGACATGTCTTTGTACAAGAAAAGAAGAAACCTTTTTGTGTTTGGCATGTACATTCCATAGCTCTCCCAGAGCAGTTTCCAGGGTCACTAGTTCTTTACAGAGCTGTATTCAAACTGTTCCTCCGCCCCCTCCCCAAAAGTGCATGAAAAGCTGGAGCAATTTAAATTAAAGACATGTGAGAGCCCTGAAGCGTTAGAGCTTTCATTCCGGCCCCAGGATCAATTATCTGTGAAATGTTATCTGTGAAAACTGATGTTCTTCCAGGAAGAACTTAATAAATAAATAAATAAATAAATCCTATTTTTCAAGTAGAAATGTTAAATTTGCCATGTTGCTAAGAACATTTTTAAAGTGAAAGGGGCCAATTTCACTCATATAACTATTGCTGACTGAAATGGGGCAATTTTAGAGTGAGAATGAGAATCTTTCACTCAAGAGGTCTATGTTTGAGCAAAAAGTGTCTGTTTTAGAACAAAACTCTGTACAACTTGGGCTGAATATAGGCCTCAGGTTCTCCCCATGGCACAGAACCCCTAATACAAAGATTTCCTAGAACATACTGCAGTTTCTATTAAAGATTTTTAGGAGCTAGAAGACCTTTATTGCTAAACTGTTGAGATTTAAATAGAATCTGGTTTTGTATTTCTGCTGTGTAGTGTGATTCTCTCTCCCCCGCCCCCCTTTGTTAGGTTGCTTAACTCTTCAGTTGGAAGCCAGAACAAAAGTGCAAAGAACTGGGGGGTCTTAATATCTTTTGTGGCGAATCCTTCTCTTATTAGCCCTTTCTTTTTGGTTTTTTCCCTGCATGCTGCTTCTGTTTTACCTTGTCATCTAGACTCGGAACATGCACAAACACCACCTGATGGCGTCAGTGGGACTGCTATATACACAAATTTCGTCTCAGTAGTGTCCTGTCAACAGCAATGGCTTTCCAGCCTTGAATTTGACATTGATATCTATCCCAAAGAGAGCTAAGTGTGTGTGTGTGTGTGTGTGTGTGTGTGTGTGTGAGAGAGAGTGATTTTATTTCTTGGTGTGTGTAAGCACGTGTCAATGATTTCATTTCTTGGTTAATGTATCTGAATGGCAGCCCCTTATATTGTTAAACTAATTCTTACTAATGGAGCCTTAGTATTTTAATATGTTCTGAAATTGTGAGAACATATTTCCAGGTGATGATAAATGGCATTATTTATTTGCTCTGTGTCAATAGGCAGGTTACTCGCTTTTGCTGTTGCTATAGATAGATTTGTGAAGACTTTTGGCACACTAGGAACACTTTTTTTGGCTTTTTCAATCAAATTAACTAGCGTTAAAATTCTGTGGCTTCATTTTGTCTCACACTACCGATCTTATAGTTGTTGCAAGGGTCAACTGAAAATGAATTTCCCATACACTATCAGCTGATGTCTATTCAGAAGATATTGCTTTTAGCTGTAAATTTACAACATGAATTTTTGCCTTCATAGCAGAACTATGTAATATATGTGCCCTTGATATGGACACAAGTCAAATAATTTAAATGATTGAGTTTCAAAAGGGCTGATGTGTGGCATGTAAAATTTAGGAACCATATGTAATGTATGCAATATTGCTTTTTATTTGCTCATGTTTTGATATGACATAATGAAAAACAGCTGCTGTTCATTAAGATAATATTCATACAGTACTTAGGATGCTGGCATTCATATGACCTAATCCTACAGATGTTTATTATAGGCCATGTAGTGGGATTTTCAGAAGTGCCTGGGCACTTAAGTGCCTAGTAAGATAGTCTAAAGCCCCTATCCCCTTAGGCTCCTAAGTGCCTTTAAAAATCTGGACCAAAACGCTTGGGATTGTTAGTACGCCCATGGGTTTTAGTGGGGTTGCTCTTGTGAGTAAAGTTGCTCCTGTGTCTAAGTGCTGGCATGATTGGACTATAAATCAGCCCTTACTGAAGTGAGCTGGAACTTTGGGAAAGCCTATGGAAGCCATTAAGAAATAGTGCACTTAAATGCTATGGAATGTATTGAAAAAGTTGGCCGGGTTGAACAACGTAATGAGTTTTTTTCCAAATAAAATTATGGAGCCAGACCCAATAGAGTTATGCAGACTTCGGTGAACTGAGGGGATGGTTTTTTTAAAAAAAGTTCATTCTGTACCATGCAAGCAGTTTAAGGAAGAGAAGAATATGGTGGTGAGTAAACGTACAACTACTGAGGAATGCACATGGGAATTAGTTAGCTCAGCGCTAGTAATCGGTGCTGGTCAAATTTGTTATTGATAGCAGGGTAGTGATTTAGCCCACATGACTGGGGAGGATGGCTGAAAGGATACGAGGAGCAAGTGTTTCTACACACAAATTTGGGAAGACTTGTGATCTGTTGGCATATGTGGTGGTCTTTCTATGTGCTGTCCCAGCTTGGCACAGATAGCTGGTTCAGCGGATCTCAGCAGTGCTACCCAGAAAGTCCATGGACCCAGTTCAGCTGCTCTGTAAGAATCTAAAGGCTAGTCTACACTAGAGAATTGTGTCACTCAAGGGTGAAAAATCCATGCTACTGAACAATGTGAAGTCAAACTAGGTTGCTGTGTAGATGGCACTAAGTCAACAGAAGAATTGTCCCATGAGCCCAGCTGCTGCCTCTCATGAAGGGGGACTACCTACAGGGAGGGGAGAACTTCTGATAGTGTAGGTAGGGTCTACACAGAAGTGCTATTTATTGAGACTAACCATATAACTTATACTGGGGTTGGGAAATATTTGTTATATGCCATAATGCTTGAATGCAATAGTTGTTGGAAGAACAGAGGGAAACAACACAGTGGCTTCTCAGGTAGGAACATGCTTGTGGGACAATGTGCCGTATCTTAGCTTTGGGGATCCTGTCTCTAAAAGGTTGCAAAACTTGCTTCTCTATATCAAGGAGACTAAAGAGTTAAAAGGCCTTTCTAAGGGTGAGGTGGTCACTAGAAAGCAGCTGTCTGGGGAGCCAGGCTGGGACAGATGGATTCTAAGGAAAAATCTCAAGGAGTTGGGCCTTCCCAGATTCAAGGAATGGTGAGCCTCTCTTCTCCTATGAGTCTAGACTCCAAACTGGAACTCTTTTAGGGCCTGTAAGTTCTATTGCCTCAATAATATCGGTAGTTAAAGCAGTAAAATAGCGTAACATGGATGCAATTATACTAATCAGTGTAAAGGTGTTTTTTCCATAGTGGTAAGTAAGAGAATAAGTTGCATTGGTATAAGGTGACGCATTGGTATAAGGTGACACCTATGTACTGGTATAACTGTGTCTGCATTTGGGACTGTACAATATAGCAGTAGTAAATCACCTGCCAAACAACATTGTTAAACTGGCACAAAAGCTGTGCATAGATTAGTTGTTAGTGTTTGGCATAATAGTCCTTTTACTTCTCACAAATAGGTGTCTATAAGATACCATGACAACATTCTAGTGACTGTCACTCTTCACATCTCTTGTTCAGCCATAGATAATTTATCTTTCTGCTTCTTCATAATCTAAAGAAAAAGATGCTTTTTAATGAAACTATGTGACTGTCCATTTACTGTTTTCATTCCTATAATTGTATTGCACTTGACCCCACAAGGAACTGAGCACATTCCATTCCAATGCAGAGAGGCGTTCAGCTTATTGTAAAATCTAGCCCTAATGCCTTTCCTGTTTTGCACCTTATATTATGCATTTTTTTAGCAATTAATCACTGTAAATCACTTCTTTTGATTCTGTAGTTGGTAATCACCACCACTTGTATGAATCTGCTCTGAGTTTTTTGTAAAGGGGAGAGATTTTGTATTTGGGCTAGCTATTTTCATAGGGTGCCTTCCTGAACATATATCCTATCTTCCACCATTTCATAAGCTGTTTTAAACAAATAAAAATATCTAGACTAATGTTTTTATGACTGTAGCATTGTCAACCCAAAATGAACAGACATCCCGAGATGCTCAAAAATAATGATAGCTTAAATATTTTTGGGAGTTTCCTCTTATTTGCCCTTTGAGTCTTTAATGGTGCACTTTGGTCTCATTTTTCAGCCTCTTTCCCATGAGCATGAGGACGAGAAACTTACTTTTTAACAATAAAAAGTAAGGCTCTCACATAATCTTGGGACTGAATGAGCTTAGGCTTTACCTGTCATAAGACTGAGGATAAAATCATGGAAATTGGTCAGTGTGGTTTGTAGATAAACCCTGTATTGATGGTTCTAGAGAACTGGTAAGTAGTGCAAAGTCTCAAGATTCCTTTTCAGGGAGAAGTTTGAGCCATTTTACAGATGATAACCTCAGTCACAGGCATGTTAATTCTTGCTCTTGTTGAGTTCTATCTTGTTCTGGGAGGAGTTCCTTTCCTTTTAATGAGACTATGGAGAAGTTAGGATTCCAGTCATCGCAAGTAAAGGTGAAACTGTCAGGCCCCATTGACTTCAGTGGTCTTTGCATCAGGTCCTGATGTGACTAACTCAGGGTAGCATGGTGAGTCAATGGCCACTGGGCATTGAACTGAGAAGTCTTGGTTCATTGTTGCATGCTCTAACCACTCAGAAGCACTGCCTGGCCTAGCATACAGCAGAACCTGCATCTGTCAGAACGTAACACGGTTGGTGAATGGAAGCCTCCAACCTTCAATCCTATAGTTAGATGCAGGTGAAATGCAAAACAAATTGTGCCAAGTTCATTTAGGTTTTTTAAAATATGGGCCTGAGTGACAGAAAGTAACTGGAGGAAGAGGTTCATTGTTTCATGAGCTTTAGAAGACATAATGTATACCAACTACATTACAAAGGGGTGGAATCCAGAGGCATTACGTAATCATGGTTAAATTTCTTTTCCACCACCCACAAACTACATGCACATTTTATTAATATTGTACTATGAGTAAAGACATCATTGTGCACAATTCTTTTGCTGACTCTAGTAATAAAGCATTCTGCCCTTTATTTATAGGACTGCCTCAAGGATCTGACAGGAGGAATTGAGTATGCTGCCAAGATATTAAATGAAATTCCCTAGAAAGACATTGTGTTCTAAAAGAGCCTCAAAGGCAGAAAGGGAAGGAAATGGGCAAGGTAAGTCATACATAATGATCTCAGTTGGCGTCCATTGATCTGGTCCTGCATCCTTTGAGGATGGAATATCCATACAAGTCTTTTAAAAGTCACTAGGCTGTTCTGGTTAGTGGTTGCTGTCACAAACGCATACTTGCTGTACCAGGGATAGGTTAATTGTGAAAGGGCTAGTTTCCTTTGACCTAGCGAAAGGAAAAAATATACAAAACTGGGCCCTGTCACAATCAACCTGAAAATCAAGAAGAGAAAAATGGACTTAAAATCTGCCCCTATGTATTTCCTCTGACTTCTGGCCCTTTTTCATTACTCTAGTGATGTAGAGTGATGCAAGTGTGGATTATCTTTTCATGGGGATTCCCCAACTGGCATGACCAGTTCCTGCTACACCACCTTGTACAGCTGTTTTGAGTGGGAGGCCTTGGAGAGAGGAGGGGCATGGGTGGTTGCACTGACAGCTGTCTGGAGAATGACAATTCTGTTATGAGACGCTCTTGAGGTTTCAGAATTGCTTTTCGTTCTCCACTGGGATGAATTTCCTACATATCAAACCTGTGTGCAAATCGAAAGCTGTGTCAAAATGGCAGTTTGGGGTTGGAAGAGTTCCTCTTTCCACTTCTCATGCAATTGTGCCTCTCTCTTCCTCCCCCCCCCATCACCCTCCAATTCCTCCAGTCAGAAGTGACCAGAGAGACTTGGACCTCAAAAATGCCACCACAATAACAATCCATTCGAAGCCAATTGTCTCAACAAAATGTTTTAACTTTGGCAGAACAGCATGTTTCAGTGTTCTGGCCAGCTATGTGCAACTGTTCCAGCTGTTATCTGCTGGCATAATGCCCCCCTTCAAGGGAGGAAAATCATCCAGCATCTTAAACTCAGCCCCATGGCTGCTCTAAATGTTGCCAAGACTGGGGCTTACATGGATTTGCCCTCCAGCATCATGGAGCAACAATTGTCTTTTTTCTGTATTGTCTGCTCTTGGGATTTCATTGAGATATTTGTTCTTTTTTCTTAAAGGCTCATCTCTTGGGCTCATGTGACTACATAAAAATTTCAACTTTCCTTTAAAAAAAAATGGTTTCTAGCCATCATGGTTGCAGAGAAAATTCTGAAAATGTGACTTAAACACATCCTGAATGTTTACAACTAAAGAAGCCAGAATACATCATTTAAAAAAAAAAGAAAGAAACCCTCATGATTGATTGGGAAGGGAAGGGCCAGTTAATGATTTTTCAACATCTGGGATTGGTGATATGAGCCACTGCTGCAAAGGATAAGTACAGCGGAGAATCTGGGTCAGAGTTACGCAGGGCGAGCACTGCCTGATTATATGTAGAAGTTTACTTTTATCCATTTAATTATAAGGAGAGAAAAACCATCTGGGGAAACATCTGTGTTTGAGGAGATGGTATTTTTGATAAAAGCAAGATATGTTTGTTAGGTAAGGAAATAAAAGATATAGCAAAGATATTTATATGGTCCTATTATCATAGCACGGGAGTACCTCAAAGACTTAAGGTATTTATTTTCCCAGAACTCCTGTGTGGTAGAAAAGTGCACTTTCTCCCATTTTTACAGGAAGCCAGTTTGTGTCCGTGTCCTAAATGACTTGCTCAAGGTCACACAAGAAGCTTGTTGAGGATCAGGGAATTGATTTGGGATCTCCTAAGTCCCTGGGTAGGCCTGAAAAACTGGCAAGTGTATCCCTTTTATTTCACTAACACGACTAACTAAGGCCTGGTCTATACTTACCAGCAAATTTACCAGCAGTTGATGGGAGTTAAGCTAGCAACGCAGGGTTGCTTGCAGAACTCATGTCTACTTTTTAAATCCTCTTCTACGCGACATCTTCATTGCAATGTGCTGACAGGAAATGTGATCCCATCCGCGCAGTGCCTGCTACTTGCTGGTATGGTCTTAGTAAATTGACTGCCAGCATCTTCCAGGTTTGATTGAACGCGTCTTTACTGATGTTCAGTCGAACCCAAAAACCTATCTACCGCAGTTGGTGGTGCCATCGTCCGTGCAGTCATAACACAACTAATTATTTAATAAGTTAATTTCAGCAAAACAAACAAGGAGGCCTGTGGCACTCTTAAAGATGAACACATTTATTAAGTCACAAACTTTCATGGGCTATAACCTACTTAGAGCCCATGAAAGCTGATGCCGTAATAAATTTGTTAGTTTTGAAAAGTGCCACAGGACTCCTTATTTATTTAATCGGAAGCACAGAGAATTTAATGGAATAGTTCCTTTCTCTTAGATTAGATTATCAATTTCTCTATTAGATTATCAATCATCATGTAAGACCGTATTCTTTTCTGGGACCCTGTGAGTTTGGTCAGGAAAAACCTGAAGTGGTGGAATAGCTGCCACCTTATGGAGTAGGAGGGCCTTTTCAATGATGCCAAACAGTTGTTGTTCTGAGTACAAACATGTTATTGTTGCATACATTTCTTGATGTGTTGCCTTTCTAGTGAGCCTTAAGGGACTTGTGCTTCAGGGTTCTATTTGTTAGTGAGAAAAGAGGCTGCAGCTGGCAAGGTTCTAGTCTGGGTTCAATCTCCTTTTCTTTCACAGGCTTCCTTGTTCCTTGAGTGAGTCAAGTGGTCTTTCTGTGCCTCCATTTCCATCTGTAAAATGGGGATAATGGCAGCATGCTACCTCACAGGTAGATTGCAAGGCTGAATAGATGAAAAGGTTGTGAGATACTTAGATACCATTTTAGTGGGTCCATGCCAATTACCTTATATAGACAGATCATTCAGGTGTGTAGGCAAGTCTAGTGTCTACATTTCCAGTTGGACAGAATGGCATGGAAGTATATCAGTATCATGAGATGTGAGGTGTGGAATTTCTCTCCTCAGAAGCTAAATACATAAATACAGAGTTTCACTGAGGTTTTTTTTTGTCCATTTGGTTTGTGTTTTGAGGGAATAACTTTTTGTAGGGCTAATGAGTGTGCCCTTACATGGCAAAGGGGATTTGTTTTGATTGGTTGATTGAAATATTTTGCAAGGTCCTGATTTCAGAAATTTTAACATGGGTTTTCTTTGTCTCGGGGCCTACACTGCTCCTTTTAAGGAGATCTCTTAATATAATAAAAATGTTCTGTGGAGGACAAATCATAAATTGAACTCCTTTTCCCAGAGCAGTGGGTGGATTTCCTCTGATATTCAGGAGAGCATCATACACCTTCCTGAATATTCCATACGGCTTAGATTTAACAGCTAGGTGAAGAAAGACAGATGGCCTGTCTGCTGTGCAATAGACTTAATAAGAGGGACCGTTATGCTGACCTGCAGGCTGGAAATGCAGTCCCTGTTAATGTCTGCCTGCACTTAGGGCTTGAGCCAAAGTCCATTGAATTCAGTAGGTGGTGGTCTGTTCACTTCAAATAGGCTTTGTGTGTGCGTTACAGTGCACACAGTTAGTTTCCTCTTTGGATAGACTGCAGTTCTTTGGATACTTGGTGTGCTCAGCTCTGAATCTAAGAATAATGAGCCAGAACCTACCTAAGTGGCTTGCATTTTTCTGGCCAAGGATATAGTTTTCAGTACTGCATATGCTTTAATGCCTCTCTAATAATCACCAGACGGGTCCTTAAATAATGTTTGATTGTTGGCTTTCTTAAAAATGCCACATAAATGTAATGTATTGTTGTTTAAGTGATGGGAATGTGCTTGGGGAGCATGCAGCAAATATGGAAGCTGCAAGACCAAGTTTTCAGAACTTCAGTAAATGCTGAATGGAAACTTGGTTACAGCATGTTAATTTTGTTGCAGCATATCATAGCTTGCATTCCTCTTTCCTTTGTTAAAATGTAAACCTTGTACACAACTGAACTGGAGATTGAAATCAACTTATTTTTCATGTGTTACAGCTTTGCCCTTTAAATAACCGTAGGTGCGTAGATTTAAATGTCAAGATCCAAAGAAAGCTGTTGGAGGGTCCTATGTTTTCTGTGCTTTTTTTTTTTTTTTTTTTTGGTTCCTTGGACTATTATAGGACATGTGAGTAAGACCAACAGCTTGCTAGACAAGGTAGTAACCTTTCCAACAACGCCACCATTCATGCAGTATGTGTGGCTAGAGCGCCATGTTACTGTTGGGGGAAAAAATAATCTGTAAATATGGAATGTGATTGGATTTCTCACTTAAAGACACAGGAAAAAATTAGATAGGCAGCATAGAGACCAGAGAAAAGTAAGGTCAAAGGGATTGAATTCCAGCTCCAAAAATATGAATTATAACACTTTCATGTGGAATAGCTGTTGATGGAATGGTCCTCTGGTAACAAGGCTGTGAATATGTTTCATCTATGTAAAAAACTGTTATGCTGCTATATACTGGCATATGGAACCCTTCATACAGAAGCAACCCCGGGTGTTTAACAATCTTACCTGGAAGGACCGTTTTGCTCACTAGTGAAATGCAGTTACCTCTGGAATGGAAATGTAGAAGGCTTGCAGTACCAAGAATGCTACAGAATAGAGGACTTCTGGGCTTGTGATGGGAGGAATAAATTACTGAGCTGAAATTTGCTTAAATAAGCAGAATGAAGTTTGAAATCTGGCTAAGGCACTGGTCGCGCACCATGACACACACACAATCCCTGGCAGCTGTAATGACTGCAAGCTGTCAATACTTTCTGTAAAAGCCTCTTTGAACTTGGGCAAATACTTCCCCCTGTTCCATAAAACTTTTTATAGTATGCTTATTGATTGCAGAGAGGGATTTAACTACTTGAGCATTGTACTTTTTCACTAACTAGCTGTCCTTAAACTTTAGCACATGTTTTTCCTAGTTTAGGTGATCAGGGACCTCTGTGAAGGTTGCTCATCTACGTATGTTAGGAGCAAATTGTGAATTAGTAAAAGTCGAGAATTGGTCTTCAGATATGACATGACACTGGTGCTCTCTTATAACAAAAATATGCAGCATTGGAGCCTGTATCATTGTCTTCTGAATCTTTGTAACACACAATCCAGCATTTAGTCCAATAAATAGTTAATACTGAATAAGATACCATGGGAGTAAAATAAGCTGACTCACTAAAAACAAGAATCTATTACTGCTGGGAAACTGCCTTTGATCTGTCAATATTACTTCCATGCAATCCCAGGTGGTGGTGGTAAACAGGATTTTTCTGGAGTATATATGCATGTTTGTAAGCTTCAGATCCTGATCCTGAGGTTATTGAAACTACTGATTTGAGTAACGATTACTCATGAGAGCAGGGGATGCAGGATAGGGCCCATAACAGCAGAAGGCGAGAAGTCAATACATTGCATCTATGGGGAAGACAGCATAGCTGGCCACTCATTGTGGGATGGGAATAGCAACACATCTTGCAGGCTCATATTTCTAATTGTTTTGCCATAAATGTTCCCATGGCAAAGATAAACAGGGCAGAATGTAATAGGCTCTAAAATAACTCATCCTCCAGATCTCTTTCCAGTTGGTTTCTATGTCCCTCCCTTTCATCAGTGACCTCTTTGTCACTGCCATTTCCATCTTTTTTCCAGGGCTGTTTTTTGATATTTTATTAGCTTTTCAATACTCTATTGTCATCTTTGCCTGCTGCAGGCAGCCCTTTAATAACCCCCTCCTGCAAGCCTCTGAAATGTCACTTTAAACCTTTTCTTATTATTTAAAAGTGAATATAATGCTTGGGAGGATGCCCTATAGACAGCAGGGGAGACAGAAGTTTGTCCAGAGATTGGCTACTTTGCCAAAAGAAGTGGAAAAAAATCTTTCTCTGGTTGCTCCAGCTCTGTCTTAACTTTGTACTGGATATACCACCTCTAGAGCTTAATGGATGCGTAGCGCATAACACTCCAAGTCTTGTACCTCTTGGCTGACACCATCAAGGCGGTATCCCGTAGTGCCAGTTATGGGCATGTGCCTGTTCGTTTTGAGTGAAATGATGATGAATTGGCTTCAGATCAATGCCTGAATAGCCATTAGAAAATAAAAGTTTGGGTCAGTACCTACTTGGGTCTACCGGTAAGCTGTTGATTGTCTGATTCAAATCAGTCATTGTGCTCTGAATTCCAGCCTTTAAAATCCATAGAGTTCTAGATGGAATCTGACCCTATCTAAATCCAGTGAGGAGTACTTGTTAGCATGAAGCTAACATCAGGAAGAGCTGTTTGCTAGCTAATGGTAACTGGGAAGCAGAGTGCCGAACATGCTTAGGGTTATTTGTTAGTACTGCATGGTACCTGTGTCTCCTGGAAAACAATAGCATCAGCCAAATGAAAAATGAGTTGAACTAAAACACTGGAACTATCTAAGCATACTCAAACTTGTCTGAAGTTCAGCTCTGGAGATAAATTTTCTAAGGTAGGGCCCATTTCAAACCTTATCTGGTTTCTCTGGTTTCTTTTGAACACAGCATATGTGTTGGATTTTAATACAAGACCCGTATCTTGAAAAAAGTATCAAAATTTTTCTCAGGAAAGTCAATTTTAGACTACTTTGTGGGAGAAGTCTTAGTAAAATGCCTGTCGCTTATTCAGAGCTAAAGCTCTGAAGGCCTTTTGACTATACTCTGTAGGTTGTACTAATATTTCAAACAACCTGGTAATTCTTAAATTAGCTGTCATGTTTCCAGGTGCACGGATTGGTCTTGATGGCTTTTATAGTAATTATAGCCCTCACATTTCTTCCTGCTTGCCCAGCTGCTGGGCCAAACTGAACTAGCTAAGAATTCTGGGAAAATTCAGTTCAATGAAATCCCTTTAAACACATTAGATGCTTGTACTATTGCTATTTAGAAGATATAAAAGCATAATTTTTATTGCTAAGAGGGTGACTTTTTTACAGTAAGATACCTGTCTCTTGCAATTGATATTTGCCTAACTAATGTGCAATTACGTCTTACATTTCTGTAATTTGGTTCTAACACTAGTTCTGCTAATATCTTAATGCTTTTATGTTTATTGAAATATTTCCAAGGCCAAATGTATCCAGTGGGGTTTGATACATTTAGGTAAAAGATTTCAAGTGCTGAATACAAGAGAGTGAGTATCTAAGTGAAATGGTGGTCCTGAAAGAGGTTACCTGTGAACAAACGCTTTCTTTGGTGATGTCCATTTATCATTATCGCTGGACTTTGTCTTAAGAACTTCCTGAGAGAAAGGATTGAAAATGTGAATCATTTTAATAACAGGATGTGATCTGAATAAAGGTAAAAGTTGAGATGGGTGATTTCCTGGGTTACTCTCATTAATGTTAATGAAAATTTCACAGGCAAATCTCAGGTGTATAGAAGTGAAAATGATCAGCCCTAATTCCAAAACAATGTAACCAAGAACAAATGTATCTTTGCTCCAGCCAGGCAATAAAGCTCAAATTTTTCAATGCCATCCCTGATATAGAGTTTGGTTTATTGAATTAACGTTACCATTCAAACAAGGACTTTGTGTGAGCACCCTCATTCAGAATTAAAGTGGCCTTAACTTTTTGTATCTGCGAATTGAACTAAACCAAATTAGAACCACTTTAATTTTGAATGAGAGTATGCACTCGTACATTTAATGCAATTTAACTTGTGCCTCCCTTTAAACATGTGGCACCAGCCACTGCTAGGAACCAGATAAAGAACTCCCTGGACCAGTCTGCTCCTGCGTGTATGTTCCTATGATAAGTGCTACTGTGGAGGAGGAACCTCTTAAAGATGAGATGACAATGAATGAATTATGCAGGCTGCACATTTAAAATCACCTATGCCTGGCATCTCTGCCCTAGTAAAACTGGCACTCCGTCGACTAAGCAGGCGCTATGCCAGCCTGACAGATGGCTTTGGAAGGAAGCAGCCAAAAAGCTATGTGTGAACATCAAATACATTTGTTGAGAGCAGGGTTACCCAGCCAGAAATGTCAAAGGTTTTCTTCCTGGAGATGCTGAACCTACTCCAGCTGTGAATGGGATTATCTTTGAGGGTAAACCCAACGCGCCAAACGCACAAGTTTCTGGAAGGAAAGCTGTAGATCAAACATAAGTTGGCTGGAGGGTTTAAGTGGGGAAAGCACATTCCAGTAAATGTTCCACTGTTGTAGCTTTAATAGGATCTCCATGGAAGTGACACCTAAGTTTAGTGGTCAGATTATGGCTGAATTGGTGATCGGAGCATTTAAAAAAAAAAAATTTCATCATCATTCCTGCAGCTAGGGCCCGCCGGGAGGCTTCTGTTTAGTCACAAAAATGTTCTTCTAGTCAGAAGTTAATGACTGCGTTTTAGTTTGTATGCTAAATTGACAATTAGCCCCTTCCTTCTTAAATAGTTTAAATTTAAAGGGGGATTTAAAAGCATTTTTTTAAAGCAGGAAATAACTGTATAGAAAAACTGTAGTCTAGCAAGTGAGAAACACATCTGGCACAAAGGAAATATTATCTGTGCTGATTTGTGGAGCCATAGTGTGCACATTTAAATGTGTAATTACATTGATGAGCTGTATTTATGCAGTGATCAGATCAGTGTCTGGTAAAATGAGGTTTTTACTTTGTGACATAAGGAGGTGGTTTTCAGAGTTAGTTGGTGCCAATATGCTAAATAAAATAAAAAATAGGTGTTGGTTCTGTGGTGCAATAGGAGTGGGTTGAGTGACACTCTGTTACGTTTGTGTTCAGGGAAACATTATGCGTCAGTTCCACTCCCGAGCGGTTTTGAGCTTTATTTTCAATACTGCTAACAAAACTCTTTTTTTATATTCACATACGAAAGAACCTATTGCTGAACAAGTTACAAAGGGGGAGCCCTGTTAGTCTAGTTCAGCAAAACAAACAAGGAGTCTGCTGGCACTTTTAAAGACTAACAAATGTATTTATCACGTGAGCTTTCGTGGGAGAAAATCCCATTTAGCCAGATGGTTTGAAGTTGGAGATCTTACAGAATGGGAGGAAAATAAATGCAGGGAAGTTTAAGTCATAGGATCAGGTCAGGCTGTAACAGCAAATCAGAGCCGTTAAGATTCAAACACTGGGGAACAGTTTATAAAGGAAAGTGAGGTCAAATGACCTGTTGAAATGAGGGAAAAAAAAAATCCATAGTCCTTGTTTAACCCTGAGGAAACAATCAAATTTACACATAAATTGCATTTATTTTTCTTCCCATTCTGTAATCTCCCCATCTTCAAAGTGCCTGACGAAGTGGGATTTTCTCTCATGAAAGCTCATGCGATAAATAAATCTGTTAGTCTTTAAAAGTGCCACAGGATTTCTCGTTTCCATTGTTCAACATTACTGAAGGTTCCTCTCATCAGCTAACTAACCCAGAAAATAGTAGGAAATACAAATTTAAGAATTAACAGATTTAAAGCTTGCAATATCAAGCCCTCTCACATTAAGAAATGCCTGAATGAACGTTGACCATGCAACCTTTAAGTCAGCCTGCTTGAGCATTTGCTTATTGACAGCCTTTTGTTATATGTAGATGTGATTTCTTGTGAAGAATATTTTTGTTCAAATTGGCATCTTAACTCGGAAAAGGATTCTGAAAAAAAGGGTGAGATTTTGAGGTACTGACCTTGTACAACAGAAAAGTCTAACGTGGGGAGTATAATAGGCAGTGCAGAAATCTTCCTGGGGAAGATCTCTTACTCTGGGCATACTCTTGCCCACCCTATCCGTTTAGTCTGGGGATATTACTCAGTCCCAGCAGAGCTAACGCCTTCCTGAACTTATTCAATCAGACCTAAGTTTCTGTTACCATAAATCCCTCCTGAGAAAAGCCATTCAGGGTTCCAGCCGGGAAACTGCGGCTACTACTCCTATCAAAGTTGATGCCATACCCCCACTTCTTTTCTGGGCGCAGATCCAGGGCTAGGAATTTAGATGCTCCTGTGTGCAGAATACTCATGACAAAGTGAAATGTTCTGAATTCAAGTTTCTAAAGTACAGCTTTAAAAATCTATTTCTTTCTAGTTCTAGTATGTGTGCACAATGTGGTTTTTGGTTTTTGTTTCACAAGGAAGATGCAGTCAAGAACTACAGCAATATTTCCAAACTTTTTTTCTTGGGACCCAGTTGAAAAAAAATCATTTATGCACGTGACCCAACCATTACATCTTTGAGCAATGCATCCAGTCTTGTGGCGGCGGCGGCAGGGGGCGCCCCAACCTAGTACCCGAGGGTCTGTGACCCAGTACTGGGTCCCAACCCATGGTTTGAAAACCACTCAACTAGAGAATGAACGGACAGTGGGGACAGAATCTTTCTGCCTACAGGGAGGGAGCAGAAGATGCGGGAAGGGGCTGTATAGAAAAGTGGAGATGCTTGCACAACACTAATGATGATTAAATATTTCACATTAAGGATTAAATACTTCACAGGCTTCACGCTTTGATTGTAGCTTCGTAGCACCTAGTATCAGTTGGATGGAGTCACTCAGATTTTTAAGGGCATCACTACTTTGATCATCTAGTCTCTGCATGGAAACTCCCTCAGTAATTTCTGCAGAAAATCTTTCTTATTTTATCCTATCGCAGGTGAAGAAAATTGAGACTGAGTTTAATAAGAGAGCTTGCAGAATTGGGAACTAAAACCAAATCTTCCTGACTAACTGTACTGCTTTCAGGAGAGATTAATACTTATCCAGATAAAGGAAACTGAAACAAAGTTGGAGTTTTCCCAGTGATGTGTGTTCATAATGATAAAAATAAATAATTTTCCATATTTGGTTGCATTGCAAAAGTATTATTCATTATTATTAAATTAGAGTAGTTCCTTCTATTTCAAAGATAGAAGTTGTTGTTTTCAGATACATGTTTCAGCCTGTTGAATATTTGAACTAAAATCTAATATTGACTGACTCAAAAGCACTGTGTGGCATCTCTAGACAGACTTATGACTGAAGAGAACAACAATGGGTTTTGCAAAACGAAAATGGCTCACTAAATCCAGGAATATGTTAATTCAACAGCTGTACTGCTGCATGCCTATTGAAGTACATGCCTAATGAAGGAATACATTTATTCAGTCAAAAACAGGCTCAGACTCTCTTTATCTTTAAAAAAAAAAAAAAAAAAAAAAGTTGAATTTTGATTTGGTAACATTATTGGCAGGAGGGTAAAAAAATGCACATATATTTCTTGCATTTGTCGTATATTAAATACATTCAACCAGTGGGAATCTGTTTTCCTATCGATCCTAGTATTGTGATGTATTTATATTGCGATAGCACATGGGAAACTCCCCTGTGGGCAGGATCCCATTGCACTACATGCTGTACAAACTCAGAACAAAAAAATCGTCCTTGGTCCAGGAATTTACAATCTAAGCCTGACCATCTCTCTCCCTTGGATAGAAAAATCTTACTGAAAACTTAACTTTTTTTTTTTAAATCAGAGCTTTTTTTTTTCCTTCCAGTTTTTGCCAGTCGGTCCTTCAATGGCTGTTTTTACAATTTTTTGTGTGTGCCAGAAGCAGTTCCTGAAGTCTGGTGTGGCCTGAGGGTCTTTACTCAAGCAAACTCTCATTGACTTAGCAGATGAATTAAGGTCCTCTGACTTTGGCTCCATTAAAAAGTTGTAGGGGATATGAATTACCAGACAGTGAACATTGTTTTCTGGATGGGAATATATTGACCAATGCTGTTAATTTAGTAATATTCCCAAAGATCATGAGTGACTTTTTTTTTTATATACAAAAGCAAAGGTTAAGTTTCCATGGCAGACTGAGATATTACTGTTACTAAGTTGCTCCAGAGAATACTTTCTTGGGTGTCTGGCTAGTACAGTGGTTCCCAACATTTTTGGTTTGAGGGCCACAAATATAATTTTTAGAACCCTGAGGGGCCACCAGTCTAAGAGCTGTCACAGGGGCTGTTCTGACTTATTGAGCTGCAACCTTCCCCAGGTGTATCCATAAATCAAGCTCTGTGAAGGAGTAGGATAGGGGTTTTCCACTGGTTCTCTGTACCTGGAGAGAGACAAGGATGCTGCAGAGAGAACATAATGGGGCGCTTCAAAGGCTACAATCTGGCCCTGGACATGTCAATTGCAAAAATGTCATTAATGATTTGTTCTTCCTTCTGAGACATTTTGTTTCTGACTGGAGTGCATCTATCTTGGGTGATCCAGTGGGGAACCACAGTGGAAGGGTACAATCTGGGCAACATGCTGTTTGGTACCTCTCACTCTTAGGACTTTTTTTGGGGTTGCAAACAGCTGGCCATACCAATATAGATTATTACGTAATTGGGGAGGAGGTAAACCTGAAGTTTGGGCTTTCCAAGCTGCTTCATAAAAGATCGCCAAGGACATGGGAGAGTTTTTGTTTGTTTGTTTTTAAAAAACATGCTTGAATGAATGTTTTAGGCTTCAAAAGGCTTTTTCTCTTAAAAAAATAAAAAATCTGTTACCTATATTGCTACAGACCTTGATTTAAAATGGTGCTGCAGATTCTATTGTAGAGGATGTTGCTCACACTGTCTTGCTCCTTAGCCACACACTTCCTCCACTTTACAATCAAAATAAAACACTTGAAATGTATTTTCCTTGGCTGGGTAGGGAGAAGGAACAAAATGCTGGCGGGGAACCTCTCCCTGGCTTTATTTAGAAGATTGCACTATTTTTTGCTCTTCTCTCCCCCTCCACCTTCTGTGCTGTTTCTATCCCACCCCGTGAAATATTCTGACTGATGCTGACAGAAATGATTATGGCTTGTGTGTGATAATATAATTCAGTTCCCCTCCAGGAGAGATGCTATTAGAGAGATTTTTTTTAAAAAAAAAATATAGTGGTTTCTTCCTAGAAGAACAGTTATTAATTTCTTACTAGTACGTTTTCATATCGTTTTGGACATTTATTTCCACACTGTGATATTATAAAACCAGGCATTTGTGTCAGTTTTGATGCAGTGCAACATGCTGGAACATGAAAAGACGTAATTACCACTGTGGTCATTTGAATTGCTAACCGGATCCTGACATTTTCAAATTGCACAAATGTCTTCGTGATCCAGAAGTGAGCAGGGGCACGATACAAAATGGCATCTAAATGAGGCAACTCAGCATTTAAGAAGGAAAGGAAGAGCAACCCCGTCCCTGAAGGATTGCCAGAACAAAAATGCACATTCCTGGTTTTTGTAGAAGGAACCTTTTTTAAAAAAAAGTAATGTTTCAGTTACAGGAAATCTGACACATTTTAAGTCTTTAAGACAGATCTCTGCTGTCTGAGGGATTTCACTTCTGCGACGACACTTCTGTGTCAATCGGCAGTAACACAAAAGCTGTTCGACTCTGATCACTAGCTGGCCTATCTCTGATTTGTCTTCAAAACACCACGATGCACGTTTGCAGTGCATTATACTATTGCTTCTGAGGTCATGCTGTAAGGAAAGCCTTTCCTCATGCTATGCTCGTTTGGTCTAGCTGTGGGAAAAGGGGATATGCATGTGCTCTCAGGAAGGTCAGAGAGCAGCTTCTTGCTCCTAAATCAGTGAGCAGTAGCTCTTGGTTTGTTAGTCTTTAAGGAGCTAGAGACTGTCGCTGGCTTTGCCGTACACAGACTAACATGGCTGCCCCTCTGGAGCTTGTCTTCATGTACTTACACTCATCACATAGGTTTCTATTCATTGGCTCTATCTGCTGGGCTGGTTAGATTTGTCCTGAGCTGCACTAGCAGAGAGGGGAAAGAATAAAATGGAAGAGCCCCAAAGAAAAAACTTTGGATAATTTACTGTCCTTAAAAGAAAAGTAAGGCTTTTATGGGGGCACTAAAACTTTTATTGTGGGAAAAAAAGTAATTCAGAGGCTCTCAGTATCTAAAAGTGGCAGAGTAATACACTTTTTTTTTAAAGCATCATATAATTTTAGCTGATAGTCCTAAGGAATGTAACAATAATAGATAATGACATCTTAGTCCTGAGGCCATAGAAGATGTACAAAAATCAAGCTATTCAGTGTGAGGAAGAAAAGAAAGAGGAAGGAGCTTTTTCTTTTCCATTTGCAGGAGAAGAAAAGGGGGAGTGGCAAAAATAACTTAGCCTTCGGTTTGGTAACTATGGGAAAGTGACATCAATACTAGAAATGGTGAAGAAAGGACAGAAGGAAAAGCAGGAGACAAATACAAAATCATCTTTCTGTCCTATGCATCTGTTGTGAGTGAATCACATAAAAATTGTGATTGTATGTCTAAAATTGAGTGATTTAACTGATGTTTCAATGTGAGGTCCAAATCTGAAAAAAATGACTTTTTGGTTCACCCTGAAACTTTTTAAAATTTTTTCTTTTCATTTTCTTTCTTTTCTTAAAAAAGCAAGCTATATTTTGAAATTAAATGTTTCAACTTTGTTTCAAAATAATGTTTGTTTAGACTTTTGCAATTTTTTCCCTTTTTTCAGCTGAAACTATCTACTGAATTTGACCTGAATTAATGAATAGTTTGTCGTCCTGAAACTACATTTTTCAGGAAATAGATTATTCATCTATAAAATTCCACTCAGTTGTAATATACACATTATCAAAATGTATGGTATTTGATGTGGTAAAGAAATTTGTTTCCATGATTGTGTAACATATGACGGGGGTGTTTGTAGGAGCCCTTACGTCTAGATTGCCTTATGCTCTGAAAGATTCATGTCCACTTTTTCTGAAAAGAGCTAGGTGTGCTCCAGCAAAGAAAACAATCAATTCTTTTAACTGAACCTGGGGTTATCTACTCTCTGGGGACAGTGTTCTTCCCCATTTACAGACAAAATTGGAACTTTCCTCTTGCTACGGATCAGCTTATTGAATCAAAGAAAGATGACAGAAACCTGCTGCAGTCTTCTTTTAAAGATCACACATCAACTTTTCATATATAAGCATTTCACCTTTCCTGCCTGAAAAATCACATTTGCATTTGTCAGAGTATTTTTGTATACTGAGCTATACGACTGTTGTCTTCAGATAAATAAAGCTGTACCAAAAAACATTGGGATTCAGATTAGCAGCCACTTCCATATTATTTTATTTAATCATCGTTAATTCTTTAAAGCATGTAGCCCAATGACTCTGGATGTTCATTCTTTAATATATTTAAAAATATACAGCTTTCTCATGGATAACATGCACTGCTGTACCTACTAAATCACTCAGACTAAAACATTGCTTACCCCAAATAATATTTTAGTAATATTCATGGCAACCGTCCAACTATCTTTAATTCCCTGCTTCACCAAAAACCCATGAGAACACATACGAGTTGTGCAGAGTATCCTAAAAGTTTAGAGTTCTATTGGATCTCGTATCGCTTTTAGGATGGCTGTAACCAAGCTGATGTGTCACATTTGAAGTAGTCTATTGCAGACCATAATGCAAACTTTCTTTGAAAGTTAAACCGATCCTTTTCTTGAGAAAATAAATAGTTTGGACACCTTGTATACTGCTGAAAACCTGTATGAATGATGTAGCAGATAATTTGACTATCATAACCAGTGGTGTGGGTATAACATTGAAAAATCTGATAGGCTCTTAGGCTGTCCTGACTACTATTATTTATTGCAACGAGGCCCAGAGCCCTAGCAAGAGATCCAAGCCCCATTGTGCTCAGCACTGTACATGCACATAAAGAAAGGCATGTCCCACAGAAGTTTACTATACTATACTATACGCATGTTTCCATATTAATTTTCAGCCATGCCCAGGTAAGTTCCTCAGAGAGCTTTTGCCTCCATCCATGTCTTGTGTGAATGGGCACAAGGAATGAAAAAAACCATAACTGATGAGTCTTCTCCATATGTTAGTGTCCATTCAATACACCAGTCGCAGCCTTGCCACAAATAGCGATGGGAGGAGCGTGCTTGGCATGGTAGATAGTGTATTGGACATGGTCTTGAGGCTTAGTTCTGCTTCTGGTTTGGCTGCTGGATGATGATAGGCAAGACATTCCACTGTTCTGTGCCTCAGTTTCTCCATTTTATAAGACATGGATATTGATGCTTACCACCTTAAGTACTTGGAGATCTAATGATGCCAACCTCTCTATAAGCACTAGGTGATATTAGTACAGGGATCCAAGACAAGCGATGAAGATGGAAGTTGGAACATAAAGTAATAGACAATGCAACCATCAGAGTTGTTCCTCTTACCCACTATTTTGTTGCGTGGGGTATGCCGTTTCACTTCAGTTATGCCAGGACATGATCTTATAAATAGTTGTGTATGGACATGTGTAAATTTACTCCACTGGATCAGCTTCTTGCTTTTCTACTGAGCTACGAGTTGCAGCTTTTCTTAGGGTATCCAGCATTCTTACTGCTGTGGAACTTCAAAATATATAGGCACATATGTGAATGTATAAAGTGTATGCATATGTATTTCATATGGAAATGGTGACTTCACATTAAATAGACACAGTAGTAGCATTTCAGTGCATGCATTCAGAACTATCCCCACAGATTTCTATTTTCAGCTGTAGTAGGAAATGACTGGAGACAGGGGCTTGAGGGACAGAGCAGTGGTCACTAACATCCACCATTCTTTTCTGACGGGACAAGGTGAAACTCTTCCAGTACCTCGTGGCAGCTCTCTAGCCCCATATCACCCCTCTATCAAGCGGTGTCACCTCCAATGACAGCAGTGACATGAGTAAGTAGCTGGCGGGGACACAAGACAACATCACAATGAACAAAACTTGTCAGCTTTAATTAGCAATGTTGAATTATGTCTTGAAGGCCTGTAGGTATAAACAGACAAATAAGCTGGCAGAATTAAAAACAGATGTTAGGCTTTAACTCCTTTAACAACAGCTTCCCCCCTTTCTCCCCCTCCCACCACCCCAAATTACCAGTCTAATGTCTAAATAGAATTGGGCATAAACTGACATTTCTCATTTACATTCAGATTTAGGGTAATATATTCAGGAAGAGAATAAGACAGCATGTTTTTTAATGAGCAAGAGGCCTTTTTTTTTTTTTTTTTTTTTCCCTTTTTTGGAATTAGCAGCTATTTCTAGTCTTTCTGCTTCCTGCTCAAACACCTAAAGGGGAGGGAACTTGGATTAAAACTGGCTGACCATTATTTTCAACCCAACACGTGACATTCCAGCTCATACAGTAAATGATAAATAAAAAATGAGTTCCACAAAATGTCTGTAGGACTATTTATACCAGCTCGACTAATGGAAGGGTGTACTGAAAGCTCTTTCATGGGATTGCTTTGGTAATTTAATAAAAAGGCCCCTTACCTCAAAAACCCAGTGATACATCTGCTATTTCTAAGGCTCATATGCTGTGTGAAATCAACATATTAATTGTAACCCTGTGTCCTGACAACGTTTTTGTCCCCCTTTTGAATTGCCGAAGACTTTACATTATCGTAAGCCTACACAGTTTGATCCGAGCCGTTGCGTTTCTCTTACCTTTTGCATTGTGGATTTTGACTGGAGTTTGTTCTTTGTCATGTTGTCTGGCAGGGTGGACCAAAGAACAGAGACACCCACGCTGCTTCATTAATATTAGTGCTAAAGAGTTGTAGTGAATTTGGGGTGTAATGGGACTTAGAGGTAATTCTTTCGGTGCCTGTCAGCACTCTATTGCGCTTTCATGTGTAGGCTGTTTAAGCCAAGCATTGGCATGGCCAAAACACAGCATGTCTTGCAGGTCTGGTTCAAATCTGCTGGTTTAGGAAAGTGCAAATGGGTAAACTGGGGGGTTAGCTGAGGCACGAGTGTTTTCTAGCCAGTAGTTCATCCCAGGGATCCCTGAAATCCAGTGCTGCAGCTCTCACACATTAGTCTGGAAGGCAGCCTAAAAAAGCAGGTAGTCTTATTGATACATACAGAAAAGCAAATTGTCATGCATGATGCAACTATAAATTACTACTGTAGCCGTCAGAAAATGGCCTCTTCTTTCTTTTTTTTTCTCCTTCCTCCTCTGGGTAAACGTGTGTCGTTCAAGTTTCCTGTCTGATTTAACTGGCACCTAAGCACCAAGCAGTAAGTACAGCTGTACTTCATGGTGACTAATTAGAATGTACCATCACTGCTATTAGTCATTCATTTTGCTGTAGGCTAGCCCTGTACTTAAGCAACAAATGCTCCAGTAATTTATAACTAGACATTTGGATGTATAAATTCAAGGGAGGGAACACTCTAGAAAATCTGCTGCAATTCTCTGCTCCATTTATAAATGCAAGATCCTTGAGATGAGTGGCTATCGATGATACTTTGAACTCTGAATTTCTTATTTGATTTTATATTTGGCTTATGAGGTGTGTGTAGGGAGGGGGGATACACGGAGGTGTGTTGCAAATACTGTGTAGCGGACAGTAAAAGGTCTCATGTTTTGAAGACTAAATTGCTTTGTCGTGTGC
The DNA here is from genome assembly GCA_007922175.1 of Pelusios castaneus. NCBI lineage: Eukaryota > Metazoa > Chordata > Testudines > Pelomedusidae > Pelusios > Pelusios castaneus. The sequence goes on along the minus strand of ML685879.1, from coordinate 5,716,268 downwards.
TAAGTATTAAATATAAACAACACCTAGTAAATAAACTAACAAAACAGGAATTAAAGCCACAGTCCCAATTTTTAAAATATTTTTGGCTTGCTCCCCAATACACCCAACTCAATGACTTCTATTGGTCTCCTGGTGACTACATGATTGTAATGTAAAAGGTTGCTCCTGGGGTTTCGTTTGTTTTTTCTAGACAAGGCCGTGCTGAAAATAGGATGGGGAGATGTGATTGAAAGCAAGAGCATTTGCTACCGTTTCTTTTGTACCACAGCATTTAGATCAGGTGTATCAAACTCATTTGCTATGGTGGGCCAGATGTGACTTAAATATACTTCAAATGGGCTCTCTACACCATCATTCAGAATACTAGGGTCTACACTCTTGCGGCGTCACGGAGTGCTGTGTATGTGAAACTGCTCAGTGATAGCGCTCTCTCTGTTACGGAGAGAGTGTTACCTCGCGGAGTGCAATCTCGCATACCCAGCGCTCCATGATGTTGTGAAACCTGACACGCTTGCAGCACTGCAGAGCACTGAGTGTGCGAGATCACTGTCTCTTGCACTCTCTCTCAGGGAGAGAGTGTGGTCCTGCTGAGTGCAGTCACAGGCCAGAAGGAAGAGATTGGCGGGCCACATTTGGCCTGTTTGATACCTTTGATTTAGATGGTTGTGGGCATTTTTGTGATGGTATGCTGGGGTACGGAATACTGGTACCTTATTTGCTGGCCTAGCTACAGGTGGGATCTATAGGAGAATGGAGTGTGGCCGCTCCAGTTGCTTCCAAGTGTTGCTGCCCTGCTGGAGGGCAGGATAAGCAGATAAATGAAGTGTGCTGCTGGAAGAACGGGGGTGGCACAGGAAGAAGAAGGGTCGGAGAGGTATTTTTCAAACTGACTATCAAGATATGAGCTGGCGCTTTTTTTTTTTTTTAACACAAAAAAAGCACTAGTTTTGGGTAAATATTGTATGTGAAACTTAACACAGAGAGTACAGCATTTTTGAGGAATCCAAAAAGTAGTGCTAGTTAATGGTAATTATAAACACATTTGAGAGTGACATGTTAGTATCTCTTAAAATCCACCTGAAGTTGAAAATGCAGTTTCTCTAGCGTTCACCTATATAAAAAGACCTGCAGAATGCAGAAACTGTGAAGGTATTGAACCTGCAGAGACAGTGTGTTACTGAGACTCCAGTGATCTCCTGGGGCACTTTAAACAAGAATCAGGGTAACATCAGGGCAATCATTTCTCTACAGATGGGTCTATTCTAATCCCATAGGCATTGCCTTCTGGATTGCTCTAGTGACGTTTGATTACTACACTTTCTGGAGGAACCTGCAACTGTGGAAACCTTTACAGTAAAAGCCTCTAGGTGGATGGATATTAATAACTAACACAGCCCTAGTGTTTATTCCGGCTCTAAAGCTGCTTTGTTTATTACTGCCTCCTACTACCGCAGTAGTTGGTACCAGTTTTTCAGTGATTCAAAGCTGAAGCTAAACAATTTATACTTGAATTTCACCTAGTTATTAGGTGCAACATTTTAGCAGAGAGTAGTTAACCATTGGAACAACTTGCCTAGGGAAGTGGGGGGTTCTCCGTCGTTTACAGTCAAAACTGAATGTCTTTACATTGTAAATTACAGAGAAAAAGCAAGAATAACTGGATGCTGTGATATGCATTGTTGTTATATAGAAAAACAAATTAGACAATCATAATGGCCCCTAAATTCTGACCTTAAAATCTAGGGCTATGTCAACACTAGAAAAGTTAAGTCGATTTTATTAAGTCGACATAATAAGGTCGACTTTAAGTCAACTTAAAGTTGACCTTAAGTTGACTTAACAAAAGTCGGCTTAACTTTTCTAGTGTAGACATAGCCCCCTTTCGACCTTAAGTCAACTTAATAGAGTCGATTGAGGCGATAATCCCCAATGGCTTAAGTCGACCTAAAAGGAGGTGTTATTAAGTAAACTTAACTTTTCCTTAAGTCGACTTAAGGAAAGCCCAGTGTGGATGCTGAATAGTTTAGGTTGACTTAAGCTTCCTTAAGTTGACCTACCTTGTAAATGTAGACGCACCCTACGAAATTACATTACTACTGTCCTCTTAATTCAGTAAATCACATTGGTCAGTCAAGCCAACAACAGATAGTGGTGTAAAGACAAGCTCCCTTCCTCTTCCTAGGAGGTATCACAGAATACAGAATCTGCCATTGGCAAATCTGAAGTTCTCTAGCAATTGGCTAGGTGGGCTTGTAGGGAGTGGTACATCAACCGTGGAATTCGGTGGGGGAACAGCTCCTTACCTGTTTCTGTACCACTGCTGTGCCTTCATCACCTCTCAGTCTCTTGCTACGTGGGTTTGGTTATTATTGGACATGGTAATGTTGAGCCCCATTGAATTTTTAAACTGATCTAAATCAGTCTAAATGTGTGGATCTGTGTTGTTCTCAGCTTTTTAGGTGCCTGAACATTTCCATTCACTTTGCATGGAAGTGTGCTTTTTCAATGCAAAAGTGTGAGTCTAATATTGCAATTAAGAACATTAGTGTGGGTTTAAATGGGGTTCTGTCTCATTTTGTGTGTTTCAGGATGGCAATACTTTAGAGGCATATCTTGGCAGGAAGACCTCTAGATAAGTTGAGTAGTCTTTTGTGGCTTTTCCAACTTTTGTGTGAGGTTTGGAGATGCTCTTTGTAAATAAGGTTTCAGCTGAGAGCCCCATGCTGATGCAGTAGGGTAGGTGTTTCAGTGAATGCAAATTTTTCTGCATGGTTTGATGATGGCCCTTTTATTGTGAAGGACTTTTTGGGCTATAGAGTTTAGGATGACCTGTTTGTTTCTTGGATAGATAGAATGCTCAATACTTGAGTACTGAAACCCCTGGAATAGAGAAGCTTGTCTTTTGAGTTACTACCCCTTTCATGAAGCTCCAATTTTAAATATCTGAAAAAAGTCCTACTGATAGAAACATATTGCCAATACTGAAAACGTTGGAAAGACCCCAAAGGACTACCAAAGCCAGGATTTCTGTGCAGGTGCCTCCTTTTCATTCAAGACCTTCTTTCTGTGGTGGCATAACACATGGATTCTCTTCCTTGCAAAATGTAAAAAATCCCATAAGGATCATTTCTGGTGCTTTTTGTCTAGTGATGTTGAAAGCTTCATTATATTCCACCATCCTCAGAATGATTTTGCGGCCAAACTTTTATTCAGGATTGTATGCATTTTATTTAATAACAAGGAGCTTAACTGAATGTAGAGAACTGAATTTGGGGATTTAGATTGAGAGAAAACACTCAGAACATCCCCTGTACTGTTTTCAACTGAATTAAAATTACCAACTTCGCTCTTTTCATTCACTGGCAGTTTGCTGGATTTGTTCCTCTGGTTATTCCAGCAATACTAGCTGGGACTTGTTGTGGAATTTGTTGAGTAGTAACAGTTGCAGAATATGACTCAATCAATGAAAAGATGAAAACAAAATGCTTGAGATGGATAGAAATTCACAAAGGTTTTGCCGCCTTGGCAAAGAGCCCTGCCTCCATATCTGCTAACTTGCCACTTCAGAAATCAGACCCAGTTTTTAGGCTGAGTTTGGAATCCAGTGCTCATTGAAATGAATGAGGAATTTTCCATTGAGTTCACTAGATGTTGTGATGTGTCTTTCACCTATGCTCTGTAATTCATACAAATAACCCTCTCCCATTAATCTAGAATTCAAATAGATCATTGCTTTGCTGTGCCGTTAAGTGCAGAGGTATTAAGTCTTTTGAAGTAAATCTTGAGTCCATATGTCAGCAAATATGTGCATCTATGTTTGCCTTTACCATCACATATTCACAGCCATCTCCCTTCTGTAACAGAGTTGGCTGGAAGGGCTATACTTTCAATGATGGTAGAAAATATTGGTTAACAGACGTAAATAAAACACGGCTTGAGACTTTATTGCCTCAGTCTTGGAAGAATTCGCTGGGCTATGTGGCTTTTCAGATTTGCAACAAATTTAGCATTGTGACGGATGGAAAACAAAATGTGTTTGCATCTCGTTTTTCATAAAGACAGATGATGATATCTGCTCTGTGGGAGGAGAAAGGAACAACTCCACCCAAACTGGTTTGTGAGAATGAACTGGGGAAAGAGCTTCAACGGACAAAGACACTGCACATTTTACTGAGAGAACATTTTTCTGTATCACCAGCTTATGGGTAAAGTTCTATTGCAAAGTGACTTGAAGACAAAACTCAAAGCTCTTAGCAGTCCACGACTTATGCCACAAAAGCTTTTGGCTGATTTAAGATATGGTGTAGGATGGTTAATTGAATTAAAATTAGTGCCTAATTTGTGCAAAAATGATATATTTGAGTTTAGGACAGCTAGATGATTAATTTTCTCTATGCTGTTGGAGTACACTGCCATATGCCATCCTTAAATCCATCTCGATTGATGAATACCAGATGGGATTCACGCAGAATGTTTTCTGCAGTACTTGGAAGTGTCACTGGCAGCTTTTCATTTTTTGATCTACCAAAAGGCAGTTGTGCTCACTTTACTAGTTGAGATAAATGCCCGCGGACTCTAAATGTGTCTAGGAAAAAAATGTTGCTCTAAAAGTTGAGATCCTTCATCTCTGGTGGAAAAACTCTGTTGCAGTCACTCAACACAAGCTCTCAGTGCTATAAAATCTCTTAATGGCTGTTAATACCAAATTTAATAGCCTTTATTGGTCCATTTTTTGTTTATATTTCATGGATTTTTCTTTCAAACCGTAGGTTTTTATTTTCAGATTTTCTTCAAATAAATGAGCTGTGCTTTGAAGTACTTAATAAATACACTTTCATGAACATTAGTAGCTGCTAAACTTGACATTGTTTTGTTTATTTCCATCAACGTTTTATGCTTCTTTTCCTTAGATCCTTTGCACCTACATATGGTTTTTTTGTGCGTGGTTGTTTGTAGGTAGAGCCTTGAGGTCTAAAACAATAATCTCTTCAGTGCTGGGACTTGAGTGTAGTGCGTGTGTTTGCACCTAAAAGTGAGGTCGTGTTTGCTGACCGGTAGTAGAAAACTTAATAATATGGAACTTTTGTGCACTGGCAGATCACTGCATCCAGTTTTAGCATTTTGCCACTGTGTTCTCTTGGGATATCCTGGCTGTGGAATTAAGCTCAAGGGAAAACACTGTTCCAAGGTATAGGTGAGTCAACTCTTAAATTTTCAATTTCTTTCAGTTTTTGAACCTACAACCCGTAGCAATTTCTCTGGATAACTCTAGTTTCTTGCTTGGATCACATGTGCAATGAGTCTGGTTCATATATTATCTCCACATGGGCTTTTTTGTCCACATTAAAGCCCTTGTTTCTCAAAGTTTGGGCATAAATCATCTCAACTGGCTTATGTTTGGCCAGAAGCCAAATAGCTGAAATTCCAGATCAGTACTGCAAAGCTTTTATGTGCGGCTCTGAGGTTAGTTCTACACTGTGAACTAGAGGTGTGATGTCTCCTGCTAGCACATGCATACGTGTGCTAGATGTCACTGAGCTGGTGTAAGTATGAATAGCAACGTAGTCGTCGCAGCACAGCTTAGCTGTATGGAGTACAGACCGCTCTGAAACAGAGCGATATGTCAGCAAGGCTAAGCCAAGGCATCACTGCAGCTGTCCGTGCTACCGTGGCTACCTGCTTTGCACTCTATACGTTGCTTGCACTTGCTACATAAACAGAGGAGTTTTCATCCTTAGTTCACAATATAGATGTAGCCCAAGCGAAAGCGTGTTGCAGCACCTACCTATATGTAGTTTTTAGGTGCTAGCAGGAGTGCTCAGTTTGATTTTGGTAGGTCTTGCATGTAAATTAGCCTAGGCAAGAAAACAGAGATTGTAGAGTGACTTTTAGAGGGTGTATGTTTGTTGGAGGCGGAGACCAAGACACAAGGAGGTTGTCATACATGCAGTTTGTGGCAGAGACAAAATACAATCTAAATGTACCAACCACCCTCGTTCTCCTTTCCTTCCTCATCCCATCCCTTACCTGCTGGGCCATTGTGAAATGCTTATTAATATCTGCTATTACCACCAGCTCCTGGGCAGGACATATTGTGTGCACAGATGTCTGGTATGAGAGAAGTCCTCCCAGGAAAAACATGAGTCCATATGCTTTAAGGACGTCACTGCTGGTGAGTTATTGCTAAACCCTGTGCTTGAGAGAGCTTCTGGTGTGCATACTCTCTGCATTTACGCATGAGCCGGCAAAGTAATTTGCTAAATGAACTCAAGACTGACTTTTATGGAGAGCTAGGAAATGCTTTGAAGAGGCAATGTGTATTTTGTGAGAGTTTCAGTAGAAAAAATCCTTCCGTTAGGTGCGTTTCCAAACTCTTGGTCAGTAAGGCACATGGGAGGGAAAACATCCAAGAGAATTAAGGATTTAGAGACAACACGGACTAAACAGGTGCACAACTTGAAAAACCTTGACTCTGCGATAACATTTGTAAGCCATTCCTGTTTGATGGGGCACTCTGTTCCCTGCAGTGGCGGCGAGGTCACGTGGAGATTGATGAATATCCTACTGCCTTGACCAAGAGATGTTTGTCTTTTAACTTAAATAATATAGGCTCATGCCTCAAGGTCCAGAGCTCTGATTGGCCACACCAATTGAAATGTGTATGAAATGCATAAATGTTTCTTCCTCATGCTAATTCCAGTTCTACATTGGCTCCATATTTCTCCCCCATCCTCCTTTGTGTGGCAGCATATGAATAGCTCAGGTATTTGTCTAACCATGTCTTTTATTGGCAGAACAGCAGTTGTGAATGTGGAGAGCATTCAGCTGTGCTAATGTACTCTGTCTGGAAAATGGAGGAATCCAGATGGACCAAAAGTCTAAAGTGGAGCCCTATGGCAACATCTCTAATGCATAGGTAGTTTGACGTTTCCCCCCCCTTAAAGTGCAGATCTGAACAAGCCCCTGTATGCTCATGAAATGCTATCTATACAGTTGCTGCCCATTTAGTAATTAGTTTAAAATTAATTAAAAAATTAAGACTAATGGGGATTTGGTGGCATACTGGTACAGGAGTGGTGGTACTGGATCAGGTTCTGAAGCCAGTGGGCATTCTGGGGGTAGGCGTCACAGACTGCAATATCCTTTCCCCATGCCCTTTGTCTGCTTTGTCTGTTTTAGATTACGAATTCTTCAGGGCAGGGACTGTACTGCTTAATGTTTGTGCAGTGTGTAGCACAGAGAGGCCCTGATTTGGGTTGGTCCTTGGGCCTTACTAGGTAAACGTGATGAATAAAGAAGAACCAGGATGGATATATAGAGGATTGGAGTTTAGGATGGCTGTTTGTGATAATTTCCCCTTCTTTTTTTTTCCACCTTGTGCTTAAATTCCAATGACTATCCAGACTCTGGGAACAGTGCTTCCCTCTCTTCTGAAGTATCATGGGCAGCGCGGGAGTGAGTCGGGAGGGATGAGGAACTACAGAACAGAGGATGAGCGATGGGAAGAGCAAATCTCTTGGGTGGATTAGATAACGAGACAGAATGTAGAGCTGAACTCTGCTCTTGTTGAGATCAGTGGTCCAATTCCCAACGACTTCAGTGGGTGCAGAGGGATGTCTAGTAATTATCCAAAAATCTACATGTCCAAGTGTTCATGAATTTTCCTCTTGTGAGAATTAACAGTTAATAACGATTTGTAGTTCATAACAGTACATACAGATTATTAATGTAAACACCACCCTGGTGTCTCCAATAATCTGAGTCATTGTTAAATTCTTGCTTTTCTTCCTCACTCTGGCAGCAGAGCTGCATGGGGAATTTTGTCTGTGGATTAAAGTTTCTCAGAGCCCCTGGACAATCTATTGCTTTTTGAAGTCCTAGCTGAAGAGATTTTAATGAAATAAATAATTGCTAAGGCAGCTCTGGAACTACGGGGAAATTGGTTGATAGAGATCCTAGACTCAAAGGTCAGAAGGGACCAGTATGATCATCTAGTCTGACCTCCTGCACAATGCCGGCCACAGAACCTCACCCACCCACTCCTGCAATAAATCTCTAACCTATGACTGAGTTATTAAAGTTCTCAAATCATGATTTAAAGACTTTAAGATACAGAGAATCCACCAGCAAGTGAGCCATTCCCAATGCTACAGAGGAAGGCGAAAAGCCACCAGAGCTGTAGTGGATCTGCTGTTGCGGAAAATTCCTTCCCGACCCCAAATATGGCCATCAGTTAAACCCTGAGCATGTGGGCGGGTCTCACCAGCCAGTCACCAAGAAAGAATTCTCTCTAATAACTCAGAACCCACCCATCTACCCTCCCTTCTTAGGCTGCTGGCAAATTCACCACCAGTAGTCAAAGATCAGTCAATTACCAAGCTAAGCCTTGATCATGATGAAATGTGAAATGGAAGAGTGAGCAAATGACATTTTAGAAAAATACAGACAATTAAAGTGAAAGTGATATATTTTACTGTAAAATGATGAGGTCCCAAGAGATACAAACATTGTTTATATTTAAAATACCCCAGAATTAACATATTTTCTAGGGCCAGTATGGGCTTCTGACCAGATGATGGCACTGTGGTTTCACACAAATTCTCACAGCCCGCATAAATATAAACTTTCAAATGACCATTACTGAACTTTCATTCTAGCTAGATACATCCGCAAATGTTAGCCCTGTAGTACTGTGTCACTTGGGGCTCCTGGCCATGACTTGCAGTGATGTGGAAAGGAAACTGCTTCTTGCTCCACAGAGCGAGACCTTTGATGAAGAACGTCAGGTGCTACTGCATCATCTTTTTCAGGGAATTTCTAGGTAATTTAACCTTTTGACTGCTCTGTGCCATAGATGTACTTGCACTTCATCAACTCTGAGATGTAGTGGCCGCAGCCTGTCATCTGTGGCAAAAGAATATCCCATTAAATGCATCTCTGCTGTACAAGCTCAAGTAAATGAAACTGGTCATTTAATAAATCAAAAGTTGCTCACAATAGTACACCCATCTGTCTCAACCTTCATCAAAAGGTCTGCCTTTATTTTGCTAACATTAATGGATTGAGTCTTGCAAGAACCACCCTCCTATCAGCTATATGGGGTAAATAAGTATGAGCAGTCCCATTTTATAACGAGGAAATTGAGGGTTTGTGAAGTGACTTAACTGGGGTCACGTGGAAAGTCTGTGGCAGAGTTAGGAACAGGACCTTCATCTCTTGATATGCTTTAATCCCGGGGACATATATCTTCCCTACATTCTCAAAAGGGGCGAGTTTCAGAATCACCTATGGGAATTAGGAGCGCAAGTCCTACTGACTTTCAATGGGAGGTGAGTTTCGAATTATTTTAAGGGTTTAAGAAAATCTATCATTAAATCTCTTATGTGAATATATTAGGTAGTCTTAATCTGTCACAGTTATAAATTAGAAACCAGACAAAGAACTGAGTAGTCATTTATTTTATTTACAACATAGAGTTAGTGGTGATTTCTGATTATTTCATACAGTTATCTTAAACCAGCACATTATTAATCTCAAATTTTATAGCTCTTGACATGACCTACATTTTCTATAAATTGGCAGCCTGCCGCAAACCGTGCATCTCCCGTCGACTGACTGACTTCTGCTTACTGTGCTGTCTTGACTGGTCTGCGTTGACCAGCAGAGCTCTTCCATCGATGCAGCATTACTCCACTTGGGAGGGTGGAGTAACTGTGTCGAATGGAGAGCACTTCCGGGATTGATTGAGCGGGTCTACACTGGCTGCTTAATCGATCCCACTGTGTCGCTCCAAGACGAGTGACGCAATTTTCTCAGTATAGACAAGGCCTCAGTGATTTTGAAAATCCCACCCTTCATGGATCTGGACCAGAGGCTTCTATCTTATTTATATAACCTCTCAATTTAAATGTCTTTCAGCATAGAAATCTACTTTGTTAGCAGGTTGGTCTTCACTCCAGGAGAGCACTGACCCCAATCAGCTAAGACCAAATGTTCATGTTAGTTGCTCTCCTTGAGTCCTGCAGCTGAATATCACTAATCTGGATAACCACTAAAAAGACTGCTCAATCACAAGTGTATCCTTTCACTGACACAGGTTGCTTCTGGAGGATGATGATGATGGTGGTGGTAATACCAGCCAAAGAGTGAAGAAATTGGTGTGACGTTGTATCCTTGCTGTAATCCATCGGAACAGGGTAATTTCTGTTTAAATAGTTTGAGTCCTCTCGTGATGCTTGCCAGTTGTTGTGTCTTTTGGAGGTTACTGAACAAAACAGTGTGAAGAGCTTGCATGGGCACTGTGCGCTAAATATGCACAAACACACAAGGCTCAGCGACATACATAGCTGTCTTCTGACTGCCGCTAAAACATGGAACATTGAGAGAGCTGGTAGTGAGCTCACAGACTATTGAAAGGGATACTATCCTACACCTATTCACTACACCAGTCTCTCTCCGAAGGATGTTCAAGTGCTCGTCCAAGCTTGCTGGTACCCTGCTGGGTTACTGTAACTCTCTTTGGAGGTCTCTTAGAAAAATAGGGAAGATGGGAAGATTATAGTGGAACAGCTGTAAAGTTGAGTCTTGTCTAATTTCTTAGCAAAGAGATGGTTTCCTCTCTTCTAATGTTCTAAAATATGATAGTGGCCAGTTAAGAAGCAGCGAGCCATTGAAAGTGTTTCTTGTAATTTCTATGTAATATATTTTATTAGTAGTAATATTGCAGTAATGCTTAAAGGGCCCCAATCAGGAATCAATGTCCCAGTGTGCGAGGGGATGTACAAACCTATTATGACAAGATTGTCCTTGCCCGGTTGAGATTCCAATCCAAATATAAGATAAGAGACAAGTAGATATAATAAACATACAGGGGCTCTACAAGGCACCAGAGACTATTAGGATTAGTGGAACAGACTGTGGTCACATCACACTAATCGTCTACCGCTTTGCAGGTGTCATGGCCTAGGCTGTTTTTAAGGCAGAGATTGAAGAACAATAAAGTGACTTAGCACATGAATTGTTGAAGAGTTAATTTTCCTTGATGCACAAACCTTTTAAAGATGTGACCAAATGTAGATGGATGAAGCACTACCACAAACAAGTTCCAAAGGGGTAGCCGTGTTAGTCTAGGTCAGCAAAGCAAACAAGGAGTCCTGTGGCGCTTGTAGTCTTTAAAAGTGCCACAGGACTCCTTGTTTATTTGATCAAGAATAAGATTGATATTTTAAAGCTTAGTATGTTGGTATATCAGCACACAAAGTAACCTCGTTAGGGCTTGTTTGCCAGTTAATGGCAAGTCAAAAGACCACTTTATGGCATTTTTTCTTCTATTAATCTCATTCCAAGTTTTTTAATGAAATGTTGGTGGTATTGGATAGATTCATAACATCTAAGCATACAGGGATGCTTTATCAGTTTTTCTCTGTAATTCAGTCATTAAAGTGATGGCTGTCCTGTGCTTTTTTACGTTTAAGGCATCATTATCCATTTTTTAAAATGTTGAAGCCCCCCCCCTTTTTTTTTTAAAAGTACTTTTTAAGGCTAATTGAAAGTGATCTGAAGAAAATAAATATAATAGTGATTGGAGCCAAAAGGTTATACCATTGTTGAATATGGGACTACTTTGTGCATGTTTTAATGAAAAGTAATTTCTTTGGAGATACCTTTTTTTGGATTTCATGAATACAGCAGAAGATAGACTTTCTCCACAAATACACAGACACACAAATCTTAGCCAACGGTAGACCCTTTTATCATATAAATTTGGCAAAATATCAAATAATATTTGCCAAGTTTGGATTTACAGATTGTGTCTGTGGAACTTATTGAGGAGATCTCTTATTCATTTACAGTATTATTGGTCATGTGGCTTACTTTTCATTTCTACAGAATTCTCTAATATGAGAATGGCTCTGAAGCTGTGAAAATGGTGAATGAATTATTTTGACTCTCAAATAGCAATGGCAGAACCTAGCTGAACTAAACCTCCTTTTAAGAATAAGCATTCATAAACATGAAATCTTAAAATATTTTAGCCTCCTTGATGTGGAAATGGAGTTGGAATTTTTGCAGGATAACTATTTCTTATGCGAGTTCCTAGTGCTGCTGTGATTTACTCAGCTAGAAACGGTAAGAAGACAGTTCCCCCCTACCTCACCTCCTGTCTGCTGCCACTCTGGCCTTGGACAAAAGCTAAGCATGCACAGACAAACGAAACTTGAGGCAAACAAAAAGTTAACAAAAATTACTCAAGCCATAAAGGTTTGCTTTGGGTTCAAGATTTCAGTCAATTATATTATCTAGATTTGTTTAGGTTGCCCTGTGCTTTTGAACATTCAAGACCAGTTTATTATATTTCCATCAGTGGTAAATCAACCTGAAGGCACAGAGTTTCCAGGAAACTCTTTGTGGTGTTGGGTTGCCATCAGCATGCCTCTCTGTTACTTCCTTCTATGAAAAAAGACACAAAGCAAACAAGTAAAAATGGCAGTGTTAGACCCGAGCTGGCAATCAGGCCACTGAGGAAGGTTTTGTAGGGTTTGATTTGGGGATGAAGCCAACAAAGTCTTACAAAAATAAAAGAAGTCTAAAGAAATTAATAATCAATAGCACTTAGTAGACAAATGTCTCCGTTCTGTAGCATTTTCTTGGATCATTCTGTAGAATTTAATACCAAATGGTCCATAGTATACATGGGTGGGATCAAGTGCCAAAGGCTAACGCAACAGACTGAGTAAGGGTACCGATGTTCTACTCTCAGCTGTCTGTACCACTCATACTGCTGAGGGTCCTTGGGAAGGTGACTTCATCTTACTTTAGCTCAGATTCCTCATTTGAAAAAAATGTGGATAATGATGCTTAGCTTCCTTAGTAAAGTACTTGGAGATGTACAGATGCAGAACACTATGGGAGCTAGGTAGTTGTGTAGGTTGGTTTAAAAATTCTGTAAAAAGGCGTTGATTCTCTATTAAATTAGAGTAGAGAGGACTTTTCCCATTAGGGTTGAAAGGCAGCAATAAGTGGGTGGCGGGCTGGAGGTGATTGTCTAACTCATGGTGACTTGTAACTTGAACATAAAACATTTTCTCAGAACTAATTAAAACTTTGGTGGAATCATAACAACTTAAATGAATCAGTGCTGTGGAGCTAACAGCTTACATTGAAGACTTTAAGCAAATATTCACAATGCATCAGTAAACAAGCAAATTAGTTTTCCCTGGAGGGAATCTGGGTCACTACAGTGCTGCCCCTTGATAAAAGATTTCTCAATCTCTGTGGTTTTCCATACTTGTAATTGTATTGGGTTTCATGATCTCTCCTCCAGGTCTTTTAATATGTAGAAAAACACTCTTTTAAATGATTTACTAAGTGAAATTCACCATGCTTTAGTAATACCTCAGAGTTTAAAAAAAAGTGTCTGAATCAAGGGTGGAAATAAATCTGAGCCCAGTTACTGCTGAAACATGGCCATTAACTTTGGTAATCTCCTTTTAAAGAGGGTTATTGCACTATAAAATATTTTCCCATGGTTATACTAGCAGTTACGTGGAAGATGCATGACCGGCAGAACTCTTGTTGGGTTCATTCCTGGATAATTGAACTTTTTATTAATTTATTTTTTTCACTGGTAATATAATGTAGGTCTCAGTTATGTAGCAGGGGGTCTAGCCATGATTATAATCAACATGACCAACTTATCCCATCTGATGCAGTTTTTTATGAAGTGACTGTTGAATGGAGCCTTGGGATGATGATATGCCTTCCATCCGTGTCTGTCTGTCTTCTATTGGTACCATGTATAGAGGTTGAGTCTGCTGCTGCCTTTGAGCTATGGGGCCGAGTGCAGGCTCATGTTCTGGAGCTAGAGATCCTGAATTGTACCCCTCCAGGGAAATCATTCCATCCGGAGTCCCATTAGGCTCTAGATGATGATGATAATGAGGCTATTGGTATTAATGGGAGTCTTTGCAGAATAAGATTATTATTTGCAGACTGGGCTGTTGGTGTTAGGGGGAGCTGCACAGAGGGACCAGTGCACTCATTACCCAAGAGGCCTTTTGAAGATTTCCAAAGTCCATTTTTGACGCCTTATTTTTGACCCTGTCTATTGGTGTTCAATTTTCCCATGCATGTCGGAGCACAGTTGTTTCTGCTACGAGGAAAGTCTTTTCTCTCCAAAAGTCCTTCAAAGAATACTTGAAAGAATTTGCTGAAACATTAAATGTATTTTGTCCTATTATGTTTCAGTTGAATCTGTTAAAATGGGTGGAATCTTTATTTCTCAAACAGATATTTTAAGGTAGTGTCCACAAATTATGAATGAACTTAAACCTACTGTACAAATGGAGATGGGCACGGTACATGCCCTAAAAACTTTTTAAAGCTGTTGGAAGTGAACACAAGCGAGGAAGGTGGTAAGTCTTTTGCTGTATACATCTATGTACTGTACTGGAAGCTCCATTTCTCCTTTATTTGTAGGATGTTCAGAGGGAGATAACTAAAATGAAGTAGTACATTTGTTTTAACTGAGGTTAGATGTCTAGTGTACATACAGCATCTCTTTGTATGGAAATGCTATAGCATTGCCATCTCCATGCATTTGAAAATCATGATATTGGTTTAACCATCATAAGATTTAAAAACAAACAAACCAAAACAAAACAAAAAACCCCCCACAAACCCCAAACTTGGTTCTTTGCATTTGTCGTCTTTGAATTTTGAGCTGTTAGAGTACGTTTTGGTCACATTTCCAAGCTTTATTCCATGAAGGACAAAAATTTATCTTCTATAAAAATGTAAGCTGAGATTCTAAGTTAATTGTTTGAGTCTTTAATAGAAACAGCAGCTATTGCGAGATTTGTGATAAATAACGAGAGCTGGCAACACGGAACACCTTAATCAGGATAAAGCTGATCATTCCATTTGGAAAGTGTTTTAAATAACTCCATTATCCGTAGATGTGATGTTGAACAAAACAACTTTCTTTTCACTTTTCCATCAGAGCGCAATGTATGGGGAACCAGTCATGGTTTTGGCTCCCGTGAGTCATCATAAACCTCAGGTAAGCAATTTTCTTTAATTTAATGTAATATGAGGCAGTGTATACACAGATTATCCACTTACCATTGTGCTTCACTTAGCTTTAATAGTTCATCCAGTCAGGTTGCTGAGATCAGGCAGCATACACTTAGGCAAAATGCTATTTCAGTGCACAGAATTTCTCTGCTTTATACATGCTTTCTTTTTTCTAATGTTAGCATTGTCATGATTGTCAGCACCTGACTTCTCTCACTTGCATTACACGAGTGAGCTGAAGCTCTGCTAAAGGAGTTATGTACAGTGATGACAAGAATTGATTTCCAATTTCCTGTAGAATGACTCTATCATTGCTCGTGACTCAAGCAATTTAGCTTATATTACAGAGCTGGCTGGAGGCTATAGATCACCCTGACAGTCTTCTAGTCAGCAAGGATGCTGATTTTGACAAGATATCGAAGGAAGGATTTTATGAACGTTTCCTTTCTTTGAAATGGCTCAAAGTGGAGGTGTGTGTTTGTTGTGGGGGTTGTACGTAAAGGGATTTTTCAGGAAGCAGAAGGGGTGTGTCAGGCCTGGCGTTGGTCTAGATGAACCTTTCTTCATCTCTGCTGATGTGCTAACATCCCGTTGCGTTTCAATAAAGCAATTAGATAGCTGGGTCTTATCGCTTGATCACAGATCATCCTAGCAAAACAATGGTAGGGTGCTAACATTTCTCACCCTAAATTTAATCTCTGATTCTTTAGGCTAATGATGCTAATTTTCTGTGTTTCTTAAAAAGGGAACTATGATTATAGATTCATAGATAGATAGATGGATACATTTTAAGGTCAGAAGGGACCAATATGATCATCTCATCTGACTTCTTGCACAATACAGGTCACAGAACCTCTGGCCCACTCCTGCAATAGACGAAAAAACTTATTGGCCTGGCGGATACAACATTAAACTGGAACTCGAGACCTGTTCTTTTCCTGGCTTTGCTACTGGTGTTCTGGGTGAATTTGGGCAAGTCACTTTGTGTCTCTATGCCTCAGTTTCTCCACCTGTAAATGGAGAGGTACATGTTCCTTTCATTGAGAATTACTGTCTTAACCATTATGCTTTTGGCTATTCCTGGTTGGGTGTGTGCCTCCCTCATTTTGACCAGAAATCCATCTTTACTGTGAAACTGTCCTGTCTAAAATTTTGTTGAAACTGACAAACTTGTATGAAAAGTTTTAGTTTTGTCAAACGGGAGTTTTCTGATTTAAAAAAAGAAAAAGAAAAAGAAAAAGCTTTATTTGAAAATTCTGGACCAGCTCTAAAGCCAACCCAGGCCCCCAGATACTAGGACGGTGTTGCTAACCACAAACCTTCCTCATTTTTTCTTAGTGGAGCTGAAACCATTATTGTGTGTGTGTGTGTGTGTGTCTTTCCCCAAGTCCATGATGAGAAACCAAAGCAAACTGTAAAATTTATATTCAGGCTTGGGATGGCGTATCCGGAATAGGGACGCACAAACTCTTATAACTGTAAGTCCTTGAAAACATGGACCAGAGCAGTTTGTTTTCCTCTGTAGGTACTTACTTAAATGAAACAAATTCTCATCTTTCTCTCTCTGTTTAAATGACAGTTCAGGGTCTCATTTTCATCAAATTGTCAAACTGGGTGAAAACGAACAAAAATATGCTATAAATACTGAGTTTTTAATTGGATTTTCAAAATCAGCGTCTCCGGTAAAATGTCAGTCATCTAAAGTAAACTACAGAATGATTTAGCGAGAGACTTACATTATTTTGAAGCAATTGTAAGGATAAAAAATGAAGAGTTCAGGTAGTAGGAATAGCAAGCATTTGTCTGTGTATAATATATCTATGGTGTATTTATGAATTGTATATACTGTTGCAATCTAGATATTGATAACGAGCAAACATACTTTTAAATAGTCTGCATTTCAGCTTCAATCCTTTTACCTTTATTGCAAAGTCTGCTGCTGGAAGCTATAGTTACAAACTTATTTTCCTAGGCTAGGAGTCATGTTGTAAATCTCTCAACAAAACTTGGTGTACGCTGTGTAGGCTTGTATGAGGTCAGAAGTCAAAATGTTGCAGCTACTTCCTCTTTAAATTAAATGATATGTTTTGTCAGAGTAATAGGCACGCAGGAGTTGCTGTGCTGTGTCTAGTCCAGTACTGTGTCCCTGATATTGGCCTGTGCCAGATGCGTCAGAGGAAGGTGCAGGAAACAGCGGTGGGATAATCTTGGGGAGAGGGGGAGGAGTGAAGCCTTTTTGCAAGCTGGGGGATGAAATTCTGAAAGATGTGGAGGCCTAATTTTGAAAAGCAAATGAAATATTTACAGAGAAGGGTGAAACTACTTAGAAATTCAAATCTTTTCTCTGAAATGTCCTGGTGCTCTAAGAGCTCTTGGAGAAAGAACCCATTTTGCCCCAAAATAAGGTATGCTCCATGGAATTTTTACTTTGACAATGAGTTGTTAGGTGGTCAGCCTTTCTGAGAACTTGGGTTTTTGTCTGGATGCCTACCTATATAGATTTTTGACCACTGTTTTGAAAGTCTTGGCTTCTGATTTTTTGTGATTTTTCTTTTTTAAAATCAGTATCACGTAGTTCGACAGAAGATGGGAAAACATACCAGTGTACTTCCTGTCTTGCAAAACCTCTCAGGTCTGTTATCTTGTACTATTTTTATTAAATAAAGAAATGTATATAGTCACTTGGTAACAAGAATGAGGACAGAAATAAAATCTTCCTGCTCTTTGAAACTTGAGGAGAATGCCCATTAGCAGGTAGCAGTACATAGCTTATGAGACACAATTGAATAGTTCTGATTATATTCAGGAGCGGACAGCGGTACATACACATTGCCCACCATGTTACAACATGTTTGGTTTTATTACATAATGCAAAACATTTGCTCTTGTTTTTCTTTTCCCAGAGTACTAATTAGTTAGTGTTTGTAAGGAACTTTGGAAATGTAAAGCTCTATGTAGCGCTAAATGTTATTTATTGTTATTGTCAGCTAATCTAATTCTTAGATGAAGCATAGTGTTTATTCAGAGGGATATATACTTCTGTGATAATTGAGTGGCCACTGTGTTAATAGCAAAAGAGAGCTACAGCATGGAATGCAGGGCTTGCATTCACTGTTGGCCGTGGAATGTAACTGTAAGACCGATAATTTTCCAGGGATCTTTCAGTGACCAGAATATTTCTCTTAGCCTTTTAATTACTTCCTAAAGACTAACTAACATGTTACTTGTAATAGATTTCCATTTAGGGATTTGACTTGCACATTTGTTCTGCATTTCTGAAAATCACCAGTCAGGCCTGTGAAAATAATGATGCATCTAATGTCCCCTGAACAGTTTCTCGACCTAACCATACTTACTCTGCATGTCACCAAATGTCTGATGCTGTCAGTCACATGGTGCTGCACTAATGGCTTCAGAAGACTGAATGTGATAATATAATAGTTCTTTTCATACATGTCAAGCACAAACTGAACTAAACAGTGCATGCAAGGTATGTTTAGTTTGTGATCAAAGTGATTGAAATTGAGGTACCCCAGGGTTTTATTAATTGCTGTAAAAATGACTTATCAGACAGCTGTATTCACTCCATGAATTATTTGCATGCATCTGATACTGTCTCCCCACCTTCTTAAGTGAACACCTTCATGTTTTCTTGAGAAAACTTGATATGGTAGATTATTAACAAGACTCTTGTGACATCATGGTAAATTGTGCAACATGAATCTAATTCTTATGACATACTCTAGTAAATGAGATTTTTTGCTGAGAAGACATCACTAATTGAAATTGGTTTCTGAAGTTCTTACTTTTTCAATTGATGTTGGATAATCTCAAGGGACTCCTTGCTGTTTCTCTCCAATATTCTGAAGGACTTGACTAGCCAATGCACTTTGACACAATAGACTTTTAGCACTTGAATGAATTGATCAATGATGAGTTAATTTTTGTGCAGCCTGTAGATTCTGTGGAATAAATCGATATCTGCTGACATGTTACAAAGGAGCCCCCTACTGCAGATCTGTAAAAAGGAGATGAGAAAGAATTGCAATTTAACAAGTGCATCCATATTGGAATTGTCATGTCTATTTATATTTCTTAGTATTTTTATTTATTATTTACATCACGATAATTGGTAGGAGCTCCTGTCGTGGATTACGGCCCCATCATACTACTTACTTTTTGAACATGGAAAGAACTGTTCCTCTCCCAAAGACTTGATAATCTCAGTAAATAAATATTCCAGTGAAATAACTGTAGATCTGCTATATTTAAATGTTGAGACAGTTTCCACAAAGTTACAGACATAACATGCACTTCAGGCAAAGGTGTAATTTGAATAATGCACAATTAAATATGTTCATTTAATATAGAATTAATGCATCTAGAACCAAGATTGCATGCTGGTAAGAGTTATTCAGAGCTAAGTGACGATTGTGAATGAGAAATCTAAAATACAGTTTATACATACATACATACATACATGTGTGTGAGTGTGCATTGGACTTAGGGCTGCTAGTTTAATTTTTCTTTCAGAACAGGTTGATTCTTTTAGTGCCATAACTATTCTAGGCAATTAAAGATAGCAGGTCGGAATCCCAAACTTCTGAAAATTTATATAGCCTTGTTTATTCCAGTTAAAGATCTAGCTCAGTAAATAAAACAATGGGTTTCTGCTCAAAAAGATGTCACCCTAAAAAGGTACCCTACCAGTGAAAGATGGTGGAGCTCAGCCGTGGAAAGCAGGTCTTCCTTGTATGCTTTTCTTTGTGGTTGACACTGAACAAGGATTTAGATCTTCAAGGGCAGGAGTTCTCCAGTTTTTTGCTGGGATCCCCTTTGAAAATATTTCATGCCACCCTTACTTCTGCTTTCTGACCCCACAGGAAGCAGTTGCTCTTCTCTAGTCACCCAGCTCTGAAGGGCTCTGTCTGGCCAACTTATGTGGGGGCTGACGACTCACACTCCCCCCCAGATAATGTCGAACCCCAGTTCTAGAAGTGTGATTTAAGTGGGGTATGTAGAGAGAGGGGGTTTCACGTGAAGGATGAAGTGCAGGCACAGAGAGGAAAGGGCTAAGGTTATGTGGACAGCTGCTTATGTCTTTAGTGGGGACACACATCATTTAAATCCTTTAATAAAGGGCTTAAGTAAGACTTAAGTGATCTGTCCCTTGAGTGAGTCCTCTGCACAGGGGCGACTAAATTGAGGCAAATGAAATGAAATGGAAAGAGTGCTGTTGTGCGACCAGAGTTTTCACTCTTGGTTACTACATACTTGGCACATAGCAGCAACTGTCAGATGTTCATGTTTTGGCTATATCCAGTGTAATAGTAATGGAGAATTGTACATTTTTCAAAAAGCCAAGAGGAGCTGGAGTAAAATAATACATTTATGAGCTGGTTCTCCTCTGTACAAGTCATTTGCCTAGCGATATCCACTTAGTTGCTAACAAAAATGTATTCAAAAGCTTAGGACCAGAACGCTATGATGCTGAAGCCACTCAGGACTAATGAGATAATTACTTTGCGAAACCGTTTGTAAAGTAATTATGTGCTATTGTTCCTTTTGCCATCTTGGCAGACACTTTTTAAGAATACATTGAATAGGCTATTATGTAAAAATATAAATAATTTGTGTGTGTATTTGTAAAAGAAAACTGCTTTTTGCCACATCACTACATCATGCGTAAAGTGTGTATAAAATCTTTATGCAGGGGCAGAGTGGGCTATAATGATCTCTGGTACAGAAGACAATGAGCTGGAATAGGCAAGCATGGTTGTACTGATCCCTATAGAAAGTTTTTCCTTTAATGAGGAATTGTCTGATGTGTTTTATCATCACTTTATCGTGTTGGCAATAAACGCCGATGCAATAACTAGAATTAAGGGACAGTATAAATAAAATGGCTGTGAATATTTTATTTCACTGCATCTGCTTATCCCCTCTTCATAACAGTCAAATGCTGCACTTGGTTGACGTGGTATCTGCAGAAGCAAATTGCAGTGGTACGGCCAGAGCAGCTGTTTGGTTGGGAAACAGTACCACGTGGCGTATCTGAGGAGGTGCAGTTAAACTTCCCACTTAAAGAAGAGCTGTAATTAATCCAGTGACACTTTAAAAACAACACAAAAAGAGAGAGCTCAAAACAATACAAAAGAAACCATACATAAATATGATGCTAATTAAAACAAATTAGTTACTAGTACTGTGGTAGGGTCTAGAAGCCCCTACTGTGCTAGGTGCTGTACAAACACAGAGCAAAAAACTGTCTCTGGCCCAAAGAGCTTACAACTAATTCTTTGTGAATTATTTGCTCAGTTCTAATAACTTGCATGTGCAACACTTTGCCCCCATCTATTCCAAAATCCTTACTAGATAACTGATAACTGGCTTCTGTTTTGTTACTATTGCCTCTGACTGACCTAAATTTAGACTCTGAAGTTTTGCCAGCATACCCTACATCAGCTAGGAGTGTTGAAAAATAATCCCATCCCCTACCCGACAAAGCTACTTCAGCACAAACCCCAGTGTGGCGAGGAGGTGGAGCACTGGGCTGAGAGTCAGGACGCCTGGGCTCTGTTATTAGCTCTGCCCTTTATGTACTTTATGGCCTTGGGCAAGTCACTTCACCCTTCTGTGCCTCGCTTGTCCCATCTGCGAAAGGGAAGATATTGTCCTCCTATAATTGCTTTGAGATCTACTGATGAAGATGTAGATACTACTATTTCCTACAAAAATTCCTCCAGCCTATACACTCCTTGGCTTACGATAAACTATGATAAAAAGCACAATTAGGGGAATTAGGGAATTAGGGGAAACTGCAAAGCAGTGGGTAGGTAATCCCCCAGACGGGTGGTTATTCTAATAATTATATTGATGAAACCAAAAAGAAAACAGTTTCTATATACTTTACGAATTATCGAGAAGCTGAAAACACAATTCCCTCAAAGCCACTCAGCCCTAGTTCCTCACACAGATAGCCAAGCCAAATATGATGAGGGTTACTGAACATCTTGCTCAGCATATAAGATGTTCTTTCAGTCCCAAGGACTGGACAGTTACATACCAGGTCAATGAATATTTCAGCTCTGTCTCCAATATATGCCTACAGCCAATTCTTATTAACTAAACTAAGTTACATTAAGAAAGAAAAGAGAGTATTGGTTAATTGAACATGAATCAAGTTCTTAGGTCAGTTTCATAGTAGAGGTGGGTGAGTAGCTGAGTTGCAAAAAGGCCTTTGCAGAATCAGCTCATAGGTTATATAACCCATATAGGCAGTCAGCATGTAGAGTCTGTGAGAATTAGCAGGAAGATCCAGACTGGAGCTGGGACTTCAATCGTGCCATCATGCTTTACCTGTAAAAGCTGAAGCAGATGTGAGGTAAAAGGATCAGGCCACTAGAGTCCTTGTATAGACCTCTGGCAGGCTTACCAATAGCTGCTTGAGAGCCAGTATCCTTTGAGTGATGAATAGGAGATCCCTTGTGTCTTGAAGTAAAACCTATTTTCTATGCACACAGTGGGAATTAGCGGCATTGATTAGCATAAAGTTACTGCCCATGTCCAGCCATTATAGGCAATCAATATTGTTTTATTCTGTGCTCCATTATTCCCTCTCTTCCTATAATCAGTGTCTTCCTTACTGACAGCCGCTTTTTGAGATCTGTCAGCCAATTCTTAGTCATTTTCCATGTGCTTTATTGATATTGTTGTAGTGCTAATTTTTTAATAGAATATCATACAGTACTGTCAAAGCCTTGAAAAAGCCTATTACATCTACTCAGTTACTTATCAATCAACCTTACGAAGTCAAGGAATGAATCATTTGCATTAATTATATTCTTATCATTTAATTCATTATTAATTGAATCCCATACCAGCCTTTTCATTATTTTGCCTGGGATTGATGTCAAACTAACCAATGTGGTATTACCTGTGCCATCTCAATTGGCCTTAATAAACATTGGCACACTGTGAGCACTCTTCCAGAATGCACGTTTGACCTTTAGCATGGGTGTAGTTTGAAAGGAACTAGAATTGTTCCCCCCAAAAAGGAAAAAATTGATAAAACTGAAAAAGGAAATGCTTCAGACACTTTTGACCAACACTGTAATTTGTTGAAAAATTAATAAAAAAACTGTAGAACAAAATGAAAACATTTGTTGCCCAAATTTGTTATGGGATTCCCCTTTAACAAATAATATGGCCAGCTCCAGCAAAGTGTTGTCCTTGTGGTACGGTACCTGAAGAAAACTGATCCAATTGAAAAAAGTTCTGCTGTTCCATTCTGGAAAATAGTGGCACATTAGTGGCTCTTTGCAAAAGTGCGAGGTTAACACTGTAGCAGGAAATGTCAGAAACCATGGCAGATTTAGCAGACCAACTTTCGTGAGATGCACATATCAGCTTGAAGTAATCAGTGTGTGAGACTGCATCAAAAGCTGTCAACAAGGCCCAGAGCCATAAATATTTAATTCATCTTGACTCTTTGATGTTGACAATCAATGTTGTTCTCTTCCGCTGCAATCTGGGACAATTAAATTGACAGTGATTCCAGTCAGTTTGTCAAATGAGATGACACGCTCTCGCCATAACCTGTTTATCATGGGCACGGGTTTCCGTCAGAAGTTTTTGCGCGTGCTGCACAGATGGTGGTAAATTTATTGCTGCAATGTTAACCAGAAGTAGAATAGAATAGTAAAATTAGGCGACACATCCTGTTAATGATCATTTATGCAACAAGATATACAAAGGAAAACTGGATGCTTGCAATAAGCCAGTAAGTGATGAAAAAATTCTAAAGGCTTATAAAAGTCAGAGGTTAACATCATAGTTTTGCTTCCTCGTTTTGTTTTTTTTTTAGTTTATACTTTGAATTTTAAAAAGTGGGAAATGATGCTTGCATTGAATTATAGAAGTTAATATTTATTTTACCAGCCGTTGCTTATGTAGTTTCATTGGTTATCAGATGCCTGTAATGAGAACAGGGTGTGGCAAAATGGTAATTATGTGATGGCATCAAATCCATTTGTTAAGAGGATGAAGAAGATGGTTGAGAACTGAATATTGTGGTAAACAGGTGATTTGAAAAGAGTCTGTTTAAAAATGTCTGTTTTAGCCATTCAGGAGACAGTGATTGAAAAGGTAAATGAATAGAACGGCAGTTGCTCATCAAAGCTATAATAGTTTTTAATATAGCATGTTTCATCCAATACCCTCTAGAGGTTTTATTCTGTGTTCATACGGAGATCGCTCCACCACCATAGAAAGACTGCCTGTTGAATCAGTGGCCATCTCTTCACACCCCATAGTGATCTCAGGGCAACACCATGAACAGAGTTTCTCCCTTTAAGTGACTCCTTTAATAAATTCACATAGGTGTTCTTGGCCAATGATGCCCCTTCTTTCGATGCCTAATTTACTGACATAAAACAGGAAACAAACCTCAGTCCTGAGGCTTCTCATCTTCCAAAAGAATGTTTGCTACAGCTGTTCTTTCTGCCGTGGAAAGCCATTCTCAACCCTACGTGGCTGGAATGTTTTCTTACTTATGTGGAGTCTGCTGTCTCTTAATTCCAAGTCATTATAAATAAGGTCTCCTCTAGTCCAGGCATTTAGTTTCTTACCAGGGCTCCTCCCAGGCCCCTTCATAATCAAGGTTGGCTGGCCCCAGGGCTCTAGATTTTGAGAGGCAAGACATCTCGTTTACACAGCCCTTTTAGTGTCCAATGTGGCAGCCAGTTGGAACCCATAGTGTACCACGACAGTTTCTATGGGAACAGTAAAAAAAACCCCACCTTCATCTGGACTAAAATCCACTTCTGAAAAGTGCTGCAGGCAGGCCCATAGCTCTATATCTCATCCAACCATAGTACCCCATAGTGTCATGCTGCAGACTTGCATCCGGTCACATGCTATTTCCTAATTCACCAACACCTTCGTTTGCAGCTTTTGGGATTTTCTCTGAGGCTTCACATCCAAGCACTGATCAGGCTTGCTCTTGCAATATGTAGCTTCTGGGTTTGGCTCACAGGTGGTATGGATGAGAACTAGTTCTGTTAACACGTTGTTTTATCTTTTTAATCAGAAACATGCAGACACCTGAAATCTTTAGCACAGAGTGTGGGTTTTTTGTTTTTTTGGTGTGACAAAGTTACTTTTTAACAAGTCTGTAGTTTTAATAGTGAATATTCATTTTCACTCCTTGGCTTGTCCCCATCCTGTAAGGGAGACGTGGATTTCAGAAAGAGGATTGTCCAGTTTAATACCAGGTAAGTGGCCTTCCTAATTAGAGACCTGATTTCAGAGGGCACTTTTGGAACTTAGGGCTTTCTGAATGTCAGCCTCCTTTTAAAGTGTTTCAAGTAGAACTCCCAAAATCACTGGTTTCTTTTCAAACTCATTGATTCTCTCCCCCCACCCCCCCCAGTTCTATAATAGTTGGAAACATGAAGTTGCCTTGTAAATTAATTTAGAGCTGTGAAAACCTCAGGCTGACAAGGACAAATGAAATTTAATTTTGATTTTATTTGGAAGTCAGTGAAGTCAGATGATGGCAGGAGATCTATCTATCTATCTATCTATCTATCTATCTATCTATCTATCTATC